>KK120916.1:105065-149152 GCA_000611955.2 Stegodyphus mimosarum | reverse complement strand
CACGCCTCTCGAGAGGACTTTCGGCTCTCCGCGTATTTAGAGTGCCTCCATACCGCAAAGACACTTTGCAGTTACGAACATCCATGCCTTCTGAAGAATTCGAGCCCAGACCCTTCGGCACGGTAGTCAGAGACACAAACCACTATCACGATTGAGCGGCCCGTAGCCAGACTTAGAGACAGAAATGTAAAACTTCAATTTTTGTTCGACTGTAATAAGAAGAGCACATGATCTGGTATTCATCGATTTGGTCTAAATTGTGCAATCTTGTAAAAAAAAAGCTAATATAGAATAGGTGTATGAATGGTGAGCGCGTGTTTCTGAAAAACGAGCAACAAATTCGTAACTTATTTTTAAGTAAGTATCATCTTGCATAAATTTTGCAATCATAGTTAAAAGGCCTGTTAAAGTCCAAGAGAGGAGAAGTGAAGCCGAGATTGAAGCTTTGAAGCTTATAAGTAGAATGCACTTTAAATAAGTTATTTTGGTGTTATATGCCGCTTATTTTATCCTGTTTATTTCTGAACTATATGATCTCGACTTCATGATGTCTCCTTTTAACTCGTAGAAACTAAGGAATAAATATCTCTAGGTAAAGAAAAATTTCTAATTCTTGCTGAAAGAAATAAATATAATAAAATAAAAATCAAATTATTTGTTACGTTCTTCTAGCTATAAACATGCCAAAAATCGTTTGTACAAAATTTTTCTAGATTCTTCCAAGGTTGGATTATCAGATTATTGAGACATGCTAGATTTAATTTTTTCGAAAATTATTTTGAATATCAAAGAAATATATTTCTGCCGTCAGCTTTCTCCGATACTCTTTCCAGTCAGGCTGTTTATGCTACTGGTTTTTGTAGAAAAAGAACTAAAAACTAGTAGCCACCTTATTTTCCCCTAATTTCCGCTGGGAATTTCCAACTATAACTCGACTTATGGCATTGGTCGCTTCCCAAGCTTAAAACAAATTCAATAAACCTTTACTTAGGAATTTTAAATTAAAAGAAAATTGCAAGCTTTATAATATAAACAACTATTATTAAATTTTGGGGGAAATTAATTTCTACCCAAACCTTTATGTAATGAAATTATTTAAAATTTGATCTAATCAAAAAAAATAATAAAGTTGCTTTGGGCGTTTCTTTTTAACATAATGTTATAAGGTATTTTCTCCCTCCTTCCAGCATGTCTTCGTGGTGTAACAGTAGCAGACTCGGCGTGTATTCGAGAGGTCTAGGTTCGTAGCCGGGCCAGGGCTGTGCTCATTTTTCATATCTCCTGCTTCAAGAAAACCTAATAATTCTACAGTGTAGAAAACCTGTTCAAAACCAACATAGTTCATTTAACAGAGAAATGGAAACATAGCAAGAAATTAATATCTGAGAAGCTTAGCAGTTCATTTCGTAGCCGTAAGTAATTATGTAACATTTACGTAACAGTTCATTATGCCACTTACAATTACGCGCAGCAGTTCATTCCGTAACAGTTTAATATATAATCATTGCGTTCAATCTAGGCCTTGTTCTTTCAAAAGGAAAGAAACATTAATTAAAAGTATTTAATTAAAATTTCGTACACTATAGACAAAATTTCAGTTGGATTTTCTGCCATCTTTATTAATTTTCTTCCTCGTTGTTAACAGTAGATTTATAATGAAACATGTTTTACTATACTAAACAAACAAAAAAAACTTTAACAGGCATTGAAAACATAGCTCAGGATTTTGAATTTTTAGAACGACATTCATTTTAATTAGAGTATTCTATTAGTTATACAGTTTATCTATAGTAGTTGTATCAGTTTACCCTTCTATCAGTTATACGGAGTAATCGGATAACTAAAAAAAAGTATGAAAGTTTTCAGATTTTATATTATGCCCAAATGGGGTTTTCTTTAACGTTTTGTGTGTTATCTTTATTTATTAAATATCATGTTTTTATCACTTAAACCATAAAATTCAATTCAACAGCAATATCGCAAAATACTTTAAAAATGAGCGTATGTTTAGAGCGTTGTTTTTCCGATACAGTCTCGCTTGCTGGAGATTTTTAAAAAAAATCGTACAATATTGCCATTGCTCGCCTTGAAATCGTTGAGTTTCCTAATCAAAAATTCGTTAAAGTTCTACAAAATGTGAAATAGGTAATAAAACAAAATCCAAATTCTGAGTTCGGGCTTCCAGATCCCCATAATCTAGTCGGGGACAACTTATTGTTCTGATATCTTTAGGTACTGTTGCTTTTTCGCAGCGCCAAAAACATACGTTCTTCATTATTTAACTTCTTTACATATAATGCGGGCCTCTAATATTTGGTGGCAACAATTTGAAAAGTGAACCAACATTTATAGTGAACCAACGCAAAATGCCAAACGAAATTAATAGCCCTTCTGGGCTAACACATTTAAGGCTAATGGCTAACTTAAGGTACTAACTTTAACTAACTTAAGGTACTGAAAATTATTTCATGAATATATGATAATTTAGTTTTGTAATCTAAAATTTTAAGTCAATCTACAAAATACTGAAAAAAAATACTGAATTTGAAATGAAACTCTGTTTTAGGCTTATGATGAAAATTTCATCAATCACGAACTGTTTGACGTAGAAAAGTTAAGAGGACCTCTCAGGTATTTCCTCGAATACACTGTCTGGAGCTGATAAGAAAATGTCTGGGAAATTGATTTTTTTTCCTTCGAATACGGAAACTTTAATACAGTGAATTATTTTCTAACTAAAGGACCACTGATATTTTAAATTTTACTTGTTTCAAATTTCAGATTACTAAATCCGACTAAAAAACAGTTTTTCGATTTGCGTTTCAACGCAATTATAATCGATTTATTTTTGATTAATTATCTCATGATTCCTAATCCAATTGTAAACAAAATTCTTAAATCGCATCTAAAGATTTCAAATATGAGCAAAAATAAAATTTATCTAAAATACAATAAAAATTACAAAAACTTATCCCCTCGAATTAACGTAAAGTTTTAGGATTATTCACATTATGGAAAGACAACTGAAGATTATGTGCCTAAAACGAGAGTTGTCTTCATGAAGGAGGTTTTAAGACGAGATAGCTCGATTTGCATTACGCACAAAAAGACTACTTTTCTATGCAACTAACCCATTCTCTGGCAATTGAAACCTAATCAATACTAGTTCAATTTTTTCAGCAATTTGCTACTCTGGAGTTGGTAGATCCAAAGTATTTTACAAGTAAACTTTAAATAAACAAACTGAATTAATTTAAGCTGTATGTTACGATTTAAAATCTGTGTGTAGAACTGGAATCATAATTCTGCTGGCTAAAACGAAAGTAACAAGGCAAGAAGATAAGTGACCTCGTGTCACAATATTATATGACATTAGTAATCCTACGTCAGAGACACATACGAAACATTTTCATAAGATGGCAACATTCTTTGAAAATAGCACCACACAAATTAATAAAGTAATGTAAGTGTTTTTTAATCTTTTATAGGAAGTGCAAAACCTGTACTCATAGTCGGTTAAGACTTCAGTACAATTACAAGTGTATAAACCATTCATAAGAAGAAGACTAGGATAATAAATCGACCTCCTTAGCCGTGACCATGAGCGCAAACACGCAAGCGCCGTTTTGAGCGATTTATTCTCCAAAGAGGGTGAATGGAATCAGGTTACACTGTTCCAAAAACTTGTACCAGCACCTCTCAAACCTCAGATGACTTTTACAGCCTCATGTGACAAAGTAGCCACGCCCTCTTACACTTTGCATCTTGTCCTCCGCACACACGCATGCATTTTCTATACTTCCAGTGTTCTTAATATTTCAAGATAGCCGTATACAGATTGCTTTCTGCAAGTTACACACGGCATGGTGGAAAAAAGGAAAGAAAAGGAATCAGGAGGGATTGACGTCGTAGGGATATTTTCCTATCTTACCTTTTCCCTGATTATTTCCACGGCGTTCAAAAACCACAGACAGAACTAGAGATTCTGGGAACCTATTGACCGGTTTTCTTTTTTTACTACAAATAAAAAATTTCCGCTGAAGAATATAGTTCACTGATTTTTAGTGACCTTATCTTAAAAAATAAGCGATAAAATACGGATTTTTCATGTAAAATTCATAAATTATAAAAAAAAAGAAAAAAAATCAACATTCTGGTGGTTTTCGGGATGCAAACCGATTCGAATCTCAAAATTTATTTCCGTAAATATCAAATAAAAGGTGAAAAAAGACGCGAGAGACAATAGACGACAGCATCTACTGATGACATAAGGATATTCCCTCCTAAAGTCATATAAACTCCCTCTTTCCGGGGAAGAGAGAACTTTTACGTGACCTCTCAAACTCGCGGCACACTGTATCTAATGCCCGTTTGGACGATTCTTTATGCTTTGGCAGAATGCCAGCCAAGGTTTTGTTTTTAAGACTGTCGAACTATATTGAGATCTTCTGTCCTGGGTTCTGCAATCAAAATAAAGAGCTTCAACAAGCATAAAGCGCCACTCGGCAAAACTACTGCAGGGACATAAGAAGCATAACATTACTACTAAACAATATTGTTTATCGCCCTTTAGTATCATTCTCGTGTGATGAAGATGACCAAATATTTATAAATGGTATACTCAAGTCCTTGTTAGCCGAAATTAAAGGGTGACGTGTCGATGCTTCTTAAGAGTTTTCACGTCGGTGTGAGGTTGATGATCAAATTTTAAGATGAAGAGGCATTTTTGTCAGTAGTTCTTGTATTTCTAAGTACCCACTCCGATTTCTTTCCACGGGACGTATATATTTTTCAAACACTGTCGTGTATTAATCCAAGGAATTACACGAATATTATGCTGAGCATCTATGATATAATATTTAAAGTGGTAGCAATAAGTGTATAGAAAGCAAAAGCTACCATCTGAGACAAGAAAATGGTTCTCAAAATTAATTTCGTGAAACAAAACGCATTAGTTTAATTTCTGATTTACGCAAAGTATTAATAATTCCAGCTTATTTAAATAATAAGTTAGTCAAATATTAAAATTAAAATTATTGAAAATATAATAAGAGTAAAAATTCACAACATTTGATTTGAAAAAATCTGAGTGTCTCCAATACTATTAAACTGTAACTAATCATTTGCAAATTATTTGGAATATTTCTATAGTATTGTAGAGTTATAAGGTGTTTGTTTAAGCAACAAAAAAGAAAAATGTGCAGTGCCCTTGCTGGCACTCGAATCCTGCACCGTCCAATTACACAACGAAAGCATGAGGAAAGTAGTAAGAAAATACCTTATATACGCCTCCGCTTTTTAAAGGGCGACTGGGGATTAGAGAACCCAGTTGCCAAATCCTGATGGCGACGAAGCGTCCACCATCTTTTAGTTCGGTCACCATTTGTAAAGTCAGTAGGTTTCCTTTTGGTCTTTAGGTCTTTTTTTCCAGCAGGAGACGTAAAATATGTACAGTGCCCTGGCAGGGACTCGAACATTCTATCTTTGGAACACGTTTCGCAAATGCTTTCAATTACATCGGGAAGACATGCAGAAATAAGGGGAAAAATACCTTATAGCATAATTGAAACAGATAACTCTTAGTCTTTTTGAATATAAATAAATTTACTGGTAATATGCATACCAAGTAAGAGTCATTGATTTTGAAACTTTAGTCCGAATTTCAATAAAATAAATAAATAAATAAATAAATGCATTTATTTTATTAGTTGTAATTTTATCATACTAGATTTTTCACAAGTCCTATGTTTCTAGGGCGCACCAGTGGCCGAGTGATAAAGCCTCTGAACACCGGTACTTCGGTTCGAGCTCGGAATCCCGCGAACGGGCTGGCTGCATAGGCGTTTTCTTGTTTTTACCCATGTGTAATGTACATACATACAAGCACGTTTCACTTAGAAAGTCCTCCAGGAAGGCATCCCTGCCTTAGGCAGATAGCCCTCGAGGCTTTGCCGTAATCAAATAAACCAAACGAAACCTACGTTTCTAGTGAGACAAACCTTGATGTTAACTCATATTTCCTCATCGTCCTAAAAATAGGACAGCACACATAAATGGTCTTTGTATAAAATCTTTGAAATAATATAATTCAAATTAAAGACGATTAAAGAGCCATTAAAGAGTCAGATTTAAGAGTCATTCAATTATTTTTTCGTCTTTATCACAAGTTAGGATTAATTCAGATATTTTTATTCATTTTTTTAAATGGAGATTTTCGCAGACTATTTTGCTTATGTTTTCAATATGCAAGTTTTTTAATGTTTTGAGCTCCAAGAAAAACAAACACATAAATTTATTGAGGTAATATACTATACTTTTATAGCAGTAAAAGGTCATGGTGAAAACATTTTACCTAAAAGATAAAATTTTCTTGTACTTTTAATTTCCTAAAAATAAGAACGATGGTAAAATCCACTACTACCTAATCCGTATCAATTTGTAATGGAGATAATCCTTTCTTTCTCTGTTATATTCCAAACATTGTTAGTCTACAATTAACTCAGGCACTTCAATCTAGCTAGCAGGTTCTCGCCAATTGACAGATAAGTAAATGAAGTGTGGGGGAGCGGGTTTGAGTAAATGTTTCCAACACTAATTCATGAAGTCAGTTTGTGTTCTGAAATTCATTGAAGTAAACTAAATTTCTCATGCTTGAATTTTCCAAAGGCAGGGGGTTGAGTAAATGTTTCAGACACTGACTCATGAAGTCAGTTTGTATTCTAAAATTCATCGAAGTAGGCTAAATTTCTCTCGTTTTTACATGCTTGAATTTTGCGTTTTCTGTTGGAAAATTATTTTAATGTTAGTAACTATGCCGCGTAAGTTCTGAACTGCGCAGGAAGCCTTGGATTTTTTATAGACATTTTTATGGTCTGTGACAGTGATTCAGTCGATATAGACAATGAAATAGTGATTCTGTCTCCGGATGCCAATGCACTGAGGGTCACAGAGAAAATTGATGGTTCATCTACAAGAGAAATGGAAAAAATAATACGTGATGAAGTAAGACCCAAAGAGGTTGCGAACACTATTGAAATTTTAGTTTCAAATTGGAATGAAGAACATGATGTAAATCCCGAATAGCTAAAATGTGAACACAAGTTTGAACGTATTCCGAAGGCTTTTTCTTATGAGACAGCATTTGTTGCTTTATGGAAACTCAAACACTTATTTATTGATGATAGTATGAGCCTGCTTGGTTTTCAAAGACACATAACAATGGCCTATTTGGGACTTTCTATTTCAAGAAATCCATCTTGCAGAAAACTGGTTGTTCAATAAGTTAATGAAAATTTTCCAAAACTTCGAAACGAACATGTTATTGTGAAGAACTCCGAAAATAGACAAAGAAGATGCTAGCTAAAGATCTGAGCAGCAAACCCAACAATCATCAGTAAAAAATGTAACATTGGACGCTTTCTCCCATTCCAACAACGTAAAAGTGATTAGTAGTGGCTTATACCATTATCCTGTTTTTAGGACACGTTGTATTGGTCAAACTAATAAAAATTTGATAATGGTTTTGGTTTAATATGTATACATAATTTTAGAGAAACACGTATTTAAGAATTTCCAAAAAAATATTATTTTTTTCAAAGGTTGGTGCGATATGGGTTAATGCTCATGTACGTATGATTCAATCAATTTTTCTTAAAATGAATTCAAATTATTACGTTGCAAACGCCTAGCATTCAAATACGGGAGTCAAAATGCAGACACTGTTCGTTTTCAGAGCTATGAAATATAAAAATTCAGCTGCATTAACTCCGGGATTCTAACCACATATCGTCCATTTTCTAATTGAACATACTAATCACATTCCGAAAGAACACGCAAGGCTGTGCGATATTTCCTAATAACTACACGTATTAAATTGTCTTTTGCTTTAGAAATTAAAGAAAACTGTTGCATTTACATATGCATGATACCTAAATCATACGTTCATATTAAAAAAAGGATTTTTAGAGAGCAGAAGCTTATAACGTTAGGTAACGCAGTCATTGAATAGTGACCAAACTCTTGGTAGACGTTAAGGAAATTGGTTTGGTTTAATTGAGAATGTGAAAGCACTTGAGGGTATCTCCTTAAGGAAAGGGACGCTTTTGTGGAGGACTTTCTAAGTGAAACTGGATCGTATACATGGGAAAAATATGATGCATGCAGCCAAGCCCGCTCGCCCGGGATTCGAACCCCAGACCGGACTGCCAGTGTTTAGCGACTTTACAGCTCGGTCCTGGTGGGTCCGTTAAAAGAACTAGCGCTGAATCTAAAGTAACAACTGAAACTTGAGAAGTGTGAAAAGGTCTAAATATCGTGAATTGTAGATAAACAAAATAGAATTATGCTTCGCCGAAATGGCAACATGAGAAGATGTTAAAAAGATCTGATATAAAATTTGCACTTGTAGTTTTTGTACATTTTGTTATTAAGCTGGAGGAGTCATATGTTTGTTCTTTCAAAAGACTAAATAAAATTTATTAATATTATCAAAGACTATTTATTATTGACAAGAAACGAGTTTTCACCTTAATGAAATAAAGTGAGGGCAGATGAAATTTCATCTCAGTTTGATATAAATCACAGAAACAAGAAAGTTTTACTGGCACAGTCGACCGAGATGCCATGTCGAACCAGAACACCCCAGATGAGAGCTCAATTTATTTTGTAAATGCATGCTTCCACGTATTTAAGCAGAAATAATTATCTGGGCAAAATTATTTCGGAATCAATAAAATTGAATTATTGTTTTCCGTCAGGAATATGAATTTTGCTTACTTGTAAGTAATGAATACGCCAGCGGTCTAAAGTAATTTCTTTTACTCGTCAGAGTAAGTAAACACCCCATTCTAAATAAAATTGTTAAGAATTCATTCTGCTGTTTCGATTTTCGTCCCAGTTAATTAAAAAAATCAGTTTAGTACGTTTGAATTTATTTTTCAATATATGCGAAAAAGAAAGTAATTTTTTAAACTTTTAGTTTCGATATTCCAATGCATGCTAGTGCATAATCTTATATTCTGTTTACGAATGGTAAAATATTGTGTAGAACACATATCTATTTATATGAGCTAAAATATTATTTGAATCAAACAAAGTAAAAATAAATAGGTGCTTTGTCTAAAAGTAAGAGTCAGTTGACTGAATAAAGTCAGAAAACATTATTCGGCTTCAGCTAGCTGTTATTAGTGTCGAATATAAAAATGATTTTTCTGTTTCCCCAACGAAAAAGAAAACTGCAAAAATGTATCGATTTTTTTTTTCGCAAAATGTCTTTATTGTAGAAAGAAGTTACAGGAGCTAGTGGTTATTTAAAAATATATATATTATGAAACTGTGGTTGTTTATTCTATTTTGATTATATTTGATATCGCCTTTTGTATTACTGAATTGTTTTTCCCATAAATGATCCACTATTTAAAGTGCATTTAAAAGAAAATAGTATGAGTTTTATAATTAGTGAAATTAACTAAATTAATTATAACAAACTTCAATTAGAAAGTTCATACTTTACCTAAAGCTAAGGATAAACTTAAAGAAGTATTAATACGAAATTAGGTTTTTTTTATTAAATTTTTAAAGATTGAAGTTTATTTAAAATCGAATCATATCTCTTACGGAACATGGGAAAAAGGAGGATTTGTTAGTTTTAGCTGTTAAATTAGACATTCAAGTGGATCCGAGAATGAAAATTGTAGCAATAAAAAAATACACACACGATAAAGCATTTGCTAAAGAAATATTTTTAACGATTGTTGAAGAGAGGTAAAGAAAAGATGAAACAGAGATTGAGAAACAGAGAAGGAAAGAAGAAACACATGCAAAGCGGAGAAAAGAAGAATTATAAGAAGAACGGAGAAAAGAAGAATTATAAGAAGAACGGAGAAAAGAAGAATTATAAGAAGAACGGAGAAAAGAAGAATTGGAAGCACAACAGAAGAGAGAATGGCAAATGGAATTTGAATTGAAGAAACTCGAAATTAAATCTCGTACTCGACTAACACAAATCCCATAGACAAATAAAAGTGGGCAGCACAATATCCATTTAATCAAGCTTATTGTTAAGTTCAAGTTAAGGGACGATCATATCGTGATTTATTTATCCTTATTTGAAAGACAAGCTAAAGAAACCAAGATTGATCCTAAGGCTCGGGTATGTTTATTGATTTTAATGCCATCTGAAATTATTCATCTAATTGGTATAGAATCTGATAAAAATTTCGAAGATTACGAGTTCATTAAGGCCATCTTATTGAGAGATTTAAATTAAATGCTGAAAGCTTTAGAAAAATGTTTGTGATGCACCAAAAGAGAGCTGAGAAATAATGGAGGGATTTTTGCTAAGAAATTACAAGTTATTTTGAAGAATGGGTCAATAGCCTTGAAATCACAGATTTTTCCTGATCAAAAGACCTCATTATCACAGACCAAATTAAGAAAAGAATGCCTCATGAAGTAAGAGACCGTCTTCTTGACGATTGGGTGAAATTCGTTTCTCCAACCAAACTAGCAGATAAATTTGACGAATATGACAGTTTTCGTAATACTATGAAAACGACTGGTGGTAGTCCATCTAAATGCAAAACCAATGAAAAGTGGCGACTTCGTTCTTCACTTCCAGAAAGGACTTCGAAACACAAATCGATCTCAGTTCAGAGCACGCCAAGATCCCGTAAAATTGATCAGCCTCAAAAGCCAGTTTCCAGACTAACTTGCTACAGTTGTGAAAAAGACGGTCATATATATAAATTATGCACCAAACATCAGATACCAAGAAATACTCCTGCAACAGCGTAAAACAAATTTATCCAAACACAAACAACCCTTGAGGAAAAGAAAAAAGCGTAAGTGCTAACTGCCAAGATCTCTATTCCTGTTTCAAAATCTGTGGGAGTATCTAGAAGCAAGAAATAATTTGAAATTTGTCAAAGTAAAATATGGAGATATTGTCCTAAATGGAATCGTAGACACCGGAGCACAAATTTCAGTAGTCCGTGAGAGATTGGTTGACGACATACCTTGCGAAGAAGCAAGTAGAGATATCTTCTGCTTTTGGTGAAAACGAAATTAATCCACTGAAAATTTTTCATTTGAAAGTTGACGATGATCTTTATGGTAGAGTGCCCATTACCTGCGCTGTTTGAAAAACCTTAATCACCAACTTGTTACTGAGACCTTCAGCTTACGAAATAGTCTGTGAAAATATTGAACGGTTTCCCAGTGATCGTCAGTAGGATGCACCCTCCGTAGAGTGTGAAGATTCAGAAGATGAACCCTCACCTGCTGAAGATTGTACTTTAACGACGAACCCAACAGCTAAATTTGAATGTTTAGCTGTTGTTAAACAGATTTTCCAAACAGATACAGAAACTGTGTAAACAACAAATAGAATGAGACTAGAATTTAAAGCACTTCATGAACAAAATGATGAAGTGTTTTGAATGGGCGAATAAGAATTAAAACTCATATTCTTCTCATAATGACGTATTACTTCAATCTGAATATATGAAAACATTAAGCAAGCTGTGTTGTCATTAGAAAAAAGGAAAGAAATTATGAGAATGTTATGAAAGGAATCATAGAAACAAGAACGTTTCACTAAGACCCTTTATTTAAAAGTAATGAGAACAAAAATAATTTTGGTGCTTACATTTCAGCCATTCACTTGTGATCAGATAACTTAAAGTTACGTCAAATATGAACATTAATTTAAAAAAGCTAGTAGCCAAAGGCTACACAGATCAATTAAGGGTAAGTTGGCTCGAAGTTTAACCGCCATGCACATTGAACTACCAGAATTATAATTTAAGGCCAAAGACTACAAATCTTAGCTAGCAACCTAGTAACTTCACCTTGAGAGGCAGAACAAGCTCTATATTTCGATCTCACCTTAAATACATGTGAGGTAATTTTCAATCTGGAGGGAAAATGGAAGAGAGAAGTGACAGCAAACATCCAAAACATAAAATAATTAGTTAATTAATATAAAAGAATTTTACAGACTAACGCACTGCTTTTACAGATATAAGATCAAATGCATGATATACGAATGAATAGTATAAAAATAACGAAATTGTATTTGTAAAACAAATTAACATTTAAAATGTTTGATACAAATGTTTAGATTCATGTACAGACATATCTAGGTTGGAAATTCGGAATCAGAATTAAAAATCCGCATTGCTGAGGAAAGATATTTAATAATCATGATCATTACAGACCTTTTGAAAACTAGAAATATAAAACTAATACGCAGTTAAGTAAGGAATGTGTGTTAACTGAAAGTGTTCAATTCATTAGTATCAATTTATTATAATCCACAAACTGTAAAGAAGTCAGTCTATAAAATATTTGGCCTTTGCTAAGTAGATTCTTCAGTTTCATCTATGATTCTGTCGCGTATTATTTAGATTTTTTAGCAATGGTAAACAAAATCCGAAGTTCCTCTTCCCTAGATAACAGTGTTGGGTAAAATCTAAAATTATTTATGTTGCTTTAATTAAAGCTAGCGGCATAAGAGACGCAAAGAAACGGTAAATTTTGAACATTAGTATTGGCAACACTGTAATGCCGGCAGTTGCTCGGAACCGATGCGTAGCTTTTGGGAACGCGCCGCTGTTAAGTAATCATGCAGATGCGAAGTGGTGTAGAAGGTGCCATCACTGTGACACCATTTTAAAGCTGTGATATTGTTACTTCAGTACAAAGGGTATTTCGAGAACATTACCAGCTAGGACATCATGGACGTGTCCCAACTACCCATGCAATTACCCCGTGCTTGCGTAATTTTGAAGAACTTTAAGGCTCCAGGTGGCGTTCGAACGTTGTATCATTCCGAATATTTTTCGAACATTACATCATTAGGAGTATTGTTCGAGTTTCCATTGAGAGAAGCCTTCGGCTCTCCATTCAACAACGTTTATTTGCGCTAAAGATTGGGCGCCGATGCCTACAAAGAATGATGCATGCATTAAAGTTCTAATCCTATAAATTACAGTTTGTACAGAAATTACAACCACGAGACCCTGTGTCTCGTAGGAAGTTCAGTGAGCGGATGTTGGATAAAATCAACGAGGACGTTAATTTCCTTAATAATATTTCAATGCTAAATGAAACCCACTTTCATCTGAAGGGATAGGTTAACAAGCATAATTTATGTTACTTGATGCTGTAAAATCATTGTAAGCTCACGGAGCGTCCATTACATAGCACGGAGGTTTGCAGAATGGTGTGGTGTATCATGGCACGGTGTAGAAATGCGAGAATGGTGTTGCAATAGTAACATATACTAGATCTGTTAATATTCTTTACACCGAGACTGACGATGTTTATCTTAACATTGGGAACGTGGTTTTGATTGTCATATATATATTGTACATGTTTCACATTTTGCTTTGCTTCCTCCGGTTATTAAGTTATATTGCTTTTCTTTAACTGGCTCTTGTTGTTCATACACATTTTTTCTTTTTCATATGATATAAAATGTGGTACAATAATCGGCATTTAATCTTTCTTAATGTTTTCATATTGTTACCTAATTGTCATAATCCCTTCCAATTATGAACAAAAATGTAAGGAATTCCTCACCTGCTATAATCAACCAATAAATTAATGTGATAAAATAATACATAGTGATTATTTTTTCAACGAACATAAAGCGAGCAATTGAAGAACTAAAGTCACAAAACTAAATTTTGAATCCCAAGATCACGTCAACAATATTTAATAAAAGTAATATAAAATGAAAAATTAATTAAGTCAAAAAGAACAAACTTCTGTTTGATATTGGCACAGAGCCGAGCATAAATGTCATAATAAAGGACAACGAATTTGAATACTTTCCGGCAAACACCATGCTTATGTTTCTATATTCTACTGAAAATTATGTGGTCGGTTAAAAGACGGTGATTTCAGGCGGACGTCGGGACACTCAACCTGCCGCGACATAATGACCCCATTGTAAGCATCACCAAGCCGAAGCAGTAAACCGGCTACAGTGTATATCTTTGGGTATCATGAAAGAGATATATCACTAGGATCTGCTTATGAAACACGTAAACTATACGGCGGTCCCATTAACTGCTTTTCCTCCGGGAAACGTTACCACCTTTAACCGCGCCGAGGTGGACCTCAGAGAAATGCTTATATTTCTACAGTGAGATAAAGGGAATTATTGTGAGAGGATTTGAATTCCTAGAACAACATGATAAATTTGAATACAAGTGATTATAAATCAATAAGGAAAGCTAACGTCATTGATTCATGCTTCGTTTGTTAAATAGGTCTACTGTAAATAATGGATCCGCATAAAGAAAGAGATAATTATATGTAAATTATGAATACTTTATATGTAAATTATGAAGCATTATATGTAAATTATGAAGCAAAAGAAGAAGAAAAGCAACATTTCCAACTATTTCGAATTTCGGTTTTTGAAAGCCTGATGGATACAGTAACACCGGAAAGCCAGGACTCTATTACCTGGCGTTCACAACGATCGCCCTTCACAGAATGTCATCCTGGCCCCCAGAGGCAATCCTCGGGGCCGCAATCCAACCGGTGAAGCCGACAAGTCCCACAAAGTCGAATAAAATCAATGTCAGTTAAACGAAGTCGGAAAATAACGGGTCATGCAGCATCACCCGACTCCACCAATAGGGGCGTTTCCCCTCGGACGACCAACAAAATCTGACAATATAGCTCCACCACAGACAGAGGAACAGACACGGCAGCACCAGTACGGTCCCTGCCAAGCCTGAACCAACCTGAGAACAAACTCGGGCTCTAGTCCTGTGAAGTCAACTTATATACCCCCGTGGTTGAGACTGCCTAAGTACAGATCCTAGCCAGTACTTCCCAGGAATTCTCCTGAGTCAACTCCCCGGGAGGGAAGCTTGATGGATACAGTGAAGCACTTTGAGAGAAGGAGTTCCTTTATTCAAACCAAGATGGTGAAAGGATAAATAGTTCCACACCAACTCTGAGATGAGGGCGATCCTCCGCTTATTAATGTATGGGTATATTATCAGTCCGATAATTTTCAAAAGAATTCTATAAAAATCGGTAGAAAAACTTTTGCTTTATAACTGAAAGCAATCAAAAGTTTTTTTATTATTATATAAATGAAAAATATGCATTTATATATTTGTAGCATGTTTCTCTTAAACCAATTAAATTGAGCTGATATTTTTGAGGGACACTTTTTACTCTTAGTAATGTTATCAGCATAATTAAAAGAGTCATAAAGTGTTTACATAAAACGCAACTTAACATCTTCATATAAACGCAACTTAAAACATGTTCACAAGAAACTCAGAGAAGACAATATTAAAATATGCCTCTCAGTACATGTTAAGTTAAGGAGATTTCAGGTTCTCTAAAGCAGAAATTGGGAATACTGGTAGAAACAGAATTTTACGAAGTTAATCTATGCTTTGCTCTGAATACAAATGATATACCCTTCTGTTCGGAAGATTCTACATAAATGGAAAATCAAATGAAAAGTTAGGAATGATATGCAAACATACATCACTTTCTGAGAATTTTTAAGCATCGCTGAAGCCTGGTCGATTTGGAATGTGATTGTTGGAATTTGTTTGGTTACATTTTCTCTCCACCACAAACAATTTTGTCCCCTCTTCTTTATACATACTGTTGAGTTTCATGAATTGACCTCAGAATTCTCTATTTATTCAGAAGTCAAGAATAGTGGCCCCCGTTTGCGTTAGAAAGCAGAAAATAAGATTGAGGAAGAATGTAAGCAAGGTATAATACAGGCAGATAGTACGGATGTCTGGTTCCTTTTTCTGTATGCTGTAGAACAATTCCTGCACTTTCCAATGCACGTAAAAGAACACGTCTTTTCTGCCAAAGTAATTCAATAGGCATCCGCATAGGAAGATTTAGTTGAAGGTAATATTCTATTTTAATTTATTGATTTATGTAAATAAACTACCGATTGAAAAGTGGTTCAGTTTAATAACAAATATAAAAAGCAACTAATGGTAATATACTACTCTCACGCTGAAGATTTCTTAATAGCTTTTAAATAAAGACAGAGGAGAAAGACGCCAAAATAAAACTTAAAATTAGGGAAAAATCAGCAACCTTGTCTTTGGCGTAGATTTTAATTAAATCTCTATCGATCTTGAGGGCGAACACATACAGGTTCCTCTTCATTTCGAACAAAAATGTACTGCAAAGAAAATATTAATCAAAGGAACTGGAGCGTAAGGCCATCTGTCCAGAGAAATATCTGGCTAAGACCTGCGCTTAGACATATTCGACTCTTAGGGTACATTATCTGTCTTCACAATAACTAGAACCATAGACAATTCAATCGTCCGATCAGGCGCGGCAGGAACCGTAGTGGTACTATCGACTTAGTCTCGGGCTGTGTTATCGCTTTATAGTAGGTGTTATATACGTTGCTCTCTGAGGTTCGCCTTTACTCGTCGGCTCAGGCGGACTTACCATTCAAGCACTGTCTTTGTCTTTTTTGTCCAACGTTACCTGATCGCTTTATCTTGTGTGCATATAAGCCAGATTTTGTTCTTTGTCACCCGCGGTGATCACTGGGGACTTACACCCCCGTGAATCACTTTTAAAGTTTGAGACGTCATACCTCACGTTAAAGAGGGCTCTCGTTAGCCTAGTTCAGGGAGTCTCTTCTCTCTGATATTCTGCTGTACTACAGACCAGCGAAATAGTATATGAACACGAAAAATTAAGCTATTAAAATTTGAAAAGCGTTAGTAAGGACTCGTTTGGAATTAGCATCGTTGACTAACCAAGCTAAATTTTTGCGAATGTGGAAAGTTTCAAGGATATCAAGCTCACCAATTGAAGAAGCTTTTAGGATACTTTTTGTAGCAAAAAAATTATGATTAAATTTGCAACTATGACTTGCTGTCGAAATTTTTTAAAATTTTTCTTTTCCGATATATGTTTTTATGGCTGGCACTAGCCATATTTAGGCTTTTGTCACTACTAAGGCCAGAAATGGTGACCTTTTTATTATGGCTGTATCTAATAGGCGGCCACCTGACCTCCTAGGAAGGGACAGACAATTTACATCCATGCCTTCTCCGGGACTCGAAACTGGGCCCTTGAGTATCGCAGTCGGCTCCCCTAACCGCTATACCGTCTGAAACATTTAACTGAAGGATCCGGGCAATTTGTAACTGATAAAAGGATCAAATAGAAAAGTGCTAAGGTTATTCACTCTATTTTTAACAACGAAATATTTTCTTTGATGGCAAGATGAACTGTTTTAAAGGCTTGAGCAATGACCAGGAAGAAAATCTTCTGCCAATGGAGAGTGATTTCCAAGAATTGAATTCATTACAAAGCAAAGATTCTGAGAAGAAACTTTGAAAGCGCAGTTACGTAAGAATGAAAAGCAGCCATTTTTTGTTTCCCGGGGCGGATACGATGTAGGGTGGGGAGGCAGATGAAGAGAGAACAGTTCGAGGAAGAATAACAAGATCCTGTTAGCTTTGCTCCATCTTCTGTTTTTGTAATAAATATGATTATTTATTCTCCTTTCTCTGTAGAAAATTTTTAATCTTGACGAAGAGGAACTCTTACCTATTCATCGACAGGATCGATAGAATTTTATTTAAGATACATGCCACAAGGTTGTTGATTTGTCGAATTTAAAATTTTAAGTAAAGTACAATTTTGCATGGTGTGTGCTGCATTATAAATGTTTTAGAAGCCTCTGAGCAGCGCAGAAAAAGGTTTAAAAATTCAGTTTTATGAAATAAAATGCAATTAACATCTGAAAAGACTAAAGAATTAAGTAATTAAGATGAATGAAAGGAGATCATCGGCTTAGTTTTAGCCCAAAATGGGCTACTAGTCTCGAAATGGGATTTGCGAGGAATAATTAGAAATGTGAAGTTTCACTTTTCTTTCGAGTCTGTTGCCATTTGGAAAACATGTAAGATATTCAGTTCTCAAAACTATTTGAAAGCAATAGATGTAGTTCTAAAAAATATTTGTTTCTTACTTTTGAATCGGATTAATTTAAATAAAGAATAAACAATTAATTCCTGATCTAATTAAAAATGTTCAATATTTCGGTAAAATATTAATGTTATATATAAATTTTATTATTTATACCACAATTTATAAAGCTTTAATGAATTTTTAGTAACAAACTCAAATATTTAAAGGTGAGCAGTGGCAACACTGTATGGAATAAAACATTTTTATCTCCAGCAGGCGAGACTGTTTATCGGAAATTCTAAAAAATAAGTTTTTAAATACTTTTTCTTTTTAATTTTGGTTTTGAATTCAGTTTTATGCGGCGTAAGTGCAAACAATGCGCAATTTAATAAATAAAGTTGACACACAAAATATTAATAATAAAACGAGAAAAAAATTTAAATAATAAGAAAATTGAATATTGATATGACAAACCAGGAAAAGACCGAAAAATATAGAAAAATGTTATGACAACACTTGGCATTACATCTTGAATTCTAAACATATGTTATTTTGCTGCTTTTAAAATTTTGGAGATTTTGCTATAGAGCTGCGTATGGCATAAGTGAGAAGAAAATACGATGCTCAAAAATAAAGCTAAAAAGTCAAGCGTAAAAAGGTTAACAGGAGGGACTGCAACAGCAGGCTGGTAGACCTGAGCGGGATGGCAAAAAACCTTATCAAATGCTTCTGGCCGACCGTTAAAATCCGAAACATTTCAATTTTTTTAAAATGTATTTCCATTTTATTCCATAACTTTTGCTTTTATTAATATATTCTTTATAGCGAAAGTGAAACGTATCTTTCTTTTCTAGTGAAATGTGGCAATAAATGTATTTTTCAACAGTAAAATGTTTCCAGTTTAAGTTAAATAGTTTTTCTATATATACTCATGTGCTTTCGTCACTTTCGGTACAATTCGAAAGGCCGGACTCAATACTTTTATTATCAAACATTTCTTATTACAAATGTTAAACTATTTAAACGACTGCAGCCGTGGGTAAAAGGATGTATTTAGAAATGTGCATTTAAGAAAGTGATTTGGAGATCTGTATATATTTATCTTCGTTCCTAGAGAATTATATGTAAGCAATTAGTTTGCATTTCCTGTATCTGATCTTGCATATGAATGCCTATATAAATATAGACTTCTTCTAAAGACACCCCATTCTAGCTTAAGTTTTCTAACGTTTTGATCAACTTTCTAACTTACGTTTTCTGAATAAAATTCATTGAAATGCACTCCCAAACGTGAGTCATAAATAACAAGGCTTCCCTGCAACGGAGGATTTTCGGAGAAGAATTCGCTCGTTAAAATTTCTTTCCCTTTCTTATGCCCGCTTTCCTTATATCCTTTAGATCTTTTCTTTTCCATTGAGTTGTTAGGTTACACCTTTGGTTGATTTATATTTATACCCGTGCGTTCGTATTGAAATTATTCTAATATAACATGGTTTAATAATGTGGAATGGTGTTGGATCAAAGCTCTGCAACTTGTGTAAAACTTATCTGTGAAACATTTTGGTTTACCTTTTGCACATCAGTTTGTTATTCAGATACATGGTTTTCTGTATGTTGCATACATACAGAAAACCGTATGATGCATACATACAGATGTTGTGTAGCAAATTCACTTAATTATTTAAGTTGTACTTAAGAATTACTTTTTATTATCATTCTAAATTTATGCTACACAACGTTATTTTATTTAATATGCTGTATTTATACACTCACGTTTGTGAAAATTGCAACACCATGAAGGACTTACGCGAGTGAGCTGAAATTTTCAGGAAATGCAAAGTAGCGCATGATATGCAAATGATTAGAATTGCAAATCCGTAGCGCATGCGTATGCTGAGCAGCGCCCTCTGAACGGCTGATGGATCCGAATAAATAGACGGCTGTAGCGAGGCGTGTATGGTTATCGGTGGTTATCTGCTAGTGGTAAACGTTAACTCAATCTGTACTTATGCCTCGTCGACGAAAGAGAGCGAGATTTGAACAACTTACAGAGTTTGAACGAGGGAGAATCATCGGCCTTCGTGAAGCTGGATTGTCGTATCGTGCAGTAGCCTCTCGTGTGCAGCGTAACAGCAGCACAGTGATGCGCGTTTGGAAGCAGTGGACGGACGAGTGTCGGACAACTCGGAAATCCGGGAGTGGACCCCGAAATGTGACGTCAGCTCGCGATGATAGACACCTGGTCCGCATGGCGCGGACGGACCGTACAGCTTCCTCTAGACAATTGGCAGCACTGTGGTCAATAGCTACAGGTGTTTCATTGTGTGCTTCATCAATTCGTAGACGTCTGCTGCAGTGTGGACTGCGCGCACGGACTCCTTTATACAGGATCCCCCTAACGCACGACCATCGCCGCCTGCGGCTACAATGGGCCAATCAGCATAGAGACTGGCGTGCTGATTGGCAGCATGTCGTGTTTTCTGACGAATCCCGCTTTAATTTGTGGTACCATGATGGCCGCATTCGTGTCAGACGCTATGCCGGTGAACGCCACCTTCCGGAGTGCATTATCGAACGCCACAGTGGACGAACACCCGGAGTTATGGTCTGGGGCGCCATAGCATATCATAGACGATCTCAATTGCTACGAATTGTGGGCAATCTGAACAGCAACCGGTATATCCGTGAAGTTCTACAGCCCGAAGCTGTTCCCTTCCTTCAAAGCTTGCCAGGCGCTGTATTTCAACAGGACAATGCCCGCCCTCATACTGCTCGGATTGTTAAATCCTTCTTTGCAGCGCAGCAGGTACAGCTTCTTCCTTGGCCTGCGTGTTCCCCGGATATGTCGCCAATTGAACATGTGTGGGATGTCATTGGTCGGCGTCTTGCTCGTGATCCTCGTCCTGTTGCGTCTGCAGACGAACTTTGGGTACGCGTACAAACGATATGGAATGCTCTTCCTCAGTCAGACATTCAAACTTTGTTTGACTCCATGCCACGTCGTGTAGCAGCACTTATTGCGGCGCGTGGTGGCCACACAAAATACTGATTCTGATCTCTTGTTCTTGTTTGTTTGCTTTGAACATTTAATCATTTATTTGTACCACTACCACTCAACTGTGTATTAAATTGCATTCAATTATGACGATTCCTTCTTGGTGTTGCAATTTTCACAAACGTGAGTGTATTTTCTTTGGGTTAAATTCAATTAGGGGTTTTTGGTACTTAAGATTTGTACGTATCTTCCAGTCGTTACTCCTAAACGCATTGAAACACACAATGGAATTGAGTGCTTTTCTACATAATAATCTTGATTTAATATTACTTAAGTTGATCCTTTATTAATTTATATCACTGGATGCAGAAAAATTAGCCTTTTAATTTAAGATCACTTTAAAGATTCTAGCTTTAACAGTTTTTAAGATGTAGTCAATTATTTAACTACATTTTTACACTTTGCTTGCGAAAAGCACTGGGAGGGAAGGATTGAAAAGTCGTACTTTTAGCTGGATTCAAAGGCTTTGCTTACGTGTTAAGAACAACACAATGAGAATTTCCGGAGGGGTCGATTTGGGTTGTAAGTTTTTGCTTGCACCTGCATCGGATTCTTCGCATTTCCTTTGGCGTGCTTGGCGACATTTGAATTTTTGTGTAGTTCAACACCACGGAATTTGCGAAGATTTTTGCTGATGTATACGGGTTTTGGAGTGCTGAATTTTTCACTTTGTTTAGCGGGGCTAGGCGATATATGGTTTTTCTGCATTGACAAAAAGCTTGTGCAGGTGTCGTTCTTTCTCTTTTTTGGCTTGACTTGACTCTGCTATTTTCCGTGCCTTGAGCACGGGTTTCAGTGTAGTTTAAGGATGTTATTCATATAAGAAGCGGGGCTTTCGCTCCCTAAATTCCCTATTAAATGAGTACTTAACAAGAAATTGCACTGACCTCGACTTTATTCAGTAATGTTTGTTTTCGTAATACATTCTTACCTAAAAAGCTGTTCGCCCCCAAAAATGATCCTAAAAGAAATAAGATTATGAGCTTATAAGGCTTCCCTTAGAGAAGTAAAGTCTGTTACCAAAAATCCTCGTTTTCTTGCCTCCTCGGAGGTTGTTTCCATCGGCTGAAATGTCTTATCCAGTTTTGGGCCTCCACGGGCTGCAGTCTCCATCCATGTTTGTGAGGCTCTTGCCTTGGAGATTCTACAAGAAATTGCTTCAACAGATTTAATCATTCAACAGTTCTACGTGATATGGGACTAGGAGTCCAGATGTCCTGGTGTAGCTGATACTTCGGAGAAGACTTCAAATACTCCCGAGAACCAACAATTTCTTCATTTGATTTTTGAGAGAACTTTAAGGCTTCTGGAAGATGGCTGTGTTACCTTCATAATAAGATAAGTTTCCTTTTGTCGTTTCCTTTCTTAACTGGGTTTATCTTAATTAATAGAAAGAAAAATGATTTATCTTAATCGTAACTTATTAATTTGTTAGAATTAATTTTTAGAAGGGTTCTCACTATTTGTAAAATGGTAAATTAAAATTTGTCTTAAATCTTAAACAGTTTGTTTCAAGATTACTTAAATTGTTAAGAAATTAGAAATTTTCTTTTATTTTGAACTACAAAAATACTGAGTAAGCTATATTGTAAAACTGTACTTGCTAAGCTTAAGAAAATTGGAAAATTGAAATAGAAAATTTCGTTCCTTGTTAATATTACACAGTCCAGTCACATTAATGTGACCATCTGTCAAAAGCCAGAATAACCACCTTTCGCAGAGCGGACTGCTGCGAGACGTGCAGGAAGAGAGTCACATAGGTCCCTTAAGGTGTTCTCTGGGATGTTGAGCCATGCCGACTCTAATGCCGTGGCCAGCTGCGCTAGATTACGCGGTTGAGGATCCATGGCGCGAACAACTCGATCGAGATGGTCCCACAGATGTTCGATTGGGTTTAACTCAGGTGAGACTCAGGTTAACTCAGGTGGCCAGGGGAGGACGGTAAACTCATCCTGGTGCTCTTCGAACCACGCACGTACACTGGCAGCTGTATGGCACCTGGCATTGTCCTGCTGGAAGATGCCATCATCCTGAGGAAAAAACAATGCGCATGTAGGGGTGAACATGGTCCGCAAGGACAGATGCGTACTTGTATTGATCCATTGTGCCTTCCACAATGATCAGTGAACCTAGAGAATGCCAGGAAAACATTCCCCAGACCATAATGCTCCCGCCTCCAGCTTGGACCGTTCCGGCAATGGTTGCAGGGTGGTTCCTTTCAGAGGTTTCACGCCTTATACGCCAACGTCCATCTGTCCGATGGAGCATAAAACGCGATTCATCCGAAAACGCAACCTGTCGCCACTCAGTGGACGTCCAGCTGCTGTACTGGCGTGCAAATTCTAGCCTTCGCCGTCGATGAACAGCAGTCAGCATAGGTGCACGAACCAGGCGTCTGCTTCGGAGGCCCAGACGCAGCAATGTTCGCTGAATAGTACTTTGGGAGACACTTTTGGTAGCCCCTTGGTTCATTTTGGTGGTCAGTTGCTCAACGGTAGCCCGTCTATCTGCCCGAACGCATCTCCGCAACCGTCGTTCGCCTCTGTCATCTATGGCCCGTGGTGCACCACATTTGCCACGTCGCTGATTTTGGACAGTCCCATTTTGCCATGCACGGTACACTTTTACCACGGCGGCACGCGAACAGTTCACAAACTCAGCCGTTTCGGAAATGCTTCCACCCTTGGCCCGAAAGCCAATGATCATGCCCTTTTGGAAGTCGGATAAATCGCTTCGTTTCTGCATTACGCCAACGATTGAAATGTTTTCCGAAGCCCTCACACACCCTTTATATACGCTCAACTGCACTGTGCTGCCACCTGCCTTCTGTGATTGGTTATTTAACTCTGACATGGAAAGTACGTGGTGGTCACATTAATGTGACTGGACTGTGTATAAATCTCTTAAGGAGGTGGTTCTGCAGTACTTTGTCAGTTGAATACAAAATATTAGAAAACTTTTGATGAGCTACAATAAGATATCTGATTTTAAGTTTTTTTCTTGATTGGTGGTATTCTGTAATTCCTTGTGAAATAAAAAAAGAAGGTAATTTTAAGTTGTTAGGAACAGCAGATTTCCTTTAATTTTCTGTGCAATAATAAGGTGAAAAAAAATTAAATAATTGTTAAAGGAAATAGTTGGTATGAATTTTTATAAAATTTTAACTCAATGAAATAGTTATGCTTAATTAATAGTTATAAAAGTTTTATGTTGTTTATTTTGAAATTTGCGGAATTTTGTTGAAAACACATGTTTATGTTTCGCTGTTAAAAATTTGTAAAATTATCTCAGGTTATTTATATACCCCGGGGTTGAATGGGTTTATTACTAAAATTGATTTTTACATAATTTGATATGTTCCATAAAAATAAATTAAGGTTTTCTTGAAAGATTTATGTGTTTCTTTTTTTTTTTTTTTGATATTTTAGGACACATTGATTCACTAGCATCAAAGTTCATTGGGTTGTTGACATACAATTACAAAATACACAACAAAATAAATTAAATTTGTTTTGTTGGGATCTCCTTTCTTAAATCGGAGATAACACAGAAAGCCGTGTATCTGAATATGATACAACTAGATTCGAATCATCTCAACTATTAATATCAGCACTCCATTTGCACTTATGTTTAGGAACAGTTACCCAGAAGTAGAGTGTTTAAAATAGCTATCCTTTACATAAGAAGAGCTGTAAATTTTCAAATGCTACTGCAAAGATATTGATTTATATAAAGAGATGAATATTAAGAAACAAGATGATTTCATTATTATGAACTTATGTTTCTTATACTTAAATCGTATGTCTTTAAGTTATTTTATATTTATTTTCCCTACTTAGATTACATTTAAATGAGTTTTACGTGTATTTTTCCTTCATTATCCTCTTAGAAATGGAATTTTTTGGCCTTGTTATTAGGACAATCTAAGCACATTTTATAACTATATTTTAGTTTCTTTAATAAGTGGAAATGACAGAAAATCAGTAAAAATTTTCCGGTTAGTTCTAATAAATTTTTTAAAATTTTGTTCTAATTTATTTTAACGTTCATATCGTTAATGTTGTTGAAAAATGGCTTATTTCCAAACTAAATAGGTAGCACTGTTTAGAAGCAATGAAAAAACCCCTGTATTTATTAGATTTTAACAAAGCAGCATTATAGTTAGACAAAGGCTATCGTTTAAATGGTCTACTGAAAATTATATGCTGTCCAGTCGGTATGGTGGTTAGTGTCGCTGACTGCCGTGCCCGGGTTCGAATCTCGTAGAAGGAATGGATGTTTGTAAACGTATAGTTTCCGTGCCACATGGAGACGCTCTAAATATTCGGGAGGTCCTCTCGAGATGTTAATGGTAGGCGAAGGAGTGGGAGACCCTCGAAGCCGTGCCTCCGAGGCGCTCGCCATCAAAATTGGGAA
Organism: Stegodyphus mimosarum; assembly: GCA_000611955.2. Lineage (NCBI taxonomy): Eukaryota > Metazoa > Arthropoda > Arachnida > Araneae > Eresidae > Stegodyphus > Stegodyphus mimosarum. The sequence continues at coordinate 123,732 of KK120916.1, read as the reverse complement.
CGGAGAGGAATTGCTACGAGGAATTTCGTGTCTTTGGGCTGACTATGGGTCAGAAAAGTGAGCATTAGCAACAACAACAAATAAAAATTACACAACTACCATTTTCATCAATCAAGAAGCAGCTGATGGTGCTTGCTCTAAGGAGAGAAACAAATTGTTTCAATTTTCGGGAGATTGCTTTTGTTGATGTTTACGCTGCACTTCCTGGCTTTGCACATAATCGATTACAAGGGACGAATTTCTTCCAAAAAAGAATATTATAATCCGCTTTCTTCTATTTGATTTGTCAGATTAGGAGAAAATGTTCGTTCTTTTTCTGACACATTTTTCGGAATGTTTCGAATGTTACAATATTCATTCCCAACTGTTTGAGGAGTAACTGTTGTTTAATTCAAAATTATTTAAATTATCAGCGTTTGATATTAAACTAAAGTTTATGTAAAAAGTCATAAGCTTCTGATATTAAGACAGGGTTCTAAATTTTCAATTTTCAATTTGCAGAAAATATTTTGGATGTAATTTTAGCACTGTAAAACTGCCATTAGTGTCCAAAACTTGCATTTAAATTTTATTTTAATTGTGCTTTACTTTGAAAGCTATTATAAGCAAGAGAAATTCTATTTACATCAGATAATTAAGCTATTTTGTTATGTAATTGGTAGCTAGAAAATGAATTTCAATTATGAAACTTGTTCCGAAATTCAGGAATTAGTAAATTAATAAAATAAGCTAGAAACTTGAAAGCAATTAAAAATTAAGAGAAGATCATTTAACTTTTAAATGCATTCACATTTTGTAGTTTTCCCATATTGTTTCAATTAGAAGTAGAAAGAATAAAATACCACATAATGATTCAGTAAATTTCCTGTAATAAGTTCTGGTTACACTGGAATTTTTAAGATTTAATATTTCGTGCATCACTTTTTGCATCATAAGGATTGACAAAAATAATTTTAAAATAATAGCTAAGTGCATATTTTTGAGTTATAGAAGACTTACTGAGAAACTCGAATTTCTTGTACTGTTCCATTATCTTTAATTACTTAATATATCTTAAAGTGGTCTGATGAGTGCGCAGACTAAAGCTTCAAATTGGTTAGCCACGTTTGATATTTCTTTAATTTAATTCAGTTGTAATTGTTTAGAATGTTCATTAAATATTTCAAACCGAAGGTCAATATATAGTGAAATGTGGTAAATTAATTTAGGTATATGTATGCCTAAAACATACCAAGTAAGATAAACATTGAGCATATGTACACAATTTCATAAAAACTGCATACATGGCATTGAATTATAGGGGCATCAATTTGGTAATTCGAGAGCATCAGAGGATCAGAATTTTCGAAGTTACTAGCAAAAGTAATGAGATGTTAATAATTTTAGCATTTAAGATGATGACATTCTGCGAACGAAAAAAAAGAAAAGGACAGTTCTATGTCTCCCATTCTACTAGGCCGATTGATGAAATTCAAATTGCGTTTTACATTTCCCGAAAGCAAGACTTAGGATATATATTAGATTTATATATAGCATTGTACTAACATAAGTATTTCGACACAAAATAGGACTTATTCTGAAACTATATATCCATTTTTTTACCAAATTTCGATTGTACGAACTCAAATTATGCCTAGATATTATATTTTGTAATTTTTGGTGAAAATTTACGGAGGAATTTAAAAATTTACATTGACGCATTTTTTGTTTTATTTTGCGCCAAGAATAATCCACTTGGCGAATTTTTAAATTTTTACAACCTATTTTCCTTTCCTTTTTTTCATTGCAGACCAGAAGAGAAAAGGTCACGTTCATTACTTTGAAATCATTTTGACAAGGTGCATAAAACACCTTTGGTATTATTATCGCTTGTGACGAATATGCCAAACTTCAAATGTGTAAATTCATGTATATCTTATGAAATTTTGAATACAAAAGTCTAAATTTTTGCAAGGGTGCCTAGAAATATATTTACTTTAAGATGATGTTAAAACGTTTATAGGTTATAATACAAACTGTGCTTTTGGGAAATACATAAAAAATATTTAAAAATAGAAATTAAAAAAATAAATTATAGAAAATGTGCGAATTATGTTTGGATTAAGTCAAAATGTCGAAATCTGGCAAAAGGAATCAATTAAGTTTAATAAAAAACCGATATTAATAAATATATGTCAAATTCAGTTAACCTTGAGCTAAAACTTTGAGAGCTAATTTTTTTAAAAACTACTCATGCGATTTTCACAGAAATGTTTTACAAACTGGAAGCATCCAGCAAATAAATGTAATATTCAGAATGTATGTAATAAGACTATTTTTTGGTAATTTAATGTGTGGTTATTGCAATTATTAGAATGTCAATGATGAATTTTTCAAAGGATATTTTAAGATGTCAGTCAAAATAATGAAACGTATTTTCTTGGTATATGCTTCTACGTATACAATTTAAAAAATAAATAAATAGCTAATTATGTTTCTATTGGTGTAAAAAGTTTAAGAAAATTATGAGTGGAGAATAATAATAAAGAGAATGGTGAGGGTAATTTCATCAGACTTTCTTTTTTAAGTAAATGTAATTTTCAAAAAAACTTCCAATGAAAATTTCAGATTTCAGTAAACTGTAATTTAGATTTAAATAATACAAGTTTATTCATTAATTTTCTAACTGTTTTAGATTAGAATATTGATATAATGTATTTATAATCAAATTTTTCATGCCCCGTTAAGAATTTGAATTTAAATGTAATAACTGCATCTTTAAAAGGTCCGAGGCACGCATATAAATTTGCTATATCTCATATAATTCACCTGATGTGAGAGTTTCTTTATCCGAAGAGGAAGTTGGTTGCCTTGCGTCTTTTAAACTTTAAATAAGATGCATCAAGAATCGATTCTTAATTCACGACGCTTTTCTCACAATGGAAATGACAAGTATGAAAGCAGTGGCCGTCACGGTTGCACTGAACCCGTCAGTTCGTAGTGAATATTGCCAGGGCGTTGAAATAAATTCAGGCATATGCTGTGATGTACAGCTTTAAAATAAATTCACGCTTGCTGCATCCAGATCAAACCGCCTGTCAAATAAGTTTCTAAATCGATTACATTAATCGAAATTTATTTTGGAAATGGCACCTTTCATTCTTAATGTCCTATAAGACATGAGGCAAAAGGTGTGGAATTTGGTAAAGTACCTTTGAAAAATGCATTTGGTACTTTTCTTTTCAGCAGGTTTTGTTGTTTAATTTGTGAAAAAAATATCCCGGACATAGACAACTGATACGATTGCCTAATAATATGTGGCTTACAAAACATATGCAGTTTGAATAATTGAATTTTAGAGTTTGACTTACTTTTCGAGCATAAAATTGAATCAAACTCATAAGAGATGTTAAGCGGTGATGTATTGCTGTGTCTGAAATTAACTACAGAGTCTTAAAAAGGTTTTTAGCAAACTAATTTATTTAAATCAGAATTAAACATAAAATGTAAGTCTCGTATTCACATACCTAGTCGCCACTTATCGTAATACAACTTAAAGTAACTGTCAAATTCGAAATTTAAAATATAAGCTAGCTGTCAACACTACACAATTTTATTCTAATATCAAGTTGGTCCAAAACTTCAACCGGCGTAACAATTTAAATTGAAGGCAGCCATAACCCAAAGTCGAATAATTTCAATTTTATCCGAGCTCACGAAACCTAGGAACGTGACCTGGAAAGGCAGAAGACACTCTGTCTCAAATTCCGAAAACCACAGTTTAAATACGCTCAAACTGATTTGCATTCTGGTGAGGAAACAGAAAGTAGAAGTTACAGTAAAGATCTAATCATAATAACTGTTTACTTTAAGTAATAATAACTTCGTAGGTATATTGAACGAAGTCAATCTTTTATGGCATAAGGATCTGATTTTTATAATTTATATCTAGCCAGGAAATTTATATTCGCTACATAAGGTGAATTTCTGTGATAGCATTTTCAAATTTGACTGAAACGACAAAGTTCTCCACCAGTTTTAAGCTTTAATTCTTTCATAATTTTATTAATCAGAAAGCATTTTTCTTAGTAACATATCTCTGCATTTGACATACAGCTATATTTGTCTGCTAGTGCAGTTGTACGCTTTACTCTAAATTACTCTAAATGTATGTTAAGGATGTTCTTCGCAGCTTTAACTTAACCCTGACGTATATAAAGTATACTATACATAACTGTGTGTAACTAAAAGGCAGTAGAAATGAAGTATCATGATGCTTAAGAATACGAATTCCCATTAAAAAATTTAAGTCGCTGAGCACTCGTAGTTCGGTCCGAGATTTGAGTTACGCGAATGGACTAGCTGCATGGGCGTTTTCGTATTTGTCTTCATGTATAACATGTATACGAACCACTTTCCCATAGAAAGTTCTCCACGAAGTCATTTCTTCCCTTTGGCCAGCGATTCTCAAACTAAGAGACGGGCCTCCCTTGGGGGCTTGATAACCCTACGTGGGGGGACAAGCATATTGAAAAGTCGAAAATAAAAGATTATTTAAAATTTATTAATTTACTGAGAGGAAGCAAAACAAAATACATTCTGATATAATATTGCGATATAATAAAAATGTAAAATACACATTTACACTGATACAATGTATTTACAAATGTATTAGTACTGCAAAATGTATTTGATAATTAATTTATTAATATTTTATTAAGAGCAAGTTTAATAATTACTAGTGACTACCATTGGGCCTGTCTTGCAGAACAAAGTTATTTAAAGGAAGGTTTAATATTAGAAGTTGACACTCTTAATTTCTTTTTCTAGGTTTAACTGAGATCTATATTTTGTCTTCAGAGCAGCCAGCGCAGAAAATCCAGTTTCACAACGGTAGGATGTTGGAACTGATAATATTATACGAAATGCTTTCGTTTTCAGTGCAGAAAATTCATCATCCACCTCTGCTCAAATTTCAAAGAGTGATTTATTACTAAATTGACTTTTGATTTCGCCACTTGACGTAAAATCTAGGAAATGTTCTCCTTCAGCAATTGAGAGCCTTTCTGGAGTATTTTGAAATGGATCCGTAACCCACTCGTAACTTGTTATCATGTTGTCGTCAGGAAGAAGATACTTTTTTAAATTCTTTGCCAGGATAGATAAATGATTTTCAATGGTTTCAAGAACAACTTTCATACGCTGTTCTTCAGCCTTGTAAACTAATCCCCATTTTCAAATATTTATATGTTTCTTTTGCTTTACATTTCTGCTTCATAATTCCAGTTTTCTATAAAAAGCATTAATTTTATCACTCGTCTCCAACATATGTATATTTGCTCCTTCGAGTTGAAGATTCAAGGTATTTAATTTATCGAATATATTGACCAAGTAGCTCAATTTCTTCACAAATAAATCGACCAAGTAGCTCAATTTCATCTCAATCAAACCATCTCAAAACTTCACAGCTTCATGTCAGTTTTCCTCATCTAGAAAAGTGTCAATTTTGTCTCCCGATTCATAAACACACTGCAAAAATTTCCCACTTGATAACCATCTTGCTTCGCAATAAAATGATAACGATGAATGTACTGCATCCATGTCTTTACAAAGTGCAGAGAGCATTCTAGATTTTGGGGATCTCATTTTTATACAACTGACTGCGGTCACAACTGTCGTTGGCACAATATTCAGATCATTTCTTGGTCATTCATTTCTTTGGAAACCAGACCTTCTCTGTGGATCATGTAGTATGACCAGAGGCACAGTGGAGATTTTTGTTTAACAAGTGCTTGTATGCCTTAGAATCTTCCAGACACTGTACGAGTACCAACGGTGCATATTCCGACACAATTTTTCCACTCTTTGTTTGCCTCGTTTACAAAATTATTTAAAATGTCAAATAATGCTAATTCTGTTGCTTTGAGTTTTATTGATTTACAAAAAAGTAGTTCTTCTACTGCTGACATACCAACACAGAATCGAACATACGCAACGAAATTAGCATCAGTTATTGCTATTTGTTGCCTCATCAAGCTGAATTGAAAACATTATGTAAGGCATTTTCCCAAAAAGCTGTTGTTGTACATGTTCAGCTATATCATTGATTCGACGAACCACAGTGTCATTTGATACAGGTATGGACTGAAAGTCTTTAGCAAAATTATCTAATAACGTAGTTTCAACGATCTCATTTGCAGCTCCCAAAATAAGCTCTTCGATAATGGTACGAGGCATTTTACATTTCGCTATTTTATATGAGACTTTGTAAGAACAAAGTAAAACTTTTCCGTTCATATACAAAGTCTTTTCAAAAAATGTATTTTGCTTTTCATATGCTTATAATTAATGCTTATTTTTAATAACATAAATTCAAGTATGTAAGGGCCGAAAGGAAATGTATTAAACTCAACAGATAAACTGGTGGGATTCCAAAAACAAATAACTTTATAAAAGAATAAAGCTCAGGAAGGCAATTTGGAAAAGTTTCTGTCAGTCCCAAAAGATTTTAGTAAAGTTATTCATAAAATTATTATTGACAATTTAACAACACTAGACCACATAATTTTTCTTTATATCCAAAATTTAGATATAAAAAAATTCGATAGTGTTCGTAATCCATTTGTGATAACGAATACCTCTGTATTTGAATTAATTTTGAATGAAAAAGAAGAAGAACTAATTTCGCTTTCTAATAATGGAAATTTAATTTAAAAATATTCGGAACAATCAATTAATTCATTTTGGATTAACATTAGATGCGATTATCCCATGATGGCCAAAAATGCTTTAAAAATATTATTACAATTTTCTACATCTTATTTGTGTGAATTCGGATTTTCAGTATTAACCAACATAAAAACGAATAAAAGATAGAGATTGTTAAATGTAGAAGACGATATGAGAGTAGCATTGTCATTTTTACGAGCAAATATAAATGAAATTATCAAAAAACATCGAGCTCAAATTTCTCATTAAAAGTATTCTTATTATTTACTTGTAATTCATCCCTTAATAAACTGACTGCTGTTTTTGTAGTACGTATTATTTTATTTTACATAAAAAATGATTATCATAAACTATTTGACACAGTGTATTAATATAAATAAACTATTTCTAAACTTATCTTTGTGTGACGCCAAATTTTTAAATTGTTAAAAGTGTGCCGCAACGAAAAAAAAAAAAAAAGTTTGCGAATCGCTGCTTTAGAGAAACAAAATATGATCACACATTCTCAATACAAACACACATTTGAATTATTTATGCAAGTTTTGAATAATAATACTTCTGCAAAATTTTGCTACTCCATTGTTTTAAAATCAAACCCTCTCTATCTCCCCCTCCTCCCCCAAAAAGTACTCAGCTTATTATATATTATTAATGTAATTTAATAAGCTCATTAAATATTTCATAGCAGACTTAAATTGCGCCCTCTTATTTTTGGGATAAAGTATAATTCTAGCCTGTGTGTACCGGAACCCTAAATAAGAATGCTCTGGCAGTTAACCTTTGTAACTTTGTAAAATTTTATCTCGGAAACATTATTTTTAGTAATAAATTTATATTAAAAATTGCTTACTACATTTTAATTTATCTCTCTGCGTTTTATTATATTTTAATTTAAATTATTTAATTTTTTCATCATTAATTATGTTATTATTTTAATAATTTATTATTTAATTTTTAACTATTATGACTTTAGTGATTTTATTTATTCATTCTTGTTCCTCTTTCCTTATGATCTTCCATAGGGCTCCGGCACTTCTAATTTTAGAAATTAAGCCTTGTTTCATAATTAGGAAATGTTTATGAGCTAACTAAATTTCAGCAGCTATATAACCTAAGCTATGTGGAATAGTCAACCTTGCTCTTAGTTTACACCAACCTGGAGAGATGGCGCCACGAAAAATTCGTAAAATTAACATAGCAAATGGTTACATTACCACTAAACTCGTCTGAGGAATTTGACAGATTGTCTTAGTTTGTGGTGCCATCTGTCGCAAGTAGTGTTAATAACTGAGGTATTTATTCATTTTTAAAGACATAAAAACTTTTACACATTCGAATTATTACGTATTTTATCCTATTAATTTGCCAGCTGCGTTTACTAGAGGACAAAATTATCTTAATTTAACCAAAGTAATTAAAAAATATCATAACTACAGCTGTACAACTTCTATTTGATTATTATACTTCTGCAATCGTATTACTATTTTGGTTAGAATCGCGAAATACATTTAAATCAATACATCTAAAATATTTGGCCCAATGATTTGTCAATAACAGTTAAAGGGGGAAAAAGCAATTGAGTAACTCCGGAGAACTATATTTTACTCTACACAATTCTAAATATAAAGTACAGACATTTAAGAAAATAAACTATTTTGTATAGGGCATGCTAGAAAGATCATTCTGTAAAAGGGAAATAAAAAAAAATTATATACCTTATAGATAAAACATTCCAATCCATGAGATATGCATTGCACCTCATCAATGTCTGTATCTTCACATTAAACAAATTCAAGCAGCAATTTACTGACTTAGCTCATATTTCAGTGTTTACGGCATTAAGAATGTACTTCTTGACAAAATTTAAGAAGCCACTCGTAACCAATCAAATAAATCAATCACTGTTTCCTGTTTCTATTCTTAATACTTCTGCTTAAAGGAAAAAAAAAGTACAGGCAGTTTATTAAATTTGTAGGTGAATCGAAGACAATGACAATTACGCATTTCTCTTAATTCTTCAAAAAAGAATTATAAAATTTTGCTTTTAATTTAATAAAGCATAATGAACCCTTAACTACTAGGACTTTTTGACCTACCGTTTTACATAATTAAGTAGTGTAAGCAAGCTGGAGAGTGTTGCAAGTATCATCACCAGTATTGATTACATCACTAATTGCAAACTGGAGAGGTACTTCTAAAATGATACTGCAATATTATAGTATTCTATTGCAGCATTATATCAGTATTGCAAGCTAGAGAGGGATTCTTAAAACTGACCAACGACGTTTCAGCAGTATTTTCTTTCGTGTCTCATTACCTTTGTAACTTTCTTCTACAATATTTTCGAATTCTTGAGAAAATTTCCTGTGCGAAATTAAAGGTTCTGGTAACTCACTGAAAAAATTCGAAAGGAATGTAAATACATATTAAATCCTGCGAAAAAACAACTATCGAAAATTCAGTGTTAGAAGAGCAGAAATCATGCTCCGTATTGGAAGAGCCTCCGTTGGTTGCGATACCGATATGTTAATTCTTAAGAATTCTGTTACTGGCTCATATAAATAAATAGATTTTTATTTTTACAGAAGATTCCAAACTACGGCGTTTAAAATATTTTCATATAATACTGTAATTTGTTTTGAAAACAAAAGAAAAAGAGAAAGATAAAGAAACTACTTTTAAATCTTTATGTATGTGGATTAATATCTAACTAAATAGATAAGAACGAAACGCATTTCAATAATTTTCATAATGAAATAAATAAGCTTACAGTTCATACTTTCCTGTGATGACCAAATTTAGAATTTTGATTATTTCTTGTTTTCAACAGCGTTTTTTTGTAATCTGTGTGGTTCATTTTCTCTGTAAACGTTAGACACTAAAGAGAAATCATAACCATTTTATCCTACTCTGTGTCATTCATTTTCCCTGTAGGCTTTAGACACGGAAGTGGGATCGAAAATATTTTACCGTATTATTAATCAACTAGTATACCTCTTTAGAATGAAGTTTGATTTTAGAGAAACACCTCCTTCATATCGTGAGAAAACTAAATTGCACGTAGCGTTTAAAATTTTTGCAGGATTCTGATTTAATTCGATTTAATAATTGCCTTCACTATATAAAAACTTAAATTAGAGAATCTTTGTACTATTATACGGATTCTCTTGCAATATTATAGCAAGTATAATGACGAATAGGGAAAAAATTGTTGTGAAATGATGTTTCTTTCCCCCCCCCCACACTCAAATTAGAATCATATTTTCTGTAGATTACAATTTAGAGTATTTTCAGATTATAGTCCTTTTGGAGTGGAATTAAGAAATCTTGTTCCTGGTTCTTACATATGTATTAATCTCAATAATTAACTTTAAATGTTATATGAACGGTATTTAATAGCAATGATAGCAAAATGTTTTCATATGTTGTTAAAGATTAAATTGTAGTAATTGCAGGAGGTAAAGCGAAGTAAATTATTCAGAGTTTAGAATGAAATTTAAAGAATTTTAACAGTTGTTGAAGTGTGTATTGCTTAAATACTGTAACTGAGTACCGGTTATTTTTTTGGTAAAGCACGTTTTTGCGCTGAAGCATCTTTTAATGGATAAAACATCTTCTTAGTGGCGCCATCTAGATTTCAACTCTTAAACATTAGTTACACATAATATTATACGCGAAAAACACTGACTCTAATACTCACAGAAGTAATTAGTTCATTTCGCGATTAAGTGTTGAAATGTGTTTTGATTATCTTGCAAAACGCAATAAAATCCTTTGTGAGAGTTTTTGTTTTCTTCTGCGCTCATGAGAAAAGAAAAATCTCATTTCCAAAAGAATAGTTGTGCTAGTAGCAGAATAATCACTACTAAGAATGCATATCAATATACTGTTGAGCCTCGAATCACCAAAACGTAACGTACGGTGTGGAATTTCATCTACGCAAATTTTAGGTTCATTATTCTCGAAATGAACTACCAATAAACAAATTTACTGACAATTTTTAAAGCATAATTTGCGTCTGACAGCTTTATGACATTATGATTTACTGATAATGATATTTTCATAATAGGATTCAATCAAAACCTTTTTGCTTACCTGCTCAGTTCCCATTAAAAGCCACTACTGGGCATATACCGAGTCATCTAAGTAATTAAGTTGTATATACACAGTCAAGCAGAGTGCAATATAAATATTGTTAATTGCGTAAGGGTTTCGAGTGGATTGAATGCCTATAAAACGATGATAGCTTGATGAAATTTACTTTTTGGAAAGCATTTTATAGTTTTGGAACTCTTCACAGGAAAGTACTCGTCCAGCTCTTCTTAGTATGGCAGAGCACAATCAGTAATTACCACTTCAAAGTACTAAGAAAGCTGCAATGCAATTCAAAATGCCTCAAATGCAAGTTCAAAGTTCGCTCAGTGCGATTTTTGAGCTAAACTCTGAACGCAAACCTAAACTAAACTGAACATTGATGATCTCTCGGGTTTTATAGAGTTTTCTCCCGTTCGCCAAGAATTTTTCGGTACATTCGATTCCGCGAAACTGCTGGAAGACATTCACAGTTACAGTTACATAGGGCCGGGTACAGTTACAATTACATAAGCATCGGATAAGTTGCAGTTAGGATCCAAACCAAAAGTCTCCAAATGGTCGCAAACTTTTGGCGATTTTACGCCAAATTGAGGATTTCTCACTAAAACACCAAACTGGCGAAATAGCCATTTACGTTAAATGGACCTAGCCCTGTAAGTTTATTTTTCCGGCGACACTTCGTTTCATAAGGCCCTTCATGTTACATTATATGAGATATAGTACTACAATTTACATATGATTACACTTAAGTTATTTACATGTGTACAAAATTGGTAGCAATATGAATACAACACAGCTACATAAAATAAATGTTAAAAAAGAAAAATCTGAAATTTTTCAGATTTGACATTACGACCAAGAGGGCTTTTTTTAACATTTTGTGTGTTACCTTTATTTCTCAAATGTTTTTCGCTTTTAAACCATAGAATTCAATTCAACAGCAATATAGCAAAATAATTTTAAAATGAGCATATCTTTAGAATTTCAGACACACAGTCTCCCGCGCTGGAGATAAAAAATATTTTTTCCTGTAGAGTGTTGCCATTCCTCAGCTTGAAATCACTGAGTTCGTTAATCAAAAATTCTTTAATGTATGACAAAATATGAAATAGAAAAATAAAACATATTCCAATTTAGGGCATCCAGATGCCCATGTTCGATGGAGGATTACGTTATTCAAAATTTGATGGCTCTAGGTACCGTCATTTTATCACAATGCGAGAAACATACATACATTTATGCAGATTCTTCATTATTTAATTTAAGTATAATACAGGGATGTGATATTTGTTAGCAACAGTTTGAAAAGTATATCAGCACAGAAAGTGAATCGATGCAAAATGCCAAATCAAAAATTAATAGCCCTTGTGAGCTAACGGCCTTTGGAGTAAATAATGAAGTAATATATACAATATAAAAAAGCAGACATGTTATACATATAACACAACAGAATTATGTGACGAAAGTAATTTAATCTGAGTAGAATGCTTTACTTCTGGGAATTAACGATTACAATTCTTGCGTTAAAACTAATGTTTCCGCCTGGAAAACAGCAATGATACCACTCAACTGAAATTTTACAAAGTGAATTAATGCTCCAAGCCTTAATTAAACAAATGCTGCATCCATTTTGTTTCCCATTTTTTTAACATATATGAACATCCCTATTTTCTCTCCGTCATAGATTTTGGTAACCTTAAAGATCAATGGGGAATAATATATGAAAGATGAAATATTTTCTTCCTTCAGTAACACTTTTTGCTACAATGCTGCTATTTATTTTAATTACTTCGCAATACTACCTAATTCTGTAAATTATTTATTCTCACCCAACTAGTACTAAGCTACTATGAAATTCTAACGCCTTATTAAGTGCTAAGTAGAGTACTTTAGAAATGCTGTAATGGAATAATAATTTCTTGTAGAGACTCTTACTGTATATTGCTAGTCTTTCTATAGCTTTTAAATAAAAATTTTCCATTATTTAACATGTCACATTCATGAATTAGTCATGATTTTGTTAAGATTATTGATTAAAATTTCTAGTTTATTTCTTACTGGGAAACAAGTTACATTTTTATATAAAGTGAACAACACCAAGTATTTCAGAACCTCATATTTATTAATTTTTGAGTTACTATATTTTATTTCAGAGAAATTTCATATCCGTTTATTGCCTTTAGTTAAAAGAATGATTTTTATTAAAAAAGGATGAAGTGATGAGAAACACCAAAACACAATGAAAAAAAAAACCAAGAATTTAACATCTCAAGCTCCTTCGAGTGATTCTATTGTTTTAAATTCACGGATTTTGCAACATGGTAAAATAGAAAATATTGTTAACTGAGGGAAATATTTGTTGAAAGCTTCGTGCGCAAGCATATAATAAAATAAATGTTCAGCTATGTTTTGAATAATTTGGTCTTTTTTAAAATTAAACACGAGGTCAACATTCTATGTCCCATGGTGCTTCCTTTTATCTTTCTGTTAGTTATAAAGTTGCACGGATTCTTCAGAAATTCAATTTCCAAGTTAGTTTCTCCCCTATCAATAAAATTCACGGTTCGACTCTAAAAAATTGCGTTTCTGACTTTAATCTTGGGGAATTTATAGTATGTCGTGCCAATGTGGCTTGAGATATATTGGCCAAACAAAAAGAGCGTTAAAATTTCGTATCAAGGAACATGAATCTTATGTCCGAAAGGGCGAAATTAACAAGTCTTCAATAGCGTATCATAGTTGGAAATTTAATCATAATTTTGACTTTGGATCTGCAAAAATTATCCAAAAAGATTCTTCCGTTGGTGAATTGGATTTTCTTGAGGCTTTTCATATTCACAAAAATTTAGCATGTTTAGTGAATGATTTTAAGCTCAATCCAGTCCTTCCTAAAAATTCTATTAACATAATTCTTGGTTATTATTTTTTCTGATAGATGGCGTTGCCTCCTCGCGTGTTGGTACTACCCGAGGGTATAAAAAGCCATTACTGAGGCCAAATTTCTTTCAAATCTTGTGTAGCCTTACTCATGCTAGACGTGGCGAAAGCTTTCGACCGCGTCTGGCATGAGGGGCTCATCTACAAGCTTATCTCCTTAAACATTGAACCGGAAATGATCAAGTTACTTTACTCCTTTCTTACAAATAGAAAATTTTTTGTTTCCATAGAAAATGAACACTCAAGTCTCAGGAATATTAAAGCTTCTGTTCCACAAGGTTCTATTTTAGGACCCCTTCTTTATCTCTTTTATGTGTCAGATTTTCCGCCCCTGGATCTGATTAGCGGCTGCTTTATCGGCTGCTATGCGGACGATACTGCAGTGGCTGTCAGATCCATTAGGGCTGAACATGCAGTATTAAAACTTCAAAAATTTATGCCTTCCATTGAATCGTGGTGCACCAAGTGGCGTATTGCTATTAATGCATCAAAGTCTCAACTTTTACTCATCCGGAGAAGATATGCACGCAAAGGATTCTATGGTGAATTGAAATTATTTAATGAAAAAATACCACTTGTCACCAAAGCCAAGTACCTTGGTATCGTGCTGAACACCTCCTTTAAGTGGAATGATCATATTGCAAAAATTAAACAGAAGACCATAGGAGTAATTAACAGCCTCACTCCCTTACTTGGAAAATATTCAAGACTAGACCTTTATAAAAAACGTCACATATACACTGCTATTATTCGTCCAATTATGACATACGCTTCACCCGCATGGGCAGCCTATAAGGCAAAGGATATTAAAATTCTTCAAATTATTCAAAATAGATTCTTAAGATTAATTACCGGAGTTCACTTTTATGTTTCTAACGATATGCTACATAAGGATCTACAAATTGAAACTATGGAAAAATATCTGCACAAATTGAACAAAAATTTCTTCGATAAAGCCATAAATTGTGACCGACTGAAGCACTTCAACACGTTTGATTACATCATCCTTGAAGAGGACGTTGACCTTCGTGCACTTGCAGCATTCCTCACGCGGAGTGCTAACTTCCCCACGTAATAAAAATTCATGACTGGTTTCCGTTCACACAATGTTTAATATCCTGTACATGTTTGGTGCCTACCTTACTTATACTTTTCAATTTACATTAACTGTTTTGTAACTCATGATACTGTATCGTATTTAAACTTGTATATTTTATATTTATTATGCATTGTATATCTTTTCAGTCGTCTTGTATTTGCCACTTGTGGCTTCCCTTTTGACCTTTGCTCTTTTATTTTTTATTTGTCTGGACTTTCAACGTCTTGTGGCCTTTTTAGGCAAATTTTGTCATTGAGCCGGTAAAGTTGCATTATTTGCAATAATTCGGCTATAAAATCACTGACTGACTGACTGAAATTTCGTTCTCCTGATGAGGAGAGACCTGTAACTGCCCTCGAAATCGATTGAGTGTTTTAATAAATGTAAGCCAAATACAAGGTTGTTTCAGCGATTTTGTTTGTCACAGTGGCTTGTTTCTCGTTTCTTCTAATTGTATGTAGTTTCAATTAACGATGAAATGCTTAGAAAGCAAATTTTGTTTGGGTTATTTATATTTGTCATTTTGAACGCTTCATTTAAAATGTAAAATTTTATGTAAATAATTAATTTTTTTTTGTAAAATTTTATTTTGAAGAAATAAATTTTTAATTTGCAGATCTATCGTACTGTTAAATTTAAAATTTTAATTCATTTAAAACGAAATCTACCTTCAAAATTGGGTTGAAGTTTTTGTTACTCATATCGTTTTCAGACGTTTTAATGTTTTTTATTATTTGTTTATAACTTTTTGAAATAATAATGAGAAAATAATGCCAACTATAAAGTGCTTTTGAATTGCATATATTTTAAATTTGCTGAAACATTACTCCAAAAAAATTAATTGAATTAGATACAAATGCAACTTCCTGGAACTAGGAAAATAGTTTTCAAAGAATTCAGGCGTTAGTTGTATTGAATATAATGTAGGTATATATTAAAAATGGAGTTTAAGAGAATGTCCTACATTTACTCAAGTAAATAAAATTAGTAAATGAATAAAGGTATAATTTTGATATCTTTTTAAAATAATGCATAATTACTGAGCTTAAAAACAGTGACAATATTATAATTATAGCAAAAACGTATTTTGAAATCTAGGTACTTAGCCTCCAGATTCACTAGGTAGTTTTTTAGCCCAAAAGGGCGTTAGTCCAGAAGGGCTATTAGTCTCGAAATGGCATTTTGCGTTGAATCCCTATAACCGGCAATATCACTTTTCAAATTGTTGGGACCAAGGATTATCGCTCTGTATTTTATTTGAATAAACTAAGTAGTTACGAAGAATCTGCATGAATGTACGTGTGCTTCTCGCATAGTGAAACAACAAGGATGCCTAGAGCCATTGAATGTTGAATAACGTAGTCCTGCACCAGAATATGGGCACCTGGAAGACCGAATCTTGTGTTTCGAATTTTTTTTATTATCCAATTTCATATTTTTTATACTTTAACGAATGTTTTATTAAGAAACTCAACGATTTCAAAGGGAGAAGTGGAAACATTGTGCGGAATAAAATATTTTTATCTCCAGCGCGAGAGTTTGTCTATTTAAAATTCCTTTTTTTATCAATGGCAGGCGCTCAGCCGACTTCGGCATGGGCACAGCTAAGGCCAGAAATGGTGGTCACTTTATTATGGTGACACCTAATAGGTGGGCCACCTTTACCTCCTATAAACGGAAGGACAGTTACAACCATGCCTTCTCTACGAACGAACCCGGGTCCTTTGGTATCGTAGTCGGCTCCTTTAACCATTATACTGTCTGGGCCGCTTATTGGAATTTCTAAACATATGTTGCTCTTAGCCCAAAGAGGCGTTTGCCCAAATGCTCTTGAAACGTGTGTGCATGTGTAAAGGAAAACCTCCGCCCCTTTGAGCGTTCTACAAAATCGGAAAGCGTTTAGATTTTTTTAAGATTTATGTATTTTCTTTAACTTCTATCGCTTTTAAGCAACTCTCTGAAAGTATATAAAGTTCTATGATATCCCTTCTGGATATACACGGTTGTTGTATACACGGTAAAGTTGGAAGATAAAGCTCACTAGTTAATTAAGACGCCTCGATCAGCTTAGTGTTTAGAAACATGATCTGAACCATAACACAGGGAAATCGACAACTTTGTATTC
Source organism: Stegodyphus mimosarum (assembly GCA_000611955.2). Classification (NCBI taxonomy): domain Eukaryota; kingdom Metazoa; phylum Arthropoda; class Arachnida; order Araneae; family Eresidae; genus Stegodyphus; species Stegodyphus mimosarum. Next base: position 106,768 of record KK120916.1, on the reverse strand, counting down.
GGCGTAGATTTTGTAAAATCCCAATAGATTTCGAGGGCACAACAGGTTCCCTTCATCAGGTGCAAAACATTCGCTTTTGTAGAATTTTTTGCAGAATTAAAATTCTGCTAAAGCGAATTTTTTGCTCCTGATGAAGGGGAACCAGTTTTGCCCTCGAAATCGATTGGGATTTTACAAAATCTACGCTGAGTACAAGATTGTCGATTTGTCTGTTTTATTTTCCACACCGGCGTGTTTCTCTTCCGTCTTGATGATCTGAACCTTTTACAAGGACGGTTATGTTTCTTTTAGTGTTGTGCTGGTAAGGGTAACGTTTGAGATTTCAGTGAGAAATTGTTGATTTCTGACGGCTTATTCCTTTTTTTAATTCTTTATGCTATAGAGTTTGACCTTCTTGGGTAACTAGTGTCAAACTCCTAACATATTTGGAACGAATTATTACTGTGCCTTAAGTAGCAATAGAGCCTTGAAAAGGGTTAAAACAACTTTCTTATTAAAACAGAACTAAAAATAAGCCCATTTCTTGTGCTTAGCATTCTTTGTTATCAACCACCATTTGCGACGAAGCAAATTAAAATAATATTCATATTCAAAGTTAAAACTAAACCTAGCAATCAAAGCCTATACAACTGAATTTAACTCTAAGTTGGCTCAGAATTTCTCACCGGAATAGCAATTAAACGTCATCAGCAATAACGCAACGATGAAGAATTATATTATTATCAGAGTCTGTGAAACCTAGTAACGTGGCCTTGATAGGCAGAAATACATTCTGTCTTAAAATCCAAAACACTCGACTTAAATACTAACTCGTTTTCATTTCTAGGGAGGAAACGGAAAGAAAAAAGGAATAGCAAGGGCTACAGCTATAAATAGCTCGTTAATTAATATACTAATAAACCTATTAATCTATACTTATCATTTTTTTGTTTGTTACTTCACAAGCAGCGGGTATTAGTTTTTGAGGGATTATTTTAATGTTCTAATAATTATTTTAAATTTTGACCCTTTCCGTATTATCTGGTTTCCCACATACAACTCCCTGCCAGAATAAGATTTCAGAATTGTGTTTTATGTAAATGAAATAGAACCAGTGTTTAATGGGTAGTTCAGTCACATTCGTAGAAGAGTTCAGAAGTTCTCAGTATAGCGTGTTCTGCCTAATGGCCACGTCGTTGCTTTAACCCTTCTTTGGACTTTGTTAAGTTTTAAGAAGAACAGTCGGTATAGTATTTAAGAAGAATAGACGGTATAGTCTTCTCTAGCTCTAGTGGCCAAGGATACATAAATTAACTAGAACCATATAGTTTCTACAAGTTCTGTAACCCACATTATATATAGTCTAAATAAAACTTTTACATTTTTTTCCAATTTTATAGTTTATTTATATCAACTGTATTTTGAATAAAAAAAGACGAAAATTCGTGCGATGCCATTATGTTTTAGCCTTTTTCTATTTAAGTGTTTAGCTTTAATTTACCACTAGATTTCCATTAGAACTTCATAATTTAATTTCCTTTGATTTAATTACTTCCTTAATTTAGATTTAAATTAAAGCCTTTTATTTCCTAATATGTTTCAAGGATCATCATGTGTATAATTACGCTTCTTTTATACAGTAAGTTTTCAATTCATTAAAAGTTAATAAAGTCCCCCAAAAAGAAACAATTTGCTGTTTAAATTGACTCTAAATTAACTGAAAA
>KK120916.1:27395-105025 GCA_000611955.2 Stegodyphus mimosarum | reverse complement strand
AACTGTAAAGGTCTTTTTTACTATTTTGTACTTTTATTTACAAGAATCTCCATTCTTTTTTATTGCTCAAATTTAAAAAACAACGCTACTTTTTCTAACAGGCGGCATTTTTCTAATAAAAACAATTGTACTAATCTAAGTATGATTAATAGTTCCCTTTTCATTGGATATTAAATTTAGAGATTTAACCATACATTCTGTTTCAAAGTTAATTTTTATTCTATTAATGAAATATTTTATTTTTCATTCATGCAGAATCAACATTACACCCAAATTATTTAAAAAAAGATCCCATTACTTTTATTAACTGTAACTTCTATTTAACTTCTACTTTTATTTTGCGTAACTTCTATTACTTCTAACTCTATTTTAAAGATAATAATTTCTGAATAAAACATAAACTCTGCAAAGACTGACACGTAAAAATATTATGATAGAGACGTTCACGCATGCCAAATAACTTACCTAATGAGAATTTCCTTTAAATTTTCACTTGTAAAACATAGGAACGTCCATACGCTTGGAGCTCGATTAGTGCCTAAATTAATTTTACGAATTAAAATAAAAGCTGATGGTCATTTTGCATCTAAAGCAACTTTGTAGTGAGTTTAGTAAATGTGAAATACATTTGTCAAATATTTATAAAAGTATATTCCGTATTTATACTATAGTCAGAAATAAAAATTTAGTTGCAGTTTTAAATTTATTGTTTATTCTGCTAATAAAACAGTTCATTTTCTATGTATGTGGCATCATTCATACCAATCTAAATAAAGATCTAGATTTATTAAAAATAAATAATTTATTTTTATTACATTTTATCCCTCTCTCCTTCTCTCTCTCTCTCTATATATATATATATATCATCCATAGGTCATCAAACCATACAAATCTAATCTTTTTAATGGTCGGGCGATTTATTTAATAGCCTTGGACCACTACAAGTGACAAGAAGTGGTGCCCATTTCATTATGGAAGAAACTTATAGATGACCACCGCTGCCTGCAATGAAGGGACTCACAGTTACAACCGCGCCTTCTTTGGAATTCGAACCCAAGCCCATCGTTACGGCAGTTAAGCTGACTAACTACTATACCGACTGGACGGTTACGAATCTAAATAAAGTTTTAAATTCGCAAAAAATATTCTTTTATTTTCACTGTGTTTACTCTCTCTAGCTCTAAATTGTTCCTTTAATCTGATCGCTTGATGCAGCTGATTACATAAAAGATATGAAAAGTATTAATTTTCAGATGCCTTACTTTAGATTTAAAGATAGGAAGGGGATGTGATCAAATTAGAAACATGAATTAAAAGGGCTATTGCTAAGGTTAGTAATTTTCTTTCAGATTTTCTATCTTACACACACACACACACATATATATATACAACTCTCTAATTTTTAATAACTGTAGATTAAAAATTAAACTTTGAAAGTTACATCCATTTAATTAAATAGTTATCAAAAACAGCAAAATTATTACAAATATAACTCCTCTCGTTTATATTGCATACAATTTCTTCTGAATTTATTTTATTTCAGAGTACATTATTTAAATTTTCAAATTCTTTGTTATGTAGAGAGTTAGGAAAATGAGTAATAAAAACAATATCGCCATTTATAGACGATACACTGTGTATATATAAGAGATACACTATTGTATTCCACATGCTGCAATTTACACTTGTGTGACCTAGTCCTGTTATCTCCGTAACTCGGGCACACAAATCTAAAGAGGTTAAATCCACTCCGCGCCGGTCTTTCCGTTGGACAACAATTTAAGTTGTCTTCTTTCCAGCTATGAAACCAGAATGAAATAACACACTGATTTCGGATATATAGTCGCTCTTTTTTACCAGTTTCCCCAACATACAAGACATCCTATATAACTAACTGCGATAGATTTGCTAGTTATGCTCCTACTGAAACAGAAGTTCTTTATTCAGATATCGCAACTCCAGAACTGTTTATTTATCGGATGTTTAAAGAACGTTAATGGAGCAAAAGACTTTCTGCAAAGTACTTAATTTTCAAGTATTGAATGTTACCATTTATGTTCATCTGTTGCTAATTATGCGGACTGTCTTTGCATTAACTAAATAAATAAAAATAAAAAAATACTCCATTTACTAAAGAGTGTAAAAGAAGAACACTTATACAACACAATATAATATAGTGAATGTTATGTTTCAAATATTTTTTTTAAGTGGCAGACTAATTTTGGCGGAATGACTGAAATTCAAAACTTTTGTTCGAAAAAGAGGTATTCACTAACAACAGTTTAAACTAAATTTAGAATATATTCCTTGATAGCTGAAAATGCAAGAAACGATAAAGTAAATGGCACTAGAACCATTTTAGTTGCTTCTGGATGTTGTTCAAAACAGAGAAATTGATGGAAAAGAGAAGATAAACGAAGCAGAGAAAGGTAAACAACAAATGTTGTTCGCCAAGAAATAAATCAGACCGGATTTTTCATTTGCTTCGCAAACGTCTGACTGTTTTTCCATTCTAACATCCTTCTTTCATGCATTTCCCTTTCCAGAAACAATCTCAGAATGGAATATATGAATTTTGTTTCATAATAGGTCGTAGGTTTTCTGAATAATGTTCAATACTGCATAGAAAAGAAATCTTTGAGGAATAAGCGGGCGTAAACGAGACTTGCTTATTTTAAATCGTACGATAAAATGTACGCCTCACCCCCCAAGAAAAATGCATACATAAGTTAGTTACTGCAAATCATTATAATTTTCTAAATTATCCTCATATCAGCAAAATATGAAAAATTAACAAATAAACAAGCAATAAGTGATTCACGTGAAAGAAATTTATTAATTATTTAATTACCTGAAAAAAAAATTCATAAATATTCTAGCGTCTGATTTTCAAAATTTCTTATTCTTTCCGTCTTTATGTGGGGAAAAAAAAATAAAGATACGAATTCACGAACGAATACGAATTCCAAATTTATTTTAACCGGAATATGTAAAAACATAAGAAAAGAAGATGTAATTATGTTGCAGGGAGTTTACAGCATACAATCTACCCTTTTTAAGAATCCATTTGCAGATGAATTTCATACAACGTTGAAAAAAACACGTTTTGTGCAAAAATAAGTCAAGCATAAATAATTTATAAATTTTAATTACCAGAAACAGATCTAATCAAAGCAGTATTTCTAAAAGACCAACCTTTTGAGAAAGAGGCCACAGTGAAGATTTAGCCAGTAATACATTTTTAAAAACAGGAACAAAATAAACGCCAGCAAAAGTAATTTAAGCTAAAAGGTAAAGACTTGCTGCTAGACGCAAACACCCCCAAAAAATTGTGACCAATAAAACTGCGTTTAAGTACAAAAACTGAAGTAATCTCAAACTCAGTGTGTAAGGTTTTAGTTAAACTAACAAAGTTTTATTTTAATTTAAATCTTTCTATCTCTTCTCATTTTCAACTTTCGTTAGAAGTAGCGCGCGTTTTTAGTTTTATGCTAATTTGAAGTGGAGCCAAGTTCTCTCTCAGTGTGAGAGAGCTTTTAGTCTCAGATCACGGTCACTCTATTCGACGTTCGCTTGACTAGCTAGCAGTTAATTCTTTACGTGATTACTTATTGAAATAAATCCAAGTGCGTCAGTATTAGTAAATCTTACTACGCACCATTTAGTTTAGAGGCCAACCTCGCATAATAGCTCTGTGAGCAACGACTAATTTAATTTCTATTTAGTTTTAGTTTAAATATGATTGTTCACTTTCGACCCAAGTGTGGTCTTTACTTTCTGTATCCCTCCCGAGTTGGGAAGTTGTTGTAAATATTTGTGGTCTAATAAAAGAGGATTTTAAATCCCTTTCAAGTGCAGTTCTTCTACCACTTAATCACAATATCTACCACCAGAGCATAGCTGCATTCAGCTACCTGTTCCAGATCAGGACTTAAGGAGTTCACAAAGATGTTTGCCAAGAATATACGCCGAACACTCAGTCCTGACAAGTGTTTCAAAGCAGTACCTGCAAAAGCTGATTTCAGTTTCAAGTTTTTAAACTAAATCAATTCATTAAACTTAATATAATGATAACAAAATTTAGTAATGCTAAATGCGACAAAACTTACGTCAACTCTGCCCACTGCTAATTTATTTGCTGGCGACTTCAGTAGCGCAGCTAATGTAAGTGATATATCCCGCGGCTTGATGAGATACCTGCATACATTCCTTGTGAATTAATTATGTTAATTTTTTTTCTTCCTTCACATGACTTCTGTCATTGGATTTTAAAATAGGGTAAACAATTAAATTTGGCTAGAGCGTTAATATAATGAAATAATTTTTATGTTTTCTTATGCGAACTAAAACATAACTTTAGTGGATAGCTATTTAACCTTAGTTAAAACTGCGTAATTCACTGAAAATGAATAAAAATCTCCCGAATAACAAACTAATATATTAAGCTTGGAAAGGAAGGAAAAAATAACGTGAGGCAATTTATTCCAAGCTGTAACACAAAACAAAAGGTCATAATCTTTAAGATTATTTTGAAAAGCAGCCAATCATTTATATAGCATTGCTGATACTCTAACCAGACGCACTGCTAATTCTAATAAAGAAAATGTGATTTGAGGGAAAAAATATTAATTGATTATTTGTTTCTCTCTTTTCTGTCCTCTATCACTATATATATATATACTGGTTATCATAAATTAAGGGAAAATCACAAAAAGAGCAATAACTCCCTCAGAAATAAGTCAAACATCGTAAAATTTGAATATGTTGCCAAGTAAGTGTAGCTGAGTAAAACTGCAATATGGAAATTAGTGGGACTGCGCTCGGAATACGTCATCTGCGAGGAGCATAAAAGTCAATGTTTGAGGGCAAGCCCACATATTTCACTGTGATAGTGTCATCAGAAATGTGAATAGCCATTTAGTAACAATGACCTTCAGGTAACATTTCCTGCAGAACTACGATGAAGAGTCACTGGGAGACTAGAGGCAGGACATACAAGACAGAACAGAAGTCAAACAGAAGTGGCCAGATGGCTAAGTGTGAGTCTTTCTGCGGTCCATAGACTTTGGAGGCAATTTCAAACCACAGATTCGGCATTTAGGATGTTCAGCCAAAGACGGCTAACTGCTATGACGAGCGCCGATGACCGATATTTGAGATTATGTGCAAGCAGGAATAGAACCACTACTCCGACTTTTCTTATGTCCTGCCTTGCTGCAGCCACCGGAAGGTTGGTGTCATGTCAACTGTGTGTAGAAGGCTTCACGAAGGTGACCTGTATGCGAGGCGACCAGCCTATGGCGTGCCTATGCGACCCTCCTATGGCGTGCCGCTCACGTCACGCCATAGGAGGGACCGTTTGTAGTGGGCGTGACAACATGTCCACTGGACGCCCGATCAATGGAGGACTGTTCTCTTTACGGATGAATCCGGGTTTAGCCTAGAAAGCGATAGTAAGCGTTATTTGATATGAAGAGAACCTGGAACCCGTTATCATCCATCAAACATCCGTGAAAGAGATGCATACGGAAGAGGCAGTGCCTGTGTTTGGGGTGGCATCTCTTTGGGTGGACGCACAGACCTCCATGTCTTACCAAAGGAACCGTGGATGCTCAGGTTTGTAGAGATGACATTTTTGATACTTATGTGCGCCCTTATACCGAGGCAATAGGTGATGCTTTCCTGTTACAGGACTACAACGCAAGACCATACAGGGCTCGTATCGTAGATGATTATATTCAACAGGAAATAATTATGTGCTTGAAGTGGCCAGCTCGATCCCTGTACTTGAATCCCATCGAGCACGTTTGGGATGCTTTAGGGAGACGTCCAGCTGCTCTCAGTCCACCCCCTCAGACTCTTGCCGCACTTGCAATTGTTTTGGAAGAGCAATGATTTTCGATTCCTATGGAACTGATAGATCGCATATTTGACATCATCACAGATCGCTGCATGTGCTGTATTGCTTCTAGAGGTGATCATATTCCATTTTGAAGGTACTTTTCCTATAGCAAACTGATACCTTTGATTTTTTCATTTTATACATGTGCTAATTTCTATACTACCATAATTGTCTGGTAATTTCTTTGTATGTTATTTGATGCTCTAGTATGTGCTGTATATTGCTGGTGAGTTTCATAAAATTCTACATGTAACTTTTTCAGTAATCGTGATTTTTGTGATTTTTTTTTAATTTATGATAAACCGTGTATATCCAGAAGGGATCTATTTTCTCTTTCTGTATATATGTAACTGAAGTAATGCCTGCTGAAATGCCTATATAATATATATATAAACTCACGTTTGTGAAAATTTGTTATTGGTCTCCTCACCATTATAAATCAGGATGCAACTTTCTGGATGCGAAATTTGTTTGAAGAACAAAATTTTTCAGGAATTGTGTCAAACGTTTATTTTGTAGCTGTGCTACTTTCAATAACATAGTTTTTCAGACAATATTTTCAGGTTAATTTTCGCTTTCAGTAAAGCAAATCGTACTAATTTTCGCATTTTTAAAAGCGTAGTTTGTTTTAAGAAACTGGTAGGATATTTTGGTTGTTTATATTATATAATTACACTCACGTTTGTGAAAATTGCAACACCAAGAAGGAATCGTCATAATTGAATGCAATTTAATACACAGTTGAGTGGTAGTGGTACAAATAAATGATTAAATGTTCAAAGCAAACAAACAAGAACAAGAGATCAGAATCAGTATTTTGTGTGGCCACCACGCGCCGCAATAAGTGCTGCTACACGACGTGGCATGGAGTCAAACAAAGTTTGAATGTCTGACTGAGGAAGAGCATTCCATATCGTTTGTACGCGTACCCAAAGTTCGTCTGCAGACGCAACAGGACGAGGATCACGAGCAAGACGCCGACCAATGACATCCCACACATGTTCAATTGGCGACATATCCGGGGAACACGCAGGCCAAGGAAGAAGCTGTACCTGCTGCGCTGCAAAGAAGGATTTAACAATCCGAGCAGTATGAGGGCGGGCATTGTCCTGTTGAAATACAGCGCCTGGCAAGCTTTGAAGGAAGGGAACAGCTTCGGGCTGTAGAACTTCACGGATATACCGGTTGCTGTTCAGATTGCCCACAATTCGTAGCAATTGAGATCGTCTATGATATGCTATGGCGCCCCAGACCATAACTCCGGGTGTTCGTCCACTGTGGCGTTCGATAATGCACTCCGGAAGGTGGCGTTCACCGGCATAGCGTCTGACACGAATGCGGCCATCATGGTACCACAAATTAAAGCGGGATTCGTCAGAAAACACGACATGCTGCCAATCAGCACGCCAGTCTCTATGCTGATTGGCCCATTGTAGCCGCAGGCGGCGATGGTCGTGCGTTAGGGGGATCCTGTATAAAGGAGTCCGTGCGCGCAGTCCACACTGCAGCAGACGTCTACGAATTGATGAAGCACACAATGAAACACCTGTAGCTATTGACCACAGTGCTGCCAATTGTCTAGAGGAAGCTGTACGGTCCGTCCGCGCCATGCGGACCAGGTGTCTATCATCGCGAGCTGACGTCACATTTCGGGGTCCACTCCCGGATTTCCGAGTTGTCCGACACTCGTCCGTCCACTGCTTCCAAACGCGCATCACTGTGCTGCTGTTACGCTGCACACGAGAGGCTACTGCACGATACGACAATCCAGCTTCACGAAGGCCGATGATTCTCCCTCGTTCAAACTCTGTAAGTTGTTCAAATCTCGCTCTCTTTCGTCGACGAGGCATAAGTACAGATTGAGTTAACGTTTACCACTAGCAGATAACCACCGATAACCATACACGCCTCGCTACAGCCGTCTATTTATTCGGATCCATCAGCCGTTCAGAGGGCGCTGCTCAGCATACGCATGCGCTACGGATTTGCAATTCTAATCATTTGCATATCATGCGCTACTTTGCATTTCCTGAAAATTTCAGCTCACTCGCGTAAGTCCTTCATGGTGTTGCAATTTTCACTAACGTGAGTGTATATATATCCACAGGGAACAAAAATAGAAATGGGATCATATTAAATACTGAAATCAGAACGTTCGGAAAAAATAAGATATATATATATATATATATGAAGGGTGATAGAATTCATCTAAATAAGCGGTTCTCACCATGCAATGCGTGGGCGGCGAGCAAACGTTGAACACTAGACGGTTCTATAATGGAAATAGAAAGCGCGAGTTTTTTTTTTACACATCGTCATTTCTAGCCTGGATCTGAGAAGGCATGTCAACGTACAGTAGTCAGGAAAAGGCGGACGCGCATTCTCGTAGCTGAAAGACTGCATAGGCAGCGTTTCCTGAGATAACACGTGCAAAGCCGTAAAATATTCATGCGGTCAGATCCGAGCCTGTGTGGAACAGGATGGACATGCATGATACAGGGCGCGGCAGGAGAGTGTGGGCGCCACAAGGTGTACAAAAAATTCTGGAATCAGTGGAAGACCGTACGGGTAATAGCAAGCAAGAGGTTTACCCTGCTGTAAATGTCCCCCACTCAATTGTTGGGCGAGTTACGGGACGAAATCCTTCGTCCTGTATCATGTACACAATGTCCAAGCCTTGATATGAGTAGATTATGCGTCACGTGTCAAGTTTGCACTTTCGTTTTTGTAACATCTAGAAGTGCAATCTAATTTTCGTCCACATATGTTATTCAAGGGTGAATGCACCTTTACTCGTGAAGACATTTTAATATGTATCTTTATCACGCCTTGAATTCTTGCCTTTGAGTTTCAAAACATCCTCCTATATAGGATGACTCAATTATTGTTTTCCCAGTGAGGGACAAGAAGTGGCCAAGCCGAAGGTGACAGGTTGATCACTACTTAGGCCAGAAGTGGTGGTCACTTTATTATGGAGGCGCCTAACAGATTGTCCACATTTGCCTTCTCTGAAGGGACGGACAATTACAGCCATGCCTTCTCCGGGATTCAAACTCAGGCCTTTGGTATCGTAGCAGGCTCCCCTAACCTCTATACCGTCTGGCCGACAGATAGATGACTCAATATAGCGACAAGCTTTTCGGGAGTATATTGTATTCATCTCGCACAGAATAGGTACAGTGAAATGTATGGCAACACACGACCAGAACCGTCAGGGTAAGTAGTAACAAAGATGAAATTTCGGAAAGGACACAAGATAGTGATTAATTTGATACATTAATTGGATATCAGGAGTAAAAATGGAGTGCGAGATGAATACATCTCTTATGTTTTAACAAATGCTCGAAGTTTGAATCATCAGACCTCAAACATATCTGACAACGTCGGAATATAGTTTGCTGGACACCATCAAACGTATTGGGAGTTTCTTTGATTCTAGCAACAGCGCAGACGGGTCTTGCCATGAGATCCATTTCAGACTCCACAGGATCGTGATACACGATAGCTTTGAGGCCTCCCCACAGAAAGAAATGCAGGCTTGGTAAATTGGTTGAACGTGAAGGCTAGGAACCCGATCCGCCAGGCACATTCCATAGATTCGGCAATGACCTGCTCAAATGCCTAAGAGCAACCAGTTCCAAATCAGCAGACATGCTATTATGTTGGAACCACACGTCTCACCCCATATTTGCTGTAACCTCGTCGAGTAAGCTGGTAAGAACCTGCTCTAGAAAGATCCAATAATTCGCGGCGGTTTATGATAACGCGAGGTGGTGAAAGATAGGTTCGGGCTAATCAGTCGCCAAGAAAATCTGCCGACTAATTTACTGCGAAACGATACTGTGTCATGTAGTTGCGCATGCCGTGGGTGTTCTCTTTAGCTCACAAATGCGCATTATGCTGTCTGAATACGCCTTCTGTACAGAACATGGGATTGCATTTATATTGGAAAAAAAAGGAATGAAGGTAAATGAGATAATCTTTATTTTTAATTATAGTCAAGAAAATTCGATTTATTCGCGACATTTGAAGAACTTTAAATTTTCAGAACAAAATCCATAACACTCGGAGGAGTAAGGCAGAGCAATGCAACGTATGCTGGTATTGGATTAGTCTTTACTGCATCCAACATACTTTATTCTATAATGACCGAACGCGCCGATGGTAGGCTGCCCTCACTAAGTCCTGCTACATCTTAATGACCCGTACAGGCACAAATTTCGATGTACACGTACAAACATATTCTGATGCGATGGATGTTTATTTGGGAAACATTCTAAACAGTATTCCATCGACGGCTCGACTATTGCCCTCAGCTGTTTCATATACTAAATACATATCTACAAGATCACCGCTCGTGCACCGTTGCATGCCCGTCGTATGCTAGTTACCGTTCGAATGAGGGAAGTCCTACTTTTCCTTCTTGCGCTCTCGTACAGAGTACCACCTAGCGGCGTAAGATGACATACGATTACGTTTGCGATCATTGGTTGATGGGCAATTCTCCATCATCATGCTGTGCCCTATCTGCCCTCAGCGTTTCTCTTTACGTTTTTGAGACATTCTTGTGTGTAAGATAAAAATATGCAACACAACGTGCTGAATATAAAGTCAACCTTTAATTATCTATTTTAATTTGGCTATTTTCTCTTTAGGTACTAAAATATTGACTGCTCATATCAGACTGCTCTACACTGCTCCATACTGCTCTATACTATTTCAAAATTAATCCATGTCCTATTATGTTTGCGCAACGCTACTGACTCGGGTAAATACCTAATATTTCATTCAATAATAATTTTAGAAACTTTTTATTAACCAGTCAAAATAAAGCTAAGCCAAAACCAAATTATTCTGAACTAAGAAATTATCTTGATCACGTTCACGTTCTGGGCTCTCAATTTTCTTTACGGCTGCTGCTCCTTCTGCCATCGGAATTAAGTATTCTAAAAATATAGAAATGTTGTATATGTGATCAAGAAAGGGAGAACAAATCGTAACAATTACGACGTATAGTTCATACTGAAAATGTACATCTCAAAATTAAAGCAAATTTAAATTGGTCACTACGACTGCCGTCTTGATAGCACCAAGCTTCATCGCCCCATAAGTCCTCACGTTCGAATTTATCAAATTTTAAATTATTACGTATATTTACTTACTTGAATCTACGATCCCCCCTCCAGGCAACACAAATAGCACGCCAGCATACAATCATTCCCCTTTTACAAATCGCGCAAAAATCATAAAATCTAAAAACACCTGGAATCAGTATCAACCTTAGAACAGAACATCTGTCAGGTTCCAATGCATTCCTCTGTGCAAAACTTGTATGTCTCATCTAGTATAATCTCATCTACGCATAGTATGTGTGTATGACACAGTGCAAATACAACTGTTATTTTATGCATAGTTTATACTGAACTATGAATAAACATTTGCTTGTGATACCAGCACATGAAGAACGGAACGTAAAATATCAAACACAAATAGAAATACACATAATTACATAAAACAAACGTAACAAATCTGATGTACACACCACGCGACTTCATTGTACGGAATATTAAATTATACGCATTTTACATTTCATTTAAACTTATTGGATTGAATTAAATCTATTTCATCGATAGCGCATAATCCACAATAGAATAAATGCAATCTTTAAAATTCATTGTATTTGTTTAGCACAGCGACACTCTAGAGTTAGCTTCACTTAACAGCGTTACATCTCATTCATTTTATAACTCATCAGAATGCAAAAAAAAATTATATATATCATCTGAAGAATTACCTAATCGATGCCACATGTTCCATTCAAATACTATAATAAATCTGAAACTATGTCTAAAAGAAATTAAACAAACAAACAAAAAATAAAAGAAATAAGCAGTTTTTCATAAACGATTTAGCATTTCTCATTTAAGTAATTCAGTTGTCACTTCGCGACAAGGCAAAAATACTAAAAAACTCAAAATATCTATATTAAAAAATACGAAGTAAATATTAAACACTTACTTCTTCGAATACGTTCCATGGCTTAAGCATGATTTAAGTTTCAAATGTACACAAATATGTCCGTCATGAGAAAAATGTCTAGGCTTTGCCTCACTTAAACAAGTTTTAAATTGTTGATAATTCTACAAATCTTGAATGCAAATTTCCTAAAGGCATAAAAACCTTAACGGGAAGTTAACAACAACATAATCGAATCATTTTTAAAGCAAAAAATGCACATTTTACCAACTTATAAGAATAAAAAAACTGAGCTCACTGAGCCGAGTAACAGAGTGGATATATATATACATAAATTTATATACCTTTGGTACGGCGGACTGCAACCAAAATAGGAGGTTCACATCTACATGTTATAGCAGGCCTATATACAAAATTTCAACGTTCTGAAGCTACTCGTTTTTGAGTTATGCGAGATGCATACATATATGCGTACGAACTTACTTATGCACAGACGCAGGGAAGAAAAACTTGTTAGAATCCATTTTAAATCAGTTTTATAAGTTTTAAGGGGAAAAAGAGTCCTTTATTCAGTTTTTACGTACTAATGTCACTAAAAATATCGTAAAAATTGCATTCGATAGCGGTCGAAATAGATATTTTCATTGAAATATGATATACGAATTTTTTTGCAATTACAATACTTCATTTTTACTTTAAGTAAAAAAGGCAAGAAGTAAAGCAAGGAAGTAAAAATAAGGTATAAATAAAAAAGAAATATAAGAGTGCTGCATATACATACACAAAAAGTACTCAGCAGTTGTATATGGAAAACCAATATTTATTCAGAGTTCAGTATAAATTAAATTATGCATAAAACAGCAAGCACAAATGTTGTTTTATGCATAATTTAGTTAAGTTATACTGAACTGATTTACTTAATTTATACTGAACTACGGATATTTGTTTTCCATACACAATTGCTGAGTATTTTTTATGTACGTATTTTCAGCATTATATATGTATTTCCTTTTTATTTATATCTTATTTTTCTGTATGTCTTATATGTATCTGATACATATTTTCATGTATGTTTCCTATTTGCGTTTTCTGTTATGTTGTTTTTCTATTTGTTATGTTTTTTATTTATAGCTTTTTTATATGTGTTTTATAGGTATTTTATACATATAATAATTGTTTTCTATTTGCGTTTTATATTTTACGTTTTATGTTTCATGTCCTGGTTTCGTAACATTTTTTCTTGCAGCCGAAAATGTAGCCATTGTTTCGCCATCTAGCGCTTGTATGGCCATTTAAATTACTTAAAATCTTCAGTAGCCCCTGGGTAGTGGAGGACAAAGGGTATACACCTGTTTTCCTCAGGTAAACGCCAGCTATAAGTAGCACAATTGTGCAAAGGTGTCTGTCAAAAAATTGCATTAAACTTTGATTATCATTCAATAAATGCTCCTGATCTACTGGGCACGCCTTGGCGGTGCTGGCTGCTAGTGGTAGGTTTTCTTTTCCCGCTGTTGAGAGCATTATTCTGCTTGGTTTTACCTTAAGTCAGGAGCTTTCACAGCGGCGTTCTGTCCCCATGCTCCGTAACCTGTCATTTGCGTGGAGTTGGAGTTAAGGTAAAAATAAATATGTAGGAAATTAACATTTTATTCTGTTCCCTAGATTAAAATCTTAAATCAGTATTATATATGATCTACTCAGTTAAAAACAAAATATCATGTATATTAAAGTTCATCACATATAGACTTAAGCTGCATTTTCACCAAAGATAAAGAGGCCAGACATCAGTTAATTTTGATGCTGTATAAGCGAGCATGAATACACTTCCCAACAAACAAATAATTTTCGTTCAATGATTTGATATATGAAATAATTTGATAGAATATTTTTCATTTGGAAAATTTTTCATCTCTCCGTAGAGCTCGTATCGAATATCTATCATGATAATTTTGACTGGTAAACAAGGATACAACAATCCAACTCTGAAAACAAATAAGCTTTTAAATTTTGGAAATGTTCCTGTTCATGTCACTATAAACAGTGAAACAGAATTAAACAAAACAATTTTAATATATTCTCGGTAACCATGTGACCTGGTGAATGAAACCCAAAATTTTGTTTTATTGTAAAATAATACCCGCTTGAGGTGAGATATCATAACTATTAATATAACATTCCAATATATTTTCACTTCTAAGTAAATTAAACAGCATTGACACTGAAATAAAACAACAGATCATTAAATAAATGTTAAGACTGGTTAATTAGTAAATGATAGTTTTTGAAAATCATTGCCAGATATCAGAATCTTCAAAACATGAAAGGATAGATTTTGATTCATACTGAGTATTGTATTCAAACTGTTTAAATCCATTCTTATTTTAATATAATGAAATATATGTTATTATGGAAAAGAAAATGCACATCTATCGTTAAGTTCTCTCATAGATTTTTAAGTTATATATACACCAGACCACTGGCATGACGGAATTGCTAACCAGCAGAGTTAGACAGTACTTCCGTATTAATTTAATAATGTAGCTATAAAGTAGATTATAAGGTATTTCTTCCTCGCTCTTGGCATGCCTTCGTGTTGTAGTGGTCAACACGCTCGGTGCGTATTCGAGAGATCCGTGGTTAGAGTCTCGGCGAGGGCATTGCTTATTTTTGACATCTCATGTTTCAAAAAATACCTAATGTCTCTACAAGATAATTAGATGTATTCAATACACAATATGCCAATCATATAATTTTTGTGAAAATGAACAGCTTTAGTTTAATTTAAAAAATGTTTTTAACACTGTAAGTTATTCATCTGGTCACTTAATTTCAGTTTCTCCTATGCTTCGAATAACTTCCAGCTTCATTCAGTTTTAGACAGTTCTAGAGCGGATTATGTTTTACATTTCACTTAAATTGATTACAGATTATGGTTCGATTGCAGTATTTATTGAAGGGCTCTCTTGCAGCATTTAATGGAAAAAGTATAAAATAAAAATAAAAATAAAAATGAATACAAAGATTTTTTCCAAGATAAATCGATGCAGAACTCATAGTTTTAGAATTAACATTAACGCAGTGAATTCTCAATTTATACAAAGTCCTAGTCAAAAGATTACCGATATGATGGACAGACATTGACTAATGTAGCTCTTTGGAATGCAAATGCACTTTGGAAAAAGTAACTGTTAAGGTAAAAACTTTAACCAGATTTTGAGACGGGATGTCTGATGAGAGTTTAATTATGATGATGCTTTGTGTATATAACATAAGTGCTGTTACTGCTGCTTCTTCGAATCGCAACTTCGACTACATCAGTGATAATTCATAAGCACATTCTGAATTTCATAGTAGCTCATAGATATGCATTAATGCGTTTCTATATTTTATAGCGAATTTTATCTATTATTCCCTGCTATCGTGTATAAATACTTATTTCAATAAAATATTATTTAATTCTGTCTGTGGTTTAATACAAATAAATTATTAGTTTTATTAATGTCTGGAGTAAAACGTTCAACATAACGCAGAAAATAATTAAGAACTAATTAATTAGTAAGAAACAGTGTTTATTATTAATTTTTATGAATTCCGTGATGTAGAGAAACAAAATATCTCTAGTGTCTCTTAGAATAAAAAAAAGAAAAAGTACATAAAAAAAAATCAGAAAGCTTTCAGATTTTACATTACGCCCAAAAGACGTTTTTTAACGTTTTGTGTGTTACCTTTATTTATTAAATATTCTGCTCTTTGTTCTTAAACCATAAAATTCAATTAAACTACAATATCGTAAAATAATTTCTAAATTAGCATATCTTTAGAAGTTCCGCTACACGGTCTCGGGCGCTGGAGATAAAAATATTTTTTTTTCCACACAGTGTTGCCACTGCTCGCTTTGAAATCATTATGTTTGTTAATCAAAAATTCGTTAAAGTGTTACAAAATATGCAAGCGATAATAAAAGAAATTTCAAATACCAAATTAGGTTTCCAAATGCCCATATTCGATGGAAGATTGCGTTATTCAAAATTTGATGGCTCTAGGTATCGTTATTTTATGACAATGCGAGAAAAATACATGCATTGATGCAGATTCTTCATTATTTAATTTCTTTAAATATAATGAAGGGCTCTAACATTTGGTGGCAACAATCTGAAAAGTTATACGCTTAGGTGTCCGCCGTAAACATCGCTGACAAAAACAGCGCAAGGCGAAAATGTTGTGATACTGAACATCGTGAGAGAAGAGAGAGCAAAAAGAAAACATCTTTTAAAATCATGGTACAAAATATTGTCCTTGAAAATAAAGCGGTTTAAAAACTCCGCAGCTGGAAAACATCGTCATCAGAAATATTGTGGTAAAAAATAAAGTACCTACAAATCGTCGCAAGACGATAACATCGCATGCATGCGTTTTTCAGGTTTTAAAAGTTGTAAATTCATTTTTGCGTAATTATTTGTTAACGCAAGAAGGAAAGATGGATATTTTTACATTTATGTTTCATATTTCAGGAATGAACTAATAAAGTTTTGCTCGAAAGGAAACTTAAACATTTAAAAATTGTAAATGAGTAGAAAATTAATGCAACTTATAGCTTTGAATAGAATTTTAGATTTGCATACTTAATTAACAAATGTCACTAATAAATTGATCTTTTATTTATAAAGTTTTACATATAATTTTTTATGAAAAATACAGGCATTATATTTAGGAAAAAGAATATAAATAAACTGCATGAGATTACCTCTATAAAACTTGCTTAGTTAATTATCAAATTACTTCCTTTCACATTTATTAATCTGGTGTTGGTGAATCTAATATTGGTTTGGTGAAAATTATATCTTGTTTTGTTTCAGTTTATTCTTAGTGTCGTTAATATTTCGTGCGCTTCTAAATTTTTAAGCGAATAAGCATTTACAACTTTTAAAACCTGAAACACCATGTGTGCGACGTAATCGTCATGCGATGATTTGGAGATGGTTTATTTTTTACCACGATACTTTCGACGACGATATTTTTAACCTACGAAGTTTTTGAAGCACTTCTTTTTCAACGACGACATTTTGTACCACGATGTTTTCTATTTGCTTTCTTTGCTCTTATGATGTATTGTACCACGACGTTTTCGCCTTGCGTTGTTTTCTCCGCTACGTTTTCGCGCGCCATGTTTTCAGCTGTAACCTCTGTTTATAGTAATTAAACGCAAAATGACAAAACGAAATTAACAGCCCCTTTGGGCTAAAAAAAAGGAATTTATTCAATTTTCCTTTAACTGTAGACTTAGTTAATAGAATAAACATTTCCATGGGCATGAAATTCGCAAAACATTATTAGATTCACGATTTAATGATCTCCAAATTTTACGAAAACACTTTCGTCACAAATTAGTCCTTCAAATTGAGGGTTCACATTTTATTATATTCTATAACGCATTTATTTATCTTAAGCCTAATTTTTGTGATAGCTTTTATTATTTTATATAATTTCAAAATTTTAAATGACCGTACTTATTATAGGAGGGAAAATGAGAAAAAAATCTAAACTCTGTTTAAGACTCTTTAACTTCGCATGGTCATTAATTTCACTACTTGTGGGTCTGTTCGGACTTCCATACCCTCAAGGGAAAAACTATTTCGGACGTCTATGTAGTCATAAATCCATTTATTAAATTAACAATTTGAAGAATTATATTTTAGTGAAGTGTGCTGGAATTTTTATAATCATTTGATCAGATGTTGGCTATTAATTTTACAACAATACCGTCCAATTTTACCACCCTTGAAAGGAAAGTTTAAAAATTGTTTTAAGCATTTAAAATCTGTAATAATATTCTTTAAAAATATATCATTGTTGCTGATATATAAAAACACGAATAAAGTTCGCTATCATTATTCTTAATGAAATGCATGCATCTAACACAGGTCACTTTCGTTTAGTTTGTATATCACCAAAAGATTTCCTAGGACGGGGTAAAATTGGTGACAAATAATTATGCAAGTAATTAGTTAATTTATTACTTTTTTAATTTGGTATAATTCACGATATTTAATTATAAAATTCGCCGTCACTTATGTCTAGGACGGATGTCCGGAGAATATTTGCCAGAAATGGGCAAAGATTGGTAAAAAAATGATTATGCAATTGCTCCCTATTTAATTATCTAATTCGAGATCATTAACTATTAGATAGAATGTTCTATTACATCCATGTAAAAACACATGTTATGCCCATATTAATAAAAACGTACATTTTTAATGGATGGTAGGGATGATGGCACGCGCTAATTACTTGCTTTGTCAGGTTTCTATTGTAATTCATAACATTACACTAACATAAGGTATAATTTAAAGGTAACTCCTTCTTAAAATCAATTAAAATTTCAAAAGTGTCAAAAAAAAGGAAAATTGATGTAAATTTTGAGCCATCTAAGTCTGTCTTTTTGCTTTTATGTTTCTCTTCAAATAATTAAACTTTGTTAAATGCGATATTCATTAATCAAAATTGTCATACTTAAGAACAATGGTAATTACATTAGCTTGAATGAAATTGATAAATATATATATATATATAGTAACAATTATATAAGGAATATGTATTGTTGGGTGCGTGCGGGTTCGTAATAGATTGAGCGCACAAGTTCGATAATAGGTTAATAAAGTTTATTCTTATCAAAAGAAATATATATCAGTACGCTTGAATTTTCCTCAGAGATTTTGGATCAGAGATCAACATCATGCAGTAATAATCAGTAGCTATACATCCAGTTACTAAAAACGTTAAATAGAACGCAATGCACAGTGCATTTAAAGAGAAAGCTAATCCGATCTTACACTGAATTCGCAACAATAACAAAACTAAACAACTGAATTGAGAAGTTCTCTATGTGGCTTTTTATAGATTTCAACCACTTGAGAGGTATTTCTAGTAATTTCTGCTTCTTGAGATTTCTGGAAAGTGATAAGAGAATGGAATTATGGTTACAGCTAACATAGGGGTCAGTTACATTTATTCAATTTAAATACAAATTACCGAGATAAACTTTTACTCAATGTTAAATGCACGTATTTTCTCCTGTATTTTCAATTTTCTGGCATAGCTTTCTCTTAAAAATTTGTCTCGCATTGCATTGCACAGAGAAATACAACAGTTTAATTACAATACTACAAAAATTATCTATCTAAATACAAAATTCGTAACAATTATGTTTAACAATTATATTGCTATAGATATATTAATATATATAGTTCCAAATGTAATATTCACATATGCTTTTGGAACAATCTAATTTTATAAAAGAAATTATAAAAAACAAATGAATATATTTAAAATAAAATATGTTTCCTATGTTAATACATAAATGCATGTATCCTTTCCAAAAAGAGAAAATAAATATTGATACAAAATATTTGCTAACTGCGTATTTATAATACGGATGGCGAGGTTTCTGGCAAGAAAATATAGGAGTCTGTTGCTGTTTCTTGCAGGGTAATTAAAATTATGCACCCAGCTATGAATACCATGTATTTAAAATTTGTTTAAAATCTACACCAAGACAAAACTGAAAATATGGAAAAGTGCAGACTGCGTCTAGACGACGTGTCTAAGATATTCTTCAATTTTTCTTTCCGAGTGCAATATAGGCAGCGAAATGTAACTGTGAACATAAAATGTTAGCTTTTACTTTATACACTCTGTTTTTCTCTTCCAACTCGAAACTTGAATTTTAATGAAAAGCGTTACGAAGTATGAATAAAAAATCTAGTACACTTACAATTTCTTTGATTTTTACCGTACGGCTCGATTTTTAAGTTTGGAAGAGGAAAGCTATTCAGACGCATTACCGTTATTACTTTGTTTTCTTATTTATTTGTGGAGTTGTATAGTTGCGAGCGTTTCCGCACATTAATTATGCAATAGCAAAAACGGTTGTGAACATTTGAAATTATACTTACACACATACATACAGGATGTTCATAAAATACTTCCCCGATATATGAAACCCAAGCGGTCTGTTCACTTAACAAAGTGATATAAAATTTCCGGTATTGTTATTTGAAGGTGCGCGCTCGATATTCTGAAAATTTAAAACAATAGAGCTCTCGCGGTTACGGCTAGAGTGAGCACGTTTCTAAGTTTTCGAAAGGCAACATCCATTTTTTTCTTATGCAAACTGATCAGCGCATTGAAAAACCATTAATGGTGTAGAAACTAAAGACTTAGGACAAACATTGCCAGCGTAAAACATTTGCAAAGAAGAGCGTTGTAAAAGACCCATGACAACACACGAGAGGGAAAAATGATTGGAATTACAAGGTTTCAGAATGACCTTCTTCGCAGAAGATAAGAGATTGCGTGCGGAAGATTATTGGCAACAATGACAAAAGTAACATTGCAGGAGAAATCCGTATAACTTCACATTTTATGAAATCTATCAATTCTGAAAAATCTTGTGGATTTGATGTGCACATATGAAATTTCAGGTAACCTCAGAACCAGAAATACATCAGAATAAGATCGGGGGATTGAGCTGGCCACGAAACTGCAAAGTTTACGGGACATCATTCTGTCTGCGGGTTCTGGTACAGTAGCGCTTGCGAAACACAAGTAGTGACTTGTGGAGCAGCACAATCTCACATTCATAAGATGTTATTAACGGCATTTTGCTACTGCACTTCTCTAATTACATAATTTTACAACATTATAAATTATTTATAGAACGTACTTGCGATGGAGTATGTTTCTATAACTCTGGAGCGGAAATCTTCGAGGAAGTAGGGACCGCGAACGAATTTGCTTGCAATGCTGCACCACACAATCACTTTAGCTTCGCATAAAGGCTCTTGTGGCACATCGTGAGGATTTTCGTTAACCCATTGAACGCTGTTCTTAGAGTTTGAATTATCACTTAGAGAGAAATGCACTTTATCCATTCATAATATCCAGTCACCTGCTCTCTTCATTATATCTGATGAGGATAAAGTCGGCAAGTCGTTGTTCGTCTCCAGGTTGTAACATCTGAACGCACTAGAATCGATAAGGAAATTTCTGCAACTAACTGAAGAAACAACTTCCCACTCTGCTTTTTAAAGGCTTTCCAGAGGCAGTACTTTGCGCATGGTGTTCTGCGATTGTTCTACTGTCTGTCCCTGTGAATTATTCAACGTTAAGCAGTGCATATCTATCTGTGTTATCACTGGTCTTTTGCAAATGTTTTACGCCAACAACTTTTGCCATATGTGTTTTGTTCCAATGGTATTTATGATTTCTGAATGCACAAATCAATTTACGCAAGAAAAATATGGGTATTGCGAAAACGTTTGGACGTTTTTCAGTGTACTCGTAACCGTGAGAGCTCAATTGTGCTAAATTTTCGCAAACTCAAGGACATACCTTCAGATAACTATATCTGAAATTTCCATTGTTCAGCTGTTTCAGGGACGTTTTAAAAAAGAAATCTTATCCAATTGTTTGCCGGATATAAATGGGGAAACCCAAACGTATATTTCATATTTCTTAGAATTTTCAAGTTATCATAAAATATCTTCCACCGATTTAGCAGGGTTTTTTTAAAAGAAGCTTACACAAATATTTTATTTAAATCTATACCAGGAAGAGCCAATTGATGTACAAAGTAACATAAAGATGATAGGTATAATAAGCATTTAGTGTGTCCGATAGGTGAAAATTATGGACACCAAGTACTAACTATCAAATTTCTCATTGAAATATTATGTTCAAACCCCCCAGATGGTATAGGGGATTAGGGGAGCCGACTGCCTTGCCAAAGGGCTTGAGTTCAAATCCCGGAGAAGACGCTACAGTGTCTTACCTAATGACTACTTTGGATCCCGAACTAAAAGGGTGGTGTATGATGATTCTCCACCACAAGGATTTGCCGATTGGGCCCCTAATCCGTAGTCGACTTTAAAAAGCGAGAGTATATAAGGCATTTCTCCTGCCTTCTTAGCATAACTTCATGGTGTAATGGTCAGCACACTTGGCGCATATTCGAGGGGTTCGAGTCCCGGCGAGGGCATTGCTAATTTTCCATCTGCTCTTGCTTTAAAATTACCTAATGACACTACATGTATTGTGAGGATTATTTTAATTTTGTAACAATTATTTTTAATTTTGAAGCCCTTTCGTTTAAATTTTTTTTTCCACCTGCAGCTCCCTACCAGAATGAATTTTTAGTATCGCTTTTTATGGAAATGAACTAGAGCCAGTATTTAATGGGAAGTCTAGTCACTTCCTTACAACAGCGTGTTCTGCCTTCCAGCCACGTCGTTGCTTTAAGCCTATCTGACTCCGTTCGGCCGTTAAACTTACGTGCCTGGTAGTATTCTCCGCTAAGGTTTAAATAGGAGCCAACTCGGTTAGTTATTTCTGTACAGCTTCGGCTAAATTTTAGTTAATTAGAACTAGTTTAGTTTATTATTTCCTATCTTAAATTACAGCCCAAGTGGAGAGTTTTCTGTAAGCTCGAGAGTGGTCGACTGTATTTCTGTGGGTGAATAAGGCTACTTTTGGTCCTTCTTTTAACTCATCTTTATAGTTGCAAGAAGTCCAGCGAATAGTCGCTAGACTCTTCACTAAAGTTCTAAGAGCCAAGGATACGTAAATGTGGTAGAATTATATTGTACAACCAATCGAAATTTCTTGCAGCATTTTCACTTAGACTTGAGATAGGAAATAAACGTAAATTTGAGTTTCTTTTGTTGTGTAATTATTATTGTTTATATATGTTACGGTAAAAATTCAGTAAGTGAAATTAAAACTGTATTTATTTATTTATTTTTTGTCCGACAAAAATGCTTTTAAATAATGTAAAACCATTTTCTGGCCTGTTCTGCTTTCAGATCGAGCTTTCAGCCCACGTGGAATTTGAATTTGAGATCTATAGCTTTATATACCCACGAAACATCTGTCTTAGCTCTCTGCATAAACGCATACTGAATTGCCAATTGGAAATACAGTTTAACTAGAATTTACTTTTGCATGCTTTTTTGACAAAAACAGTCTATTGTGTAATTCTGCATAAGTATTCAGTTATTAGACAAAGTATACAGTAATTAGTTTCAACACAAGAAATGTAAGATTTACAAACTCATTCCTAAACTATATAATTCTAATTCTTTAGTCATGAGAAGCTAATATATTCAGGAAAAGTTTAATTAATTTTATTAGAGAAAGAAAAATAAGTAAATGTTAAATATGTTACAAATAGAATGAAGCAGTACGGAAGAGTGTTCAGGTTGGAATTTTATAAAAAATGTGCTAAGGTTTTAAGAATGAAATGTTGGAAGATAGACATCAGATACAGTGAAAACAAATCACTCAGTGTGAACTATACCGAAGAACACAATGAAATTCAAATATCTGGGATAATGTGATATTGAATGTTGTCATTATTACCTTTACATTCTTAATTACATGTAATTTTTACTAAATATATAATTTACATATTGCCAAGAAAACCTGATCATAAGCTTTGGCGGTACTACATTTGGCAATCTTCTTTTTCAAATGAACTCAAAGGAGAGAAACTTCCTATCCTTTCCGCCTGGTCGTTCACACGCAAAGCTTATTTTAAGAATTTGCATTCACTCTCATCCTCAGAACGAAATGCAATTTGCATTTTAATGTACACAGTATTCCATCGTTGAAACAAAAAGCAATGTCATTATTTCCAATCATGAAAACCACAAATTTCCTGATGAGCTACAGTGAGGCCTTAAAACGTGCCCTTCGTATTGAACTCCTAGATAACGATCGAAATTTTGCATATTTCTTTCCTACTCAAAGCTTTTAGCTCGCAAAATGAACGAAGAAAATGCATTTCGGAAGTTTCTCCACCCACAAAAAAAGGAAACGAATGGAAAGTAAAATAGGGGATTTTCTTTCAGAAAGAACATTTAACGAATCACGTATACCCAGAAAAAAATATTAGGTTCGAAATCCAGTTAATGCATTTTAGGATATTGATTATGGCCTTTTTTCCTGGTTATAAATACAACTTAAGAAAAATTTTAAAAGAATTTCTTAGAATGCATTAAAATTGATTATCAGATTTCAGAAATGGGTAACAGTTTGCATCTTAAAAGACACATTAATCCCTTTTTTTTGAACTTATTGAGATAATGGTAATACGTATTCCACTCTTCAGTTCGAAATTTTCATGTATTCTTGAGAAATTACGTGAAACATGTTTAGTAAAATTCACCTCTTTTTTATATCTTCTTAAAACTGTAAGCATAAAATTGTAGGAAATATATATATTTAAAAATAAGTTCACTATACTTTATTTGACCGAAGGTGGAAGAATTCATAATTTACAGCACAATAATTTACTATAATTTCATGTTATCTGCTGTACCAATCCATTATTTTGATTCTGACTCGTGTGGTATTTTTTGTTATTTTGTTATTAACATGGGGCATGCACATTGATTCTATATTATGTCACACATAAATTCCCTATTTCTAGTAATATTTGAGCGTTATTTGGATTTTAACAAAGTACACTTCTTTAATTTATGACTATAATTCAAGCTTTTTTATGACCTTTCTGTGCAGCATAAGTATAAATTTAGAAATGCAATATTTATTACATTGATAAAGCATTTTATTAGGAGAGTTATATGATTAAGTTTTTAGTCTTAAAATCCCGTTTACTCTTCTCATACATTTGCTTGAATATCTTGTTATTTAAAAGGAAATTTATCTTCCTTCTTTTTCCGACATTGAGTTTTAATTCTATTATACTTATTTGCCTTAATTTATACTGGATTTCAATTTTGTTACATAAGTTTAGCTCAATTTTTACGGAATTTTATTTTCGTTAAATGAGATTAGTGCATTGAGATGTAATATAAAAGCATAAAAACATAACCTTCCTCCTGATGATATCTGATAAAGTGTGTTTTAAAATTTGCACCATTTCAGGGCATAATTTTTTAAACTATTAAATTTTGTATCCAAATTCTTACTTATAAGAAACGAAATGTTCTAAGAGTCGGTAATTATTTACTTATTTTCTAATGTGCAAAATGCCTGTGGGAAGTTATCTTTAAGCAATCATTATATCTTATAATATACATGGTTAGGTTATGATTTCAGTTCTGAGTGATACTCTTGGAAGTGGTTCTATAAAGCAGCAGGCAATGTATTCCTGTCTTTGCAGGAGAACAGTATAATTTCACATAATTTTGTCTACAGCTCTTCTAAAAAACATCAGTTTTTGTGTTAATGATTCACATGGAAATCTAGGTAAAGACAATCCATTTGTTTACATAGAAGTAAGGGTCTGAAATTAAGTAATATATTTAATTGCAGAAAGCACTTGTTTGTAACGTAAAAAAGTTGAGCTGTTGAATTCTGACATAAAGGGAGTCTTCATTCATAGTCATTCAAAAGAGATATGCGTTCATAATACAAGAGTACTTGAGATGTGCATATTAACCTCATAATTATTTTAGTATCATAAGCTGATATTTGATATTAAGTAGTTTGACATAATTTTTAAAAGTCGTTCAGGTGACTCACATAACGCGCAATGCCTAAGTGATTTAAAAGAGTGTCTCAAACTGAATATTGACCGAATGCAAAGTATGAAAAAAAAAATGCTGACAGACTACTTTTCTTTTAACGAAATGAAAATTTTTGTTAACGAAAAAGAAAACGTTTAAAATAAATTTAAAATTTTCTTTACTAAATATTTATTAAAAATACCCGGAAACAGTAATAATAATACTGCAAAGGAAAAAAAAACTAAAATTTATATTTACTTTTTATATGAAATCTAAAACACGGTTCCTGCAAGGTACTTCTGTTGGATACAACTTTGTTATTCAAACGTATTGTTAGGCTGATATTATTTAAAATATTTGTTCTAACATATTATCAAATAACGTACCTATAAGTTAATCATAAACTAACGCAGTACTTTAAATTAAATTAGAAATAAAGAAATTACAAAATATTTCTAAGTTTTCAGCAAAAACCTCCTTGTAAGACAGAAATTTAGAATAAAAAATGACAACCTAATCTCTTTCTCTTATGTGTTAAATTATTTTTCGACGAATAAATAAAGTACATATGCATACATGTAAATAATTATAAACTTTTTTTATTTCTTACTGAGGATTTGTACTTAATGGCGTTCCGATTCTGATAAAATTTGTAGTCTTGAAGAGAAATTACTAGCAATTATCTTCCTCGTGGATTGCAGATGCTCATCGGTCAGTCCAGTTCTTAGTAACGTGTAATTCTTAACGGTGAAAAAAAGTTATCCATGTGTCCCAAATAAAGTGAATTTGCAACTTATTACAAAAATTCGTAACTGACTTTATTTAGTTTTTGTGAAAAGTATGAATAAAAGTCAATAAAATTTGTATCTCTATATCTCTAAAGAAGATTTGTATCTTACTGTAAATTAACTAGCTACATTTATAGATTTTCTGGTGAGCTATTCATTTTTTGTTTTTCATGAAAATGAAAGTTATATAAACTCGGACTTCAAATAACTAAAATCTTAGGATTTTTGCAAACTGCACTTTCAACAAATACTTGTTCATAATTGAAATGAATGCGATAGCCGCTGAAAATTGGCGCTTACCGATTTAAATAATACTGAAAAGAATACTGAATAAAATAATACTAGGGCTTGTGGAATAGATTGTAAATGGAAAGCAAAATGTTGCAATATACGCTCACGAAATCTCGAAAACTGTTTTTTATTCTTCCGAGAAGTTTAGATACTGATCCATTGCAGTAATTATTCTTTTTCATTTTTATTACTATTTTTTATTTGCAAAAGCCGAATAATTTTTTAAATAAGTCGAATAATTTTCAAAATATGGAAACATTTGCTCTGTATGACAGGCCTTTGTCTAAATTTTCTTTTCCTTCATATGATTTTACTAAGTATTAGGCCTGGAAAAAAACTTGATTTCTATTAGCAAATAAAGATACTCAGTATTTTGCACACATATATGCGGTGTTGCAAATGTGACTCTCTAATCTAATGTGATACTAGAAGTATCAAACATAAATTTAACTAACCTAAAAATTAGTGGTGTACATTGCGTTTACTCTTTAAGATAAGAATAAAAAAATGGTTGACTTACTAAATAACCCTCATGCATGAGACTTGTAGATATCGTTTAAAGACACATTTATTTTATCACAAGAAACTTCTCTGGGTTAATAATATATCAATGCAGGTTACACAAACTATTCATGAAAGGATTTACAGATGCTGTCCGATATGATAAACAAGCATGTTATTAACATCGTTCATTTTCAATGGAAAGTGCAGTTTCATAATCTGAAAACATCGATGATACAATACTTATTAACAGTTACCAAAATGCCTATTTATGGTGAGGCGCATTTACCGTGAGAGAAGAGAGTAATTTCTTGTATATATACCCAATTATCGAGCACATGGCCGTCACTTTCGAACACACGGGTTACGAAGATTAAACACATTGAACACAAAGCACAAGAGGTATTTTCTTCTGAGGAAATTCATCTCATGGACTCGCAGCAAGATCTATTAATTCCATCCAGCCTTCTTATCCCTCAATTATGCACTTTTCATTAAATTGAAACTTGACTTCTCCTCCATCTCAGGTAACATATGGTGTCGACGTGATGATGCTTCAAGAGAACGATGGGGCGAGACGTGTGTGGCCTAAGGCCTCACACGCTCGGTAGAACGACGTTACGCAGAAAAAAAAGAAGACTGACTGACTGACTGACTGAGTAGATATGGTCGAGATGCCGCCCAGAGGGCCGCTTGTCCGGCTCATTCAAAATTTGCCGTCAGGCTACGTCACGTAATTCAATCTTTAACTTTGGCGGGTAATGAGGAAAGGTAAGGAAAGGGCCAACATCGCAGCCGTAAGAACAGAAAAAGCGATCATGGACAGCCGAGCGTGGGTGTGCAACGTAATATCAAATACGGGAAGGAACACTATAAATACTTCATGAACAATATACTACAGAAAATAAAAGTAAAAAAAATGTGCATCAATGATAAAAGAAATAAAAATACAGTAAGTAGAAACTGATAAATACTGCATGAGACTAAAGAGAATTAGGTGGGAAAGTTGGAGTCCCGATTGAGGTGAGTCGCAAGTGGCCGCAAGTTTATATCCTCAGATAAAATTTTGTAGTTAAATGCGTTGAACAACTTTAGATGCTCGCAGAGTATGGCTTTATTGAAGAACTGCCGATTCAGCTTATGTAGGTGCTCCTCAATTGTATCTATCCTTAGATCGTGATGTAGCGAAGCATTGCTTACATAAAGAAAAGCATTCGTAATAAGTCGTAAGATGGTATTCTGGATGAGTTGGAGCCACTTGATGTCTTGGGGCTTGACCGTTGACCAGGCAGGAGAGGCGTATGTGATGATAGGTCGAATAATCATGATGTAAACTAATCTTTTCCTGCGAAGATCCAATTTCGAGTACTTTCCAATTAAGGGTTTTAGGCTATTCAGGGCTCCGTAGGCTTTTCTACTAAGTCCCTCAACGTGGTCATTCCACAGGAGTCGGTCATTAAAGATCACACCGAGGTACTTTGCCGTCTTAACCAGAGGAACCTCATCACCAAAGAGAGTAAGCTTCCTTTTAATTGGGATTTTGGTGTTTCTTCTTCTTATGATCAGAAGGTTGGATTTCTGTGAGTTAATGGAGATGCGCCAGCAGGTGCACCAATTTTCAATCATGGGTATAAAATCCTGAAGCTTTTTAATAGCAAAGTTTGCATTCGCAGACTTAACTGCCAAGGCAGTGTCATCTGCGTAGCAACAAAGGAAGTAATTCTGCTCAGTGGGCAGCCTCGGGAAATCCGTGACATATATCAGGTAAAGGATGGGTCCTAAGATGGATCCTTGTAGGACCCCGGCGTTGATTTCTCTAGGAGTAGATGTATCATTTCCAATACTAACCGAAAAGGTTCTGTTGGTGATGAAGGAAGCAATTAGCTGCACAAGCTCCCAGTCAAAGTTGAATTTGATCAATTTATAAATCAGACCTTCATGCCAGACGCGGTCAAAAGCTTTCGCCACGTCCAGCATGAGGATCGCAATACTCTGTTTATTACGCAGCGCGTCGCCGCAAAACTCTGTGAGCCGCACCAGCTGCTTAGTTGTCGAGAAACTTCTCCTGAAGCCAAATTGCTCATGTGGCAGAATTTGCAGGTAAGGCCTCATCCTGTTTAAAATTATTCGTTCGTAGATTTTACTAAATCCAGTGAGAAGGCTTATCGGTCTGTATCCGTCAGGTTTTGTGACATCTTTTCCAGCCTTAGGTAGTGGGATGATTTTTGCATGCTTGTATCTGGACGGGAAGTAGCTATGATTTAAGCACGCGTTTATTACGCTGGTAAGCTTGGTCACGCAATTTATGGGCAGTTTCTTCATAGCAGTGTTGTTGATCGCATCATGGCCTGGCGCTTTCTTTGTTTTTAATCTTTGTATGATGTTCTTGACCTCCAAGGGCGAGGCGAACTGAATCTGAGTTCGTACTGTGGGGGCATTTAGCCAATCCCTGACGAAGTAACTAACCTCATAAATGAAATTCATTTTTCTAGGTGTTCTATTGGGCCTGAATTGTTGTTCTTAGTGATCAGCAAGTATGTGCACTTTGTCCGCATTTGTGACAGCAATTTTTGTATCCGTGCAAATTGGTCTATTAGTGCAAGGTTTCCTCTTGCGCATTTTTGTGAATTTCCAAAGAGAACCATCTTGTGGGTGCAAACTCAGGATTGTTTCTTCCCAAATCTCATTATGATGATCTTCAATTTCTTTTTCGATGACCCTATTGAGCCTATTTAACTCCTTTTTGACAGAAGGTGACCAGGTGAGGTGCCAACGCTTCCTCAATCTGTTACGTTCCTTGATTAACTCGCGTATCTTGTGCGGGAGTTTGCCAGAAAATTCTTCCTAATTGACGTACTTGGACGAGATGTCGATGGCATTTGTAACAGAATTTGTAATGTTTTCGATAGCTATATCTATTTCTCTGCTAGTTTGAAGACCGTCAATCATCGGAGGGTCCGCTTGCAGGTAGTCGTGGAAAAGGGTCCAGTCTGTGATCTTAATCTTCCTTTCCGCCCTAATCTTGGTAACTCCAAGTGTGACGAGAACCGGCAAGTGGTCGGATGTCATTTCGTGGAGTACTTCCATGGTCATGGGAATGGAGGTATTAGTTAGAAGTAAATCTAGCAAGTCGGCTCTTTGCAGGTTTGCTGGCCTGTACGTGTATTCAGCTGGAGCTTCCAACGCGACAGGATAGTTGTTAAGTAGCTGATAAAGCACTTTGCCATTTTTATTGGTGAACCTGCAGCCCCACTCATTGTGCTTCGCGTTTAAATCTCCAGCAAGGATAAATTGCTTATCATCGGGGCACATACCTGCGAGAATGCTCTCTGTAAGTCTTGCAGTTGGTGGGTTGTAGACAGCACTAAAATTCACATTGCCATACAGGGGCAGAGCCACCGAAACAGTGACTAATTCGTGCGAGTTGCTGCGATCTTCCAGTATTAAGCAGTATTGGAGAGAGCGGCGTACATAAATTGCGACTCCCCCCCCTCGATGACTCAATCTATCACACATATACGTGTGAAAATTTTGAATATTAATTCTCTTACATGGTGTGGCATGGGTCTCAGTAATTAAGGCGATATCGATGTCATGAGTAATTAAAAAATTTTGAAGGTCCCTGAGCTTGTTTAGGACGCTAAACGCGTTGCAATAAACTATCTTAATGGTGTTATTTTATCTAATGGTGTTATTGGCCATTCTGGGCTCCGGTATTTATGTTTTCTTTAACAGTGTCGTGTACCTGTCGTATCTGTTGTGAAAAAGGAAGAACCAGTCCGTCCAGGTTTTATACAATGCGGCGTACGTGGTAGCCCGCGATTACGATTACAGCGGCGATGACGATACACTGCGCGCCTACAGACTTCTATGTTCTCACAATAAATAAAAAAATTAATGTCTAGATCTCAAACATACAGCTAAAACATTTAGTGATCTTAGAAGAGTAGAAAAATAGAGGAATCATTTCACCTCTTTCGTGTTATTGTTTCTCATATACTGTAAAAAGAGTACATTTCTCTGAGTTAGGAAAATGACGTTTTTGATAGTACCTCTTTGAAAAGAAATATTAGAATCATTATCAAAGTCCACATTTATGCCTCAAAATCTCTTAAAATCCGTCGCTGCTTGTTTTATCCCCTGTTCGCTATAATTTCCTGAACACATATTTATAATCTCAAGCTTTTTCGTAAAACAGAATAATAAATTAGAAAGAATGTCTTCTCTTTAGGAATACCTTCTCTCTTGTAAGGAAGTCAGAAGTTTTAAATATTCATCAAAAATTGAGTAAATCATTTCACAAAGCGAACTTTTCTGTTGTTGGCAGAATTACCGGCTCATTTTTATTCATTGGTATTTACGTATGATCGTCGCACTAAATAAACAAATGTAAAAATATGAATTTCAATTCACATGTTTCGCTTTGACTTAATATGAAGGTAATTTTGTTCTCAAAAAATAAATTAACATCAAGCGAAAGACTCTACGTTTGTTTGAAAAGGTGTCCCTGTGACAATTTACATATTATTCTATCATTTCGAACTTAGCCAATTAGCTCGTTCACTTCAGAGAGATATGCAGATTGTGAGAAGAGCGTAGGGATTTAAGCAGTTAACTGGAATCAGCATTTGCTCAGTTCGTTGGTCGGTCAGTCGGCTAATAGCCTGCAGTTTTTGATGCTGGATATTGTCTGAGTTGGAACAAATGAGGAACCTCAGTCGATTTCTGGTCAGAAGCGCGGCAGATTACAAGACTATAACCATTGGAAGCTGCAGTCGTGAATTATCCATGGAGTCGTTAACGACGGTGGAAGTCCCTTTTCAAATCGGTAAGCTAAAGATTTTATGACCAGCTGGATAGATAGTAGGGAATTGTGGTTGTTTGTATAATTATCTTTGAACTGTGAATTTTAGTTTCATCAAGTAAACTCTCTTATCTTTAAATTTTTGTTTGTAATGCTCAAGAAAAGATTCATTTAAGATTTAATGTTAAATGTTACTAAGTTTTGTCTGCATGCAATTATTACTTCCATCTCCATAACTCGGGAAATGAAATCAGTGGCACTTTCTAATAGGATTCTATAAAGCTAGCTTTATTGCTCACATTAAACTAAACATCTTAAAAATAATAGGTAAAGGTGTCATATCTTTTAAGATCGCCTAAGTGCCACAGAAAAGCTGACTTAAAAAAGTTCATGGCTCATTTAAATCACGGTTTTATGAAGCTAATATTAATGGTGTAGATTTTGTTTTTTCTCTTTCTTCATGTGTATGACCTTCTCGACCTTTACTGAGTGCCTTCCTGGTGCAACTGGAAAGCACGCCCAGCTAACAGTCAGAAGACCCGAAGTTCCTGAGAAAGCACAACTGAGTTATCTTTTCTCCTGGCTCCGAAAAGGTTTAAAAATGTCTCTACACATGGGTAAGAAATCTGATCTCAAGCATTACCAAAATGTTATTCCCCCACAAATTTATACAAATTTTACAATTCATACAAAATTACTATTCATACAAATTTTAGTTATTAATTAAGAGCAGCTTAATACTGAAAGAAGCAAGGCATCTTATCAATTAAAAAAATAAAAGTAATAAGCGTAAGAACTATGCTAATAACTTAATCTAAATGTGTAATAATATATGTAAAATATATGTGTATACATTTTACAATAGAAAGTTACTTTTCAGTTTTTAGAAGAATTTGCAAGAAAAATCTGATAGGTTTGATGCATGGTAGATTTATCTCGATGGAAATTTGTATGACGTGATCTAGAGTTTCAGGCCTTGAATGAAATTCAAACATTTGTAAATGCTTTGCTATTTGAAACTGTAATTTACGTCTTACGCTTACAAATACTTTTGAAACAGGTATAAAATTAACACTGAAGCAACGTAATACAGTTAATGAGATTAAAGTTTAAGCATTTTGAAGACATTAAATCTGTAATGTTTTTCATTATAACTGAACACCAAATGATAAGCAGGCGGAAAACTAGTTCTTTGTTGCAACTTAATTCATGTTTCAAATGTTTTTGTTATTCAAGATGAAGTTAGTCATAAAGCAAAGAAAGAATTTTAACGTTAAAGATTTAAAAGTCTCTAAAAACAAAAGAGTTGGATACAAGAAAGAAATTCAATCATGCAGTTTGTAATTTAAAATGAAATTAGTTTTGCAAATTGGCCTCGCAATGATAATCATCTGTGGCATAAGTGATTATTTTACATCTTAGTTAAGTAATTAGTTAGTACATTCGACAAGATACATTCCAAATTTCAGAATGTACATGCAAATGTGAACAAAAACGTTTATTAAACAAATTATAAAACTTAATATATAGCTTAAAACATTTATTAAACAAATAAATATAATGCTCGATTAAAGCTAATGCGGGGGATATTTTTAATAACCTTTTAGTGTGGAGTTACTGGAGTAAACTCATGTTCAACATCTGAAAAAATTCAAATGGATTATATTCATAAATTTAAATTTAGCTTTCAGTAAAATAAAATGTATTTGAGTGGGGAGTAAAGATTTGTTTGTAAAAGTTACTGATAATTTTTTTAAATTGTTAATATTATTCTCTAGCTCAATAGTTCATTAGCGGCTCTTCTCTAACTGCTGAAAGACGGGTCGTAAAGCATTATCATAACACGATAAAATGTGGAAATGAGATAATTTTCTTAAAATGTGTTCTGCGAATGTACCACTTAAGGCAGAGAATTCTGCAATATTCAGCCGTGATAAGATGACCTCCAGTATAACCCAGTATAGTATGCATTATTTTGGTATAAAATGTCTTGTAATAGACACAGGCTAACGGCAGGTAATATTTTCAAAACAAAATTATAACGACGGACGTAAACGCTTATGGAATAATTGATCACTGGCAATCTGGCAGATTGTGAGAATTTGAGTGAAAATTGCGTAATTTAGAAACCGTAATACTTCGAATCCGGGAATGCCTTTAATATAAAATATATTAATTTGATCATGTTTCAAAACATGACATATTTCGCATATAAAATGCGTTGTGTGTCAGAACTAGCGCTTTACTTAAACTTAGCACTAAGTAACTGCGCATGTTTTTATTTTAGAAAATAGTAATGGTAAATCATCTTACTGTTACTTTAAATATTACCCTTTAAATACTACTTTTCTTGCATGTATATGCAACGAGTACCATTTTGCAAAAGAGCATTTAAAGGAACAAAAATAACGTCTTATATTTGAGAAAATAAAACTTCAATAAGCTATTCAAAGTGTTTATTTTTAAAATAAACATTAGCTTTTTAATTAAACGAGCAGCATTTACATATTATTACTAATTTGTTCATTTGAATTTGAAAACTTGGGAAACGACAAAGTAAGCCCGAATACAAAATATAAATAAAGAGATAATTGTTCGATCACATAAAGTCAGAAAAATAAAGAGAAAAATCATGAATTCAAACAAATTTAATTTATTAAATGAAATCTATGTACGGTGCAATGAGCAATTATTCAGCTACTAGACGTAAACAAAACATCGTTGATGCCGTAAAGAAAGAAAATGTTTTTATTCACAAATGTTATTTGAGATAGAATGCTCCATGGATTCAGATTAGATTGAAAGGGCATGTTTCCATCTATACTGTAATTTATTATTCAATTATCATTTTCAGTAAATGGAATGAGCAATGGAATTGAGCAATTTTAATTAAAATGGAATAAAAGTCGTTTTTACGTATAGAATGATCAAAATTAAATTACATGCACTCGAAGGCATTCAAGAGAATTCTGATTTAAAGGAAAGTAAATAAGCTTAAGTAAAATCTTCCAGATATATAATAAATTTATTTTTTAGGGAAAAAAATCCGAATCTGTGTTTAAAACAGCCGTTTGCTGAGAACTGCGAAACTGCACTGATTGCACAACTATATTAGAAGGAAATAAATATTGAGAGGAATGGCTCATAGGGTATTTAAATTTAAAAATGCTTGATAACAGTAAATAATTTTCCAAAGCAGAAATTACTGGGCCATTTTAGGCTCTATACAGAGTGTTTCAGCACAGAGATTACAAATGTTCAGGAGAGATAGAGTACACATAAATGATGGAAAATCGCACAAAAACATATGGTCGAAAACCTTTTCCTAGCGCGGTAATGACAACCCAAACATGAGAAAGGAAGGACAGAAACGGGTGAGAAAACGTGTTTCTTATGCTTAGTATAATAACATTATCGGCTTTCCTGTTTCGTGGACGTAACCATACTGCAGGCCCTTCCCCCCCTCGCAGGACAGGGGCCAGGGTTCAACCCCTTTCCGGAACCTTGAAAGGTCGGCGGCGTCACTGGTCGTTAATTTGCTACCTACCAGTCGCTTGGTCTAACCCCTCGCAGAGGGTCATTGCCCATCATACCCGGGGCCCCACCCCCAAGCTACTAGCACCGCTCTGCTCTAAGACATGCGGCACCACGCGCCGCCAATAAGTGACCTTTCCGGAGCCCTCAGTACCACTAGGTTCGTAATTTGTATACCCCCGTGGCCGAGACTGCCTAGGTAGAGATCCTAGCCAGTAGCTTCACAGAGTTCTCTACGTCGACCCCCGGGGGTATGCTTAGTATAGTAGGAACCAATAAATACTAGTAAAAACAGGTAACGATCGTCATTAAAGAGGTGTTCGAAATTACGACCCCGAACCATGACCCAGGCCTCACATCTCCGACGCATGAAAGATCTGATCTTCTGTTAAATACCGGGTAGGCCTCAGACTTCCCCAGCAGCAGCCGCGATGAATGCAACAAGTACGTCAGCAGTGTTAACGCGAGTTTTGTACACTGTGTCTTGGCGAACCTCAAGAAAAGCAGTCAGTACAAGTGAGGTCTGGCCATCTTACTGGCCAATTCACCAGACCATTCCTGCGGAGCCATTGTTCAGGATACATTGCATTCAAGTGGAGACACACATCAAGGCTGTAATGTGATGGACCTCTTTCATGCTGAAAGCATATGGTAGAGCGCATCTTATAATAAAAGTGCTTTTTCACGCTGTTCCTGTGCTTCCTCTCTTGTGTTTTGTGTCATCACTACCGCTCCGCAAAGCCCCTTCTGACCAAGCATTGCTATTTGATTTTCCAACGTCTAAATATGCTCTATCTCTCTTAGAATTTTGTAACAGCTGTGCTGAAATACCCTGTATAAAGTATGTTAAATTTTTGTAAAACAAATTATAATAAATATCGGAGTAAAACTATGGCCATAGTGCAATGGTATTCAGTAGCAGAAGTTTGCAATTCCTTTCGTAGCGAATAATTTCAAAATATAAGAAAACACAATGGAGTGGATTATACTCCAAACGCATGTTCTCCTTGCTTTAGAAACTATTGTATGATTAAACTGCATAGTAGGAGACGTCGAGAGTGAAAATCGACAAAAGGGAAGATGTTTGAAATTTTGATGTCAAGGCATCCATATTGCTAAAATAAGCGAGGAAAAATATGACATCATCGCGTGCTTCAGTCTTGAAATAACCCAGAAACTTAAGCGTGATAATATCTCTTACACGCAAATAAATGTGTAGTGATCAATATGCAGAGTATATCAGGGAAGATTGTTATAGTTTTAAGGAGTGATAGAACATAACAAGAGTGAGAATTTTTATAATCCAATACACGCTGAAATGTAAATAAACCCATCAGAGGCATAGTATATGTGTAATATATAAGGAAGCGTAGTGCTTTTATAATGTAAGGCATGAAGAACTTAAAAAATCATTTTGATATCAAGGGTATTTATAAACAGTAATGTTTCATTTTAAACAAGTCTTCTAATGCCACGAATTGCAGTGTATGCATCACAACGACGGTACAATAATTTGAAAAATTACTTTGAAAACGTCTATGAGGACGCGTCAACGCGTTCAGAGCGGAACAGTATTTGGCTTCTGATCAGAACATTGTGAAAACTGTTACTTTGGCCATGTCCTATCAACTCTTAGAGTTGTGATTATCTTTCATGTTTCACCCTGTATATTCAAATCGGAAATATATATAATTTATTCCCGGCTAAAATGTGACCGTTGTCAGTATAATAGTCTTAGCAGGTCGAAAATAATTCTCTTAAGTTGATTGTTATTCTTTTTTTCTTATCTTATATGAAGTTTAAAAGATTTTTATTTGTTATTTGCTATCACACTTTTAAGGCTGGGCATAGCAATGCAAAACTTAACTTTTTCTGAATGCGGGAATAAAGAAAAATATATGCTTGATTTTTTGGCGATAAATTTAAGAAAAAAGCATTTAGTTTAGTTAATTTTATTTTTTCGCATGTGAATATTTAAGAAATTTTCTCGTACTGCAGAATCTGAGAGAGACAACCAAAATTATTTCGAATATAGCATAAAACTTGATTTTCTTCTGAAAGAACTAATTTAACTGCCGCTTAGACAATATAGTGGTTAGGGGAGCCTACTGCATTACCAAAGGCCCCGGGCACGAATCCCGGAGAAGGCACAGATGTTTGTAAATGAGTAATGTCTTTGCTAATTTAACTGCCGCTTAGACAATATAGTGGTTAGGGGAGCCTACTGCATTACCAAAGGCCCCGGGCATGAATCCCGGAGAAGGCACAGATGTTTGTAAATGAGTAATGTCTTTGCGTTACGGGGACACTCTAAATATGCGACGAGCCTTAAGTTTCCTCTCTAAAGCTTCGTGGTGGTGGAAAAGAGGAGTGAGAGATTCCCGGACCCATCTCTCCGGGGTGCTCACCATCAAAAGTGGGGACAGAACTGAGCGAGTCGTACTGCCACCTGCATGTGCTCAAGGCTCTTGCCAACGACAGGCGCAATTTTGCCCTTTTTGCCACCATGAATTTCCATGAATTGTTCTGATGTTACTGTCAGACAAGTGAGATAAATGACAACACTAACGTTTAATTAAAATATTCC
Source organism: Stegodyphus mimosarum (assembly GCA_000611955.2). NCBI lineage: Eukaryota > Metazoa > Arthropoda > Arachnida > Araneae > Eresidae > Stegodyphus > Stegodyphus mimosarum. Next base: position 67,113 of record KK120916.1, on the reverse strand, counting down.
AGTTTCTCGTACTGAGCATCCAGACTTGATAAGATCGCTTCATGTAAACAGAACACTTAACACTTGAAGACGTCTGAATCTGATTTTCGAAAAACATTATATAGATGTTATATGGACAGAAGCGTACAAATGTGTGTGAATAATTTGATAATTTTTTCAGGAATTAAAAAAGCATTCTTCAAGATCTCAGTGATGTTTGCATGATTTAGATTTATGTCGCCATTAAATGCTCACAAAATGATCCAATTTACCTCGCTTTCTGTTAACTCATGTTCCGATTAATATTGTATTTTAATAAGATCTCATTATAATATTTTATAAGCACATTTGGCTCAGATGATTTAAAAGTAATTACGGAATAATAAACTAAATGTACACTTCATCAAAATAAATGCTTAGATTATACTGTTCCTTGTTGTGTTCTAGGAACGATAAAAGAATAACCAGCATTTTACCGTAAATTATTAAACGCCTCTTTTAGTATCGTATTTCGGAACTTCGTTCCCCTATGTCTCTACCTCTCGTTTTACCTCCCCACCTTGTCTAAGGTAAAGGACGATTTGGAAGACATTATTTTCCGATAAATCTTATCTTTATTAGGTTGCAGCTGGAAATAATGATAAATGATGGCTTATTAAGTTAGAACCCTAATTCGGGAGCGAGAAATAAAGTAATTGAACGTTATCTAAAAGTTTACTTTATCATATAAGGTAAAGGGGAATAATTTAGATATAAAGGATTTTAGATTAAGTTTACAGAGAGTTAAATTGATAGTTATTTACTTTCAGGAAAGGGAAGAGTAATATTTCATTAATACTTTTAGTTAATTCCTGTTATAAAAAGCTTTTTCTTCATTTAATAATTAATAATTTGATGTTACGAATTTATTAATAATTAATATGGCACTGTTAATTTAAATTAGTGTTGATTATATAAAAATAACTTTGAAATTTATATGAGTGGATGATAATTATGTTATTATATGATTCAAAACTTTCTTAAATAATTATGAAAGCAATGTTTACTTAGGGTCTGTTGTATTTAGGAAATGAATCCTTATTGTAAAGAACAAAAAGGTATTAATCATAGAGTTTATCAACTGTATTGGTTACATTGCCCACGCTGCAGTTTTATAAATTTAATATCTCATTTCTATACAAAGGTTTTGATGATTTATATATATATAACTTTACTAGTTCAAGTGCAATTCGAAAGAAAAAAACTTAAGTTATGAGTATTAAATTCATTAAAAAATGACATTCATACATTCGATTATTTGGATCTGATTAATCACACTTGAGGTGCAATGTAACAAATGGTAAAAATGCATTTCATTTAGGTAAATGAAATCTGAAAGGTTTCAGATTTTAAATTACGTCCAAAGGAACGTTTTGGGCTTTTTGTAACATTTTGCGTGTTACCTTTATTTACTGAATATCATGTTCTTCGCACTTAAACAATAAAGTTCAGTTCAAGAGCAATACCACAAAATAATTTTAAATTGAGCATATCTTTAGAATTTCCGATACACAGTCTCACGCGCTGGAGATAAAATTGTTTTTTCTTTACAACGTTGCCATTGCTTGCTTTGAAATCCTTGATTTTGTTAATACAAAAATTCGTTAAAATTTTACAAAGTATAAAATCTATAATAAAACAAATTCCGAATTTCAAATTTGGGCTTCAAAATGCCGATATTTGCAGTAGGATTACGTCATTCAAAATTGGATGGCTCTAGGTACCGTTGTTTTATCACAATGTGAGAAACATTCATGTATTTATGCAGATTCTTCATTATTTAATTTTTTTAAATATAATACAAGGCAGTAATATTGATGGCAACCATTTGAAAAGTGAAACGGACATTCAGAGTGATTCAACGCAAAACCGCAAAACGAAATCAATAGACCTTCAGAGACAAAGCCTCTTTGGACTAAAAACGAACAAGTGACAACTGTCGAAAAAGATCATTCTTTTAATTTGTATTTCCGGTGTAGCTTGAATGCTAGGTATCAGATTCGATAGACTACATTATATTTTTACGATATGTTAAAAAAATTCGTTTGCAACGAACACAGGTTAGTTCAACACAGGGACACGTGTTCGTTACAACGAACACGGGCCATTTACAACGAACACAGGTTAGGATTGGGAACATTGATTAATATACAGAAATTGATATAGATGTGGAAAGCCTCAAGGAAACTGAATACAACAAACTGAATGGATTTTTTGAATGGCCGGGCGCTTTATTTAACGCTTATTAAATACTACTTACTTTATAAGCTCGTAGCCATTAGTCTTGCGCTACTATAAGGAGTGGAAGTGGCGGCCATTTCATTATGGAAGCACCTAATAGCCTTTATAGGAGGCAAAGTGGCTCCCGTTGCCTTTTATAAAGGGAAGGAATGTTACAACCATGCCTTCTCAGGGTTTCGAATTCGAGCTCATCGCTACGGCAGTCAGGATCACTAACCACTATACCGACTCCGGAGAATGCGCTTTTGAACGATACAGTCTGCATTAATAAATGTTATGTTGTCTTATACACAATTCACATAATATTTGCAAAGCTATACGCATTCATTAAAAATAATGGCATATGCCGTAAATGAAATAGCTTTAAGTTTATATTTTAAAGCAAGAAGAAAACAAATCTCGGAAAGTTCGGAATCGGTGTATTTATAAAGGAAAAAGTAGTGAGAATACGCCGAGCTTGAAACACTTTTCAAAAAACCCTCAACAGCTTAAAATATTCGTCATAAATCTCTCAGTTTGCAATATCTAAATGGATTTAAAATAAGTACAATGATTATTTCTTTTTCCGAAATACTGTTGCGTTTTAGAAGGCTTTCGTATAGAGAAGTATGACACAAAGAAACATTTCTCAGTTCTTTTCTCCCACAAGAGATATATAATAGACATGCGTCGATTTTATTGTTTGAAAAATAAACGCGTTCTCTAAATTCTAAGATTGTAGAAAATTATTATTCAAGTTTTTTTTCCAGTTTGCAGGAGATTTAAAATTGAAAGCCAGGCTTGTGAGTTTAAAGAAAATATATTTAGAACGCTGTTCGGAATGTATTGTTTTACCTCTTTTGATAAATAACTCTAGGATGCGTTCGGTACAACACAGAAACAAAAAAAACGCTGCACCCGTAAAATTTGAAACTCAATTGCATGCACTGGATTTAACTTATTCAGTCCTCTTATTAAATACTAGTTTTTACCCGCGGCTTCGCTTGCGTTGATGTCCTTAAGTAAGTTTCAAAGGACTATTGAAAATAGAATGAAATAATTTGATTTTATTTTCTAATTGCCTGACCAGGATAATCAGGATAAAATTTTAGTTACTATTACTTATTTTGTTACTATTACTACCTTTCTTCAATACCTATGGGCCGCGGATATTTTGTATTTACTCGGAGTGCATCGCCACGAAATCTAGTAAAACTGCTACGTATATTTTCTAATGACTAAAAAATGTTTGTGAATGAAGAGCCAAAAGCCGGAAATCCTGAAGGTTTTTGAGAAGATTGAAATTAAACAAATAAAAATTAATAATCTCTTTAATAAACGCGTAATTAGGAAATGTTACGCTTTCACGCCTTAGTTATTTAACCGCTCATCATGAAATTTTCAAGAAATATTTTTGATATATTAGAAAAGGTATAAAGGGTTATAGGCTATAAAATATTTGCGTGGTTTAAAGCCACGCACCTGCGCGGTCAGACAAACTTTTAAATCGTTTAACTTATCGTTATTAAACTTCCAACTTTTAATGCTTATACAACGACAATCATTTTAAGCTATAAAACCTATTATATAGTTTAAGTTTCAACAGATAAGTTGCATCTTATAGCCTATAACCGTTTCTAATGTATCAAAAATATTTCTTGAAAATTTCATGATGATCGGTTAAGTAATTAAGGCGTGAAAGCGTAACAAACAAACAAACTCATATTCTCATTTATAATATTAGTTAGAATAGTTATGCAAAACTGCATTTATTTAAATGCTTGAAAGTTGTAATGCAGTGTAATGATTGAAATGCATTAACTAAAACATAGTGAAAGATAAAGCAGTTAACTCATGTAATTCGAGGAATAATTCTAATATGATTTTCAGGAGCAATGAAAATTTTGGAAATGCTTGTTAACTTTCCCTATCTATTGAAAACAGAGTTTAATGATTTCTGTTGTTTTAAATTTATTTCCTTTAACCGAGGTTATGAAATATAGCATTCTAAATATTAATTTTCACTTAATGTCTTAAGGTCAAATAAAACATTTTGAATATAGCAACTAATGTGCACAATAAAAATTCAAATTATTGATTAGCCAGCTATTTACATTCCTAATAATAACGATTGCTCTTTCTGGGAAATAAAATCGCGTTAATTATATGCATTGCGTTATGGTTTATTTTTGTTGGTGCTTAACGTTTACAGTTAATGATCTGTTAGGCATCTGAAACACGATAATTCCCTGGAGTATAATTTAATTTGGAAGTTTAAACAAGATGCATTAATTGCGTCGTTAAAAGATTACGCGTTACTTTAAAAATAAAAATCCTTGACTAATTAATGCCTGCCTATTTTTAAACTCCATAAGAAGAGAATATTATTATTATTATACTTTTTTGGTTAAAGGAAATTTGTTGGAAGGGAGAAAATTTAATTGCTCTTTCTAATATCATATCTGCGAAGCAAAAAACAGAGACAGGAGTACCTACATACGCAGACACTTATAAAGATGGTTTTGGGGATTTGCGTTGTTCTTTAGAGCGTAGCTAATGAACAATATCTTACATGTGGCGTTTAATAAAGATTGGATAAGTTCTATATCGTAATTTCTTATCGTAAGACGTATAGGACCTTCTTATTTAATGAAAGTGATGGCCTTTTCTCAGTAGTTGCTCAAGATTCCTTATATAGCGCGTCGTGTTGGATACAGATGTTTTGGACGATGCTGTTTTCCTTATGCACAATATTAAAAAAAAACACACACACACAAAGTGAGAGTCCATTCGTTCATGTAGATTGCTGTGGTACCTGTACAGACAAACATATGCATTGAGCTGTATTCAGTATGTTAAGTTCAGCTAATGATTTTAATTATGATTCAGTTTCGTCTGAAATATATATATATATAAGTCTCGTTATTTTGTATTTGCTTGAAACCTGTTTTCCCAGAGAACTGGTTTTAATTATCATTTAGTTAATCTAATTATCGGAGGAATTTTCAATTTAAAATATTTTGCCACATAAATAAGAAATGAAAATATTAGCACCATCATGTACCAATATATGTAATAAAAGGGATGCCATTTTATATTAATTTGAACAGTCCTCGAAATTGTTGGGTAAAAATTACACCATCGAGAGTTATGTGATGTATCATAGTTTCAAAAACCTTGAATTGGCTTTTTAAATGATGAATTTATGCTTTACAACTCGAATACTTTTATTATAGAATTATTTATTTTTGTCGTTGAACAACAATGGAAAGAGCTAAGAGACTTCGCCATAACGTAAAAAGGAATTGAAATAATCAAAGAAGTGAAAGATGGAATTTTAACAAAATAAAATGTTCGAATAACAAGTATAGCAAACTCCGCTTGCAAAGAAAAGTAGCCTGGTATGCAAGAAAGTCTAATATCCAGGATAGCTTCAAAATTTTCACATTATTTTTTTAAAATGTGTACGATTCTTTTATAAAACACATAAATCTTAGTGTAAGTTTCTTACAGGTAACATAGGCAAAAATTTAATAAATAAACAGTTTAACGTTGGAAAAATTAATTATTAAATTGTTACTTCCTTATTTAAATTATATATTATTATTTAGAAAATTCATAGGAATATCTTTTAAGGAAACAAAAGCAAAATATTTTGTTTTCCTTGAAAAAAGGCGTTCCTTCAAAAACTTCAACTAACAGTTGTTAGGCTACAAAAGTGCATAGCAATTTCTAAATTTCTAAAGCTACGAGGAAGAAATTTGCTGAAACTTTATGCACAATCACATAATTCATCTTCTCATTGTAGAGGAAAAACACGCAAATATTTTGTTTCATGAAATAGTACATTAAAAGCATAAACTATAGGTATTTATAATAGTTTTATCACGTGTTTTTACCGAAATAATATCCCTAAATTTGAGAAAGACATTTGAAGAATCTGCATAATTCCACATGAGGAATAATCAGGCAATAATAACAGCCATTTGATAGGGATCTTGCAGTTAGAAACCAAGATTTAAGCCTCTTAGGTAAAGTAGTATTAATATCCATATTAATGTGGTATACATAAAAATACGATTATACTTGTCAGTGTGTTCGAAATGATGAAAGATAGCTTACATTTTATAGGCTATCACTTAATGAAGAAAATAATTTTGAATCTGAAAATTTTTAAAATATATTTTTATGAAATTGGAAAATATTTAAGTTGCATTAAACATTGTGGTGTTGTTCCATTACAATGCATAATTTGTAATTATATTACAAATATTATTACCTTTATTAATTTGTTGGAGTTTTTAATACTTAAGAGTTTATGTTTATGTTTTAAGTTCAATATCAAATGAAAGTCAATATTTGGATAATCAATTCTAAATCACATGAATATGTAAAGTTTGTGACATACATGATAAACACTACATTTCCAGTAAAACTGGTTTCAAATAAACAGTAAATAGTGGTGCAAAGGCTCCAACACAATAATTAAAGTTTGCGTTGTGGATTTAAGATACTATTGGGTCCAGTGTTCTAAATTAAAAAGTGAAAACATTACCAGAAAAGTTAAAATTAAATATGGAATTTATTAAGATATAACAGACTAAATACAAATATTTACATTGGTGGCGGTGAGGTGGAAACAGAATAAATCAAAACTTTTCATACCGAATTTGACAATGGCAAGGTTACTTGTTACAGAAATCATGGCAGTAGACGTCAACAAAATTTGCAGAGTTGGCCATTATGCTGGTTTTCTATAAGGAAAGAAAAGAAAGTAATTAGTTAAGAAGTTGGTTTCGTCTTTTGCGTCGCCCTCCGTAGTAGCCTTCTCTCATCCATTTCTTCCGACATCGTTGGTTCTATGATAACGCAGACAGCTACTCTTCAGATAGTATTTTTCTTTCGTGTGGTTTGCCACGTCTATCACTCTCCGCTCCGTCTCCTTCCGTGTCTGGCTGGCTTCGTAGCTAGCTCCCAGGCTTTTTACTCCATTCGCCAAAAATGCTCGTTTGGCGATTTTAGATGGTAAGAAAACCGCCAACAGCCCGGCAACCCCAGGGGAAAAACACACAGGAAGGTGAAGCCAATGTAGAACGAACTCCAGAAATTGGCGAATAATCGCTGATACACCAAGGTCAATCAACTCACAGCAGAACTAGCCTCGTCGAGGGGTCCCACTCCAGCATAGAAAAAGCCTGCGAGTAAGCAAAACACCCCGTCCCCTCGACCTTGACGCAGGGTTAGTAGTGTTGGAATTACCCTCTTCAGCAGGGTGCAAAACGTTTCAATGATGACAGATGCTTCACAGACTACCGTCTGGCGGGTGAAGAAATCGAAAACAACCTCATAAATAATTTGGAAAGGCAACGGAAAAGTTTTCGAATGAATAGGTATTAGTTATTTATTTTAAACACAAATTAACTTCAATGCTGATAAGTACTTCAATTAAAGTATAATAATTACATAGATAATTTTCTTGGGTTTATTACAACACCAAACACGACCACCATAGTAAGGAAATAAAAATTACTTCAGTTAAAATACAATAATCAAGTATGAAAAAAAAATTTATGTTCTCCACAACACCAAAACGACCACCATAGTCAGAAAATATGGATCCCAAATTTAGCAGAAAAAGGGGGCACAAAAACTTAATTAAAATTTTAAACACCAACTTGTGTAAACAAAACTTTAAAAAGATTGACCTTAAGGGTCAACTTATCAAGAAATTAACATTAACAACCAAAGTTAAGAAAAAATATTAACTAAACAGAAATTTAAATAGTTAACCAACCAAAAGTAAAGAAGAAAAAAATTACTCAAGCAACTTAAAAAATCAGCGTTAACCAAAACTGTCAAGAGAACAAATTAAATGACTACAATTACTTTTCAACAAGCCAAAGAAACTTAAGTTCAACTACAAAAATAAAAACAAATTAATCTTTAAGTCTGAAGCAAAAGAAGTTAAATCATTACATTTAAAACAATTTAAATCTCAACTGAAATATGTAATACATAACAAATTCCTTTAAAATGCTTATAACCTTACATTTATAGACTGTCATTTACAGCCTCTAATTTACATTTATAGACTGGACGTACATTTTACAGAGTGCCACGTTATGAATACAATAATTCTGACTCTGAAAATTTGCATTATTTAAGCATCTGTATTTAAGCAGGATTAAACAGTGCGGTGTTATTCCTTTACAATCCATAACTATTCATTTTATTTCAACTCTTATTACCCTTTTTAATTTCATTACAATGCATACAATGGGTTATTCCATTAGAATGCATTGATCTTGCTTTTAGGCGTTAATTTCTAAAACTGTTCTATATTTTGTTTCATCTGTTCCGAAAAACGCGTTCGTAAACATCTAGAACTGTTTGTGATGAAAGTAAAGATTATCGTTAAGAAAAGTTTGTAAATATTAGATTTCTTCGATAAAATGCTGAAAAATACTGACTATAGAATTGTGGAAATCATCACTAATTTTCCTCATCAGCAAAAACTAAGCCATTTCTTACGTTTATCTGTCTGTTGTAAATCTGAAAATATTTCATGTAACAAGAACATTCATTTTGGTGATGACAAGAATTACCTTCAATAATAATTACCTCAGAGTTTAACTGGGACTGTCTGGCAAATGTAGGAAAACAATTTTAAGAATATCAAATCCTCTCACGAAACATGAAACTCGACTTTTGCGGTATAAACCGAAATCTTCTGGATTTTAATTCAGTAGGTATTCATGATCTGATCTAAATGAGGTTTTTTTTTACGAAATTGATGTTTTACGATATATATTAAAATCTTTATTGCATTTGATCAAGTATGTATTCAAGGTCTGATTTGCAAGATGGCGGATGACTCTTTTACGTATTTTAAGCAAATATCGCTTTTGAATTGCGAACCTTTTAACTCTCCAAGCTTTACGGATTTGGCCCCAAAACTTCGAACAACCACGAAATGTCATTAATCAGTCCAACTCGAAATCGAATCGATCAGGGTATCATCGGATCGATCAGAAAATATCATGCATAACGAACAGGAAAACCATCCTTTAATACAGAATTTTATGTCCATAAACCTTCGAAAGTTAAATTAAAGGAACATTAAATTAAATGCGATAATGCTGTTCCATATAGCTAGAAGGGTCAGACAGCTATTTTGCAGGGTGGAATGTTGTTTCTTCTTGTGCTTATCATGTAGATCCATTTGATGCGAAGGGCTCAAATATTAATTTGATGATAAATGCATAGATGACATAATTGTATACCCAAGTGGTGTAGATTGGGAAAGTAGTTTGCGAAAAATCCAGAAAACTATCGATCATATTTCTAACTGATCTGATTATTGGAAGTTCCCCTTCAACCCTTGAGAAACCGCACCGTGATTAAATTTCCAAGCAGAAGACAGGTGAGTAAATACCTCTGGAAACATGATGAGACAAGAATGGAGTAACAAAGTTAACATGTTAGTTGTGCAATTTTCTAGAAATCGCATCTTCAAGAATAACATCCAGTATGTTAAGTGGAATATGTTTAATGCTGATAAGTACCTGATAAGTGATTAGAGAAACTGTGGAATGAGCTGCGATTATGCGTTGCTCATAGTCAATACATATATCTACAGACTTTCTAATTCGAATTCTTGGATAATCCGTAGAATAATTAAGATTTAAAAAAATAAATATCTTGTATAATATGATGATAAGATTTCCCCCAAGATTGTCTAAATATATAATAGTCTTAGTTTTAAGCTTAGAAGCAAGATCTATTCCAATAGGTTTAAAACTGAGAAGTTTGAGTGAAAGAATTGCTATTAACTCTCGCCTCCTTTGGATTGCAATAAATTGTGACCTGTAAAATGATCTTTAGTTCTGTAAGTATAATGAACCATGTGGACAGGTTTTTCTGTCTTAATTGATTGAAACTTCCGATGAGCTGATAAAGTATAACTAGTGTTCGAAGATAAAAAAAATGTTAGCAATTTATAAACGTTTTCCCTCTTTCCCCCCTCTCCCTTTTAGTTATTATACCAACTCAGTACTTCAGTTCTGCAGAACCTCTGAGACGCAGCAAAATAAATAATCTGTCTGTGTTAACTACAGATGCGTCGAAAGACAAGAATAAAATGTTTTTGAATAAAATTCTCAAGAACGTTAAGAAGAATGAATATCTCGGATGGAAAAAAAAGTGCACACATTTCTGCTGTTACTTAAGCCTATTTTTACGGGAAAGCATTTGCTATTCGTTTGTTATCGGAAAAAATTTGGTAAACATGAAATTGTTTTTCTGTTTCGAACAGCCAGTTTATTAGTTTTATCTACTTTGAAGATTATGTCTAGGAAATCGTATCATGTTATTCATTATATATATATATATATATACATATAATACAATTCTAGAGATCTACTGATTGTCTCTATGCCGGGTTGTAAAGTTATGCAGCTCAGTATGTAACGATTTTTGAGACAAAGCAGAGAATATTTCAATTTCATTTCATGGAGATTCATTTATTAGTCCAAAGGGATTTAGTCCCGAAGGACTATTACTTTCGTTTTGCGATTTTGCGTCGAAAACACAAAAACAGCGTATCACTTTTCAAATTGTTGCCACTAAATGTTATCGCTCTGCATTAAATTTTAAAAAATAAAAAATCTGCATAAATGTATGCATGTTTCTCGCATTGTGATAAAACCTAGAGCCATCGAATTTTGAATGACGTAATCCTACTGCGAATATGGGCATCTGGAAGCCCTAATTTTGAATTTGAAATTTGCTTTATTATCGATTTTATGTTTTGTAACATTTCAACGAATTTCTGATTAACAAACTAAATGATTTCAAAGTGAGCAATGGCAACACTGTACGGAAAAAAAAAACATTTTTATCTCCAGCGCACGAGACTTACGAAAATTCTAAAGATATGTTCATTTTTAAATGATTTTGCGATATTGATTTTGAACTGAATTTTATGGTTTGAGTACGTAGTACATGATATTTAATAAAAAAAGGTAGTACACGAAACGTTAAAAAAACGCGCTTTTGGACGTAATTTAAAATCTGAAATCTTTCAGATTTTTTTTTTATATTTTTATTATTGTTAATTTTATCGAGTAGCTAAAACAACAGTGTAAATTTGATTCTATAAAGATGGGTTATTATGTAAGTTCTTTTCTGAACGTAGAAACTCTCCATTAAGAGATTTATAGTGACTGAATATATGATAGCAAAATTGTTTCTTTTTGTGCCGTTATTTTAATTGGAAAGCAAAAACACTTCTTAATACTGTTTACAAATATATGGTTCAACTCATGCTTTCTTGGGAAAAAATTTTATACTTCACCAAACGTATGATTAGAAATTTTATTTCTAACCAAGTTAAATCTATAAAACATAGCAACTTCCTTTTACTAAAGGACTTAAATGTATATTCAAATTATTCGTCTGTTCCACATTACTTATTTTCGTTTTCATTCCTTTCTTTTATATCTATAGCATCAAAATTTCTCTCCAAGGTTCTGAAATTTCTCGAATAGTATAATTAATCATTTAAAGAATTTCCTATCCCTCCCAAAAAAAAGTCAAAAAGCGGAATGACTCATTCTCAGGAATAATGGGCACATTCGAATTCAGGATACTTCGAAATTTACGAGTGTCATTTGAGTGTTATCGTTACGCTTTAGTAAGATTGTTTATTAATAATACTAAATTACTGTAAGAAAGTTCATGCAAACAGCAAAAAAGTAATCGATAGCAAATGCACTAAGCATTAACGCATTGCCTTGTGTGTGCTCGCGTAGTGCACCACGTACAGCTAACATTTAGAAATACCGTAGATTTATCACTTTCGGCTTCTTAGAAAAATCTATATGTTCCCTACTAATACAAATTAAATTAATATTATTCAGTAAGATAGACGGATGGAAAACGTGTACCATCAGAAATCTTAATACTTATACTAGTATTATCAGAAAACTTAACACTAATTTTAGTATTATCAGAAATCTTTCTAGAGACATTAGGTATTTTAGAAACAGGAGACATGAAAAATGAGTAATACCCTTGCCAGGACTCGAACCACGGACCTCACGAATACTCGCCGAGCGTGCTGACCACTACACCACGAAAGCATGCTAAAAAGACGGGAGAAATACCCTGATTAAAGAGCTACTGGTGATTAGAGTACCCAGTCGCCAAATCTTGGTGGTGGAGAATCATCATTTACCACCTTTTTTAGTTCGGGAACCACTGTGGAGACATAAGGTATTTTTTTAAAGCAGGAGAGATGAAAAATGAGCAATGTCCTGCCGAGACTCGAGCCACGAACTTCTTGAATACGCACCAAGCGTGCTGATCTCTGCACCACGAAGGCATGCGAAGAAGGCGGGAGAAATACCTTATATCTTAATACTAATTTCCTGTTTTCTCCAATTTTTCAGGTTCTGTAATGTAATCTGTAATTTAATTTATGTATGGAATAAATGATTCTAGACAAATTTATTTTCATGTGTACAGAATTTGGTACATGATACAGAATTCGGTTTCCGTGGTACGGGATTTCGCATCAGAACTGGAACTAAGGCATGAATTATTTTTCAATTTTTTAATTTTCCTTTTTTTTTCTAAAGTGATGTCCTGTTCTGTACACAAAAACTCTCTCTCGAAATTTTCAGCCTGCCTCAGATATGTCACGTTTAAAACAATTTGTTTCCATCTTCAACGATGATGGAACACGCATTAAAAATTGATGTTGTTTCTCCAAAGTACACAAACTTCGAAGATAATATCATTATACCACCTTTAATCTATGTTCCGCTTTTGGCATATTTCATCCTTCCTTCCAGCCCCTGGGCATTATTCAGAGCCACAGAATTTACATAATCTTCTCTACCTCCCCAACACCTCACACTGTAAACTGAAATTTCTAAAGCACTATTCCCTAAATGGGGTTTTCAGCCCAAGCCTAAGCTACCTCTACCACTTTCCCGCTTGAAGCTAGTTATGTTGAAAGCATGTGCCGGTTATTTGGCTCTTGATGATAATAGGATTAAAGAAGCAATCAATTTAGATAAATGCAATCTGTTTTCCTTGCGGAAGCAAACCTTACGGAGTGATAGTGAAATAATGATTTGTTATCATTTATACATTGCTTGAAAACGTTTATCGGATAGCAATGTAGGTATTCAAAAAGAACTCATTGCAAAATGAATGCAGAAAATGGAGTCATATTTTGTGCAATTCCATTTCATTACATTTCTCTGTTTTCTGTGTATAAGAGGGAGACCAAATCTTGAAACTAATTTTTAATTGCATTTTCTTGAAATATTTCACACACATGTACGATGAAAATACATCATTTCAGAAGACTTTTTTTAATTTAATAATTTTATTTAAATTAAAGTGGGAGTTTCTCACAGAGCGGTATTCAGCAATCAAATTAATCATTGGAGAATTTCGTTTTTTACACCATTCAGTAGACTGAAAACTTATCTCCAAACGAAAGCTGTGCGGAATTTCTAACTTAGCTTATAAAATTTTATAATTTACTTCCAAAAGCAAATTAAGGGTAAGTTATATTAATGAAAAGATGGATATTTAAATATCGAAAGATTTAATCCTTATTGTTATCTTTTGATAGGTAATGAGATTTCTACACAAATTAGAAGTTTAAAGGAACGGAATCTAAATATACACCAACGGATAAATCGAAAAATTTCGAAAAAAGGGTGCATCATCTGTACTCCGTTATCACACTGGCTAAAAGAGTAATATTTCTACTTCAAATATGTTTATCGTATCTGTAATTTTTCCGCTTTCGATAAGTGAAAGGTGTAAAATAAAGCGTTTTAAGTGATACGATTTTAGTTACATGTAGTTAAATAAAAATATTATAATATATGAGTACATTATCGCTGACCATATTTGATTGCAAATGAAATCGTAGAATATCCATGTACAATTCAAATTTCTGACAACTTTTAGGGGTCGTAAACAGAAACTTTTTCAATACATTTGTTGGGAAAAGGATTAATGCTTTAATGTACGTACCTAACGTATTGCAATACGTAACGTTACGTTGAAATCTTCACATTGTTGTGATGCCATACAGAAACGGAGACTATTCATATGATCAAATAACATAATTCTGAACACCATCTTCTTATAACAACAAACAGCCCTCTGGCAAATCAATATTCTGCCAACTAACGGAAAAATACCATAATCTGCCATACCTTTGGAGAACATAAAATACACCAATCATGATGGGTTGTTGTGTATCGACCAAAAGGTCAGTTGTATGTTGTTTGGCTAGCAACGAGACCACACGAAATTACTCTTGTGAATGGCACAAGAAAGCTTATGATTGAAACTAAACGTAATCAAAATGGACTGTCAGAAAGGCACCTTCAAGACGTTTTTATGTCTTATAGTGATGAGTCTTGCATCGCGTCTACCTGATAGACCCGGGAATGGTAATATTTCTATCTTTGTGTATTAAAATCAGAGCTGATAAAACAGTTTTTTACGCTTTCTGTAAGAATGTAAGCGATTTCCAACATTGAAGACAACAGATTCCAGCTTTATCCAAATTTAAGTCAATAAACGAAATTCTCATCGTTCCTGAGATAAAGATATTACTTAAGAACTTTAGTTTCGATTATCACACAACAAACGCCGTAAGAGAATCTTTTACTCCATTCAGAAATGTTTAAAATGTTTTTTTGAAGAATAAGACATTTCGCAAAACCTGAGGACATCATGCCAAATATGCTTAAGAAATTATAACATTACAGCAGACGTTCTTCTTATTTTCGTTCTTCTTATTTTCGTATTTGGAGAACTTTTCAACTGACTTAAGTGAAGTAAGTGGTAAACAATAGATAAAAAGGGGTCAGTAGCATAGTATTAAGATGAATGGCCGATATCAAAAACGATAAAGTAGAAAAATGAAGGCAGAATAGAACTGGAAACTGATATGGAAGGATCTTTGAGCGATTCATGAAGTCAGTATTTCGGAGGTTTCAAGACAGAAGTAAGCGGAAAAGATATGTATATTTGCAGTATCTCTTGTGGAAAATCAAACCCGTGAAAACCATGACTACCAATATAATATATGAGAAATTTAAATTCAAAATAGTGAAAATAAAATTATCAAACAATTTATAAAGTACTCATAAGTATATTTGAACCATATTAAGACACTTACGAAAACAACACACAGAAGTTCCTTTTTTCTGAACTAATGTAATAAAACATCATTCATTACATGCTTAAGCTTTGTTATGTATATTTTATTAATTTAAAAAATACTTTAGTTATAAAACTTTATATATTTGGTTATGCTGTTTGAATTAACCTAATTGTGTCCTAAGTAAGAAAAATCATTGTTTTAAATTTTAGTTAAAAAAGGAAATATCCTGCAGTTTTACGCGTACCATCTCCATCTTTCATTATCATCACTAAAATGATTTCCTGAACTCCAAATTTAATTCCTGCCAATTTTGGGGACTTAACTGTTGTACGCATAGGATATAACATATTTTCTCTCTCATTTCCGCATGCCTTTGTGGTGTAATATGAAGCACGCTCGAAGCGTATGGTCCAGATTCGAGTTCCGGTGAGAGCATTGCACATTTTCACGTCTCCGGCAACTTAAAGAACAACAACAAAAAACAAAATCTAAGTGCTCTACACTGTGATTACATTTATTAAAAGTAGGTATCGAAATAAACTTATGCAGTATAATTACCCGTCTGCTTAGTCTCAAACCTAAAATTATCTTCAATCTTACTGGATGCTTTATTGATATACATTTATTTTCATACTTCAGGTAATCTATGAATAAACTCAAATTTAATGCATTTGGAGTCAAATTTATAGTATCTCATTCGTATGCTAATATCAGTATACTTTAACTGGCAAATATTTTAAGTAAAAGTTTAATATCGTTAGACTTCATTTATATTTTACTTTTTATTTCAGATACTTCATCTTTTATTTCAGTTAGAAAACTTGATTGATAACTGTAGAGAAATGCAGTAAAGAATGATAATCTTTTAAAAGGACAGTCTTTAGAAAAGCTGAATCTATTCGCAAGAAAAGGCTACAATATTAAATGGAAGAAAGGATACAAATCTGCCATGGTACCTAATTATTTAAGCTTTCCATTTAATAAAAAATGCCTAGAGAAAATAACATTTTCTGTAAGATCATAATAAACATGTCAAGCTCAATTGACAAACCACCAAGTTACTTTCCGAGTTTCGGTCTCACTGATAGGAAAATAAATCGATTAATTAGTTTGTTTGCGATTCGTTTTCTTGTTGCCAAGATCTACCAATATATCTTTGATTGATTAACCAAGAATGAGGCTACGTTAATGCATTTAAGGGTGAAAAGAAGAACTTCAATCAATTTCAACAAATCGCTTTTTCTTGCAAAAACTAAGTGAAGAACTAAAAGCGTTCGTAGGATTGCATTAAGAAACTATATTAAACTTAATGTTGTATACACGTTAAGTTATTTAATAAAGCAAAATGCGAACAGGTTTGAAACATAATGTGAAATAAAGATATTTTACAAATTGCATTAAAAGTGAATATTATGTGCAAATAATAAAAGCGGAAAAATAGCTCTTGTGAAATGGGGAAACTTAAATTTTGGTTGGTATAGAACCGAATAAAGTAGTTTGTTATGAGCTAATAAATTTTGAAAATTTTGAGTAATTTCATCCCTGAAATTTTCATAGATACAATTGATTGATTGAATGCAGAAGTAGATAAAACGTTAATAAAATTTATTCTTTTCACAAGAAATAAAACAAACGTTGAAATATTTCCTCAAAGATATTTATACAATATCAGAATACCTCAAACGTTAAACAGAACTCAATTAAAAACAGAGAACGTTAATCCAATCTCACAGTGAATTCGCTACAATCAATAACAGCGCTAAGTAAACATACAGTTCGCTTAAAACAACAGCAACTGAGCTGAGTTATTTTAATTCGGATTGTGTATGCTTTTTAATTTTTCACTAGAATATTCTGGTAAAATTTTTAAATATCTCGATATTTCTGGATGGCAATAGAAATTAAGAGATATTTATTTATTAAATATTAAATGCATGCGCTTTAGTAGTATTTTTACTTTTCCGATGCAGCTAAATCGTCTGCGTTGCACGGGAAAATAAAACAATTTTAATTACAATTCTAAATAAATAGCTAAATAAATACAAAATCCGTAATAATAATAAGATAAGGCAAAATAGACATTAAGGTTAGATACATAATTTAAAATTGAGTTTTGATGAGTCTGTGTCAATCCCTTAGTTGACCGCCGTCTACTATATGTATTATGTTTTGCGTTTTGGAATCGAGTCATTACGCTAACACTGATCAGATGTGGGTGCAATGCTAAAAAACAACGCAAGCTATTATTTCGCACCCTTGATTTATGAAATTACTGAAGCCAATACTGATAAAGCCACATTTTAGATATGAATTGCGGAAGATCCATTTATTATCGACACATAAGCTTGTAATGATCTCAGGCAAGCTCAAAGCCACTATGATTGATCATTTGCATGTAGTGACTGGGAAAAACAGCTAATAGACTTGAACGATATATTCAACGAGATGGACTCCTTCCTTGTACCCCTGTACCATCATGTAGCTAGATTTCATCGTCACTGGAAATGGATATTTATGATTCCATTACATGTTAAAGCCCATTTTAAATTGAATGAAAGCAAAAAAGATCTACATAAGCCTTCGCTGAAACTAGAATAAATAACCTAAACCAGTGGTTTCGTTCAATTTGTGCGGCATAACCCTTTCAGAACTACATCTGCAGGGTATCGTCATCTGCATGCAATTATAATATTAACAAATGCAGTAAAGCGTTGCATATTGGTGAGGTGCATCCGGGATACTAAGCATATTCGAGTGTTGCAAAAAGAAAGCAAAAATATATCAGAACGCTTGAGTTATCCAGGAGACATTCTTTAAACTATGGTTTCTTTATCCGCTACCTAGCCCAAACTTTGACTAGTAAAAATCTACATTTTTAATTCGCTTAGTGTGCTGCTGAAGATCAGGTCTTAGTCAGTGAAGTCCAAATGAATAAAGGATTCTTCGTTTTTAACTCAGCTCTGATTCAAATTTTGCTTATAACACAGCTCAGTTCCATAAGACTTGAATCCATAATATTTATGATAGTTGGCAGAAGGACACTTACATAGATGGTGGTTACATTTCCTAATTATAAAAATAGATCTGGTATGAAATAAACGTTTAAGATATGCACTGCGAAAAAAGTCGGAATGTTCTACATCGCCCGTTCTACTGAGTCGATTGACGAAATTCAACTTGCGCTTCTCATGTCTCGAAAGCGCGACATAGGGTATGTATTAGATTTATATATAGCATTTTACTAATATGGGAATTTTTACACAAAATCTGATTTTTTTCTGAAATAACATGCCAATTTCCTTCCATATTTCGATTCTACGACTCAAACTATGCCAAATTGCCAAGTTTTGTAAAAATCGTTTTTGAAATTATCTATCAAAATATTACCTCCTCTTTGCTAATTGAATTTCATATATATTTATCACTATCTCTTTTTTTATTAAACGCATTTGATTCTTCGAAATTTAGGATCAGTCCAAATAAAATTCACCCATTTTTTATGATTTATTTCTTAAATTTGTATTTTTAAATAATTTTTGCAAATTTTTCAAAAATCATTTTGCATTACAACCTGTAAAATATTTTCGCCATCCTCTTAAATTAAATGTATTTTTAAACATACTTGCAAACACTTACAGTTTTTACTCAAAATGTCCTAAGATTACGTGACTTTACATTTTGACGCGTTTTGAAATTTGGTGTATTTATTATAAGCGATAACAACGAAAGTGCGGTTTATGCACTCTGTTAAAATTATTTGAAAGTATGAACGATGACTTTTTTTCCGCTAATGGATAGTGGAAAAAAGTAAAGGAAAATATGTTGCTGTAAATTAAGAAGTTCGCCAAGTAAATTATTTTTGGCGCAAACTGAAAAAAATCCGCCAAGATATTTTTTTAAAATTTCTGCATGGATTTCTCACCAAAAATTACAAAACTTAATATCTAGGCATGATTTGAGTCGTAGAATCGAAATATGGAAAAACAAATGGTATGCTAATTTAGAAAAAGTCGGCTTTTTCCTCAAAATATCTTATAGGATAATGCAATATATAAATCTAATATATATTCTAACTTTAATACGACACTCATTCTCGCAACAAATAATACCTTAGGCTTCCCGGCGTTTTCCACTGACGCAATGAAGTAATGTCATTATGTTGTAAAATTAGACTCTATAATATTTTCATTCCAAAAGTAAATTTTCAGAATAACCAAAGGAGTTAAGCTACAAAGTTTACAAAGGAGTCTTAAGCTACATGTATAAAGCTAGTGAAAGTTAAAAAGCAAATATCTTATTTTAATTGACTTCAAAAACAAGACTTAAGTGGACGAAATTTATACACCTTTTGGTAATACAATAAACTATTGCATTTTGTATGGCTCTCACTTGCATTTTTATTGCTGAAAAATATTAATATTTGATAGCTAGTCATGATTTAATTACTCTTGAGCGGTGTTTATCATATTAACTGAAAAATACTATTAATTATGGAATAAATTCATTTGTAGTTTGTGTATATCTTTATAGCTATTCTGTATGCAGTCATTTTAAAACACTTTAAACAAAAACAAACACTTTAATCAAAAAAGGACAGTATGCATAAAAACCTAGATTTTTTAATAATTTCTCTAGTATCTTTTGGATGATTTTGAAAGTAACTTCTCTATGTATAATAATCCTATAAATACGTACTACACGGGTTTCAGGTCTTAGGATCACCTGACTAGAAACAAATGACTAACTGCACTAGCATGTAATTTCATCCAATTTACGCACATTTCACAGACAACGGATTTAATGCATGAACAGCAAAAGGACTTAAGCTTTAACAATATTTTGCTTTTAATAACTTCCAAAAGAGAATAGATGGCTAGCTTCTTAAGTAGTTCCAGTTGGAGTGTTAGAGTGTATCTGGTATGCTGTTACTCTCATGATATGATATAGGTCGAACAGCGCTGCAAAGTGAACTTAAGGCTCATTTGCGCCAGTACTAGTATGTAAACATGTCATTTGGCAAGTTTACTTTGCATAATCTTCCACCATATTCATTGTATTATGCAATATTTTGATTTTTATTATTTCTGGGATTTTGCGGATGTGTGTTAACAAATTGTTGTACTATATTTATGATTAAGTTTAAATGTAACTAGACAAATTGTTACATCTATCTATCTATCTATCTATATATATATAGATGTAACAATTTGTATTATATATATATATATATATATATGTGTGTGTGTGTGTGTATGTGTAAGTTTATATTCGAAATTATGAAAATTTTCCACCCCTGAATTCCACGGCCCGGTGCGGTGGCACCGAGTGCACATGCTCTGGCGCCGATTCTTCTCTTAACACAAGAAAACTCAGTCACAAAGTTTGGCCATTCCGTAGGTGAAATTCGAAAAAATCTTCTTGGAATTGACGTTTTCTTCTTCGTAGTATTCTTGGAATTTGCTTTTTATTTAATTTTGATTTCATAACATGCGAATGACAATTTAATTAGTGTTTGTATATACGTTCCTTACATATTTAATAGCATTCCACTTTATACATTCGGTAATCAATTTCACGGGGACGTATTTAGGAAAAAATTTAAAGTTTACTGTTGTATAGGGAATGAAACATTTACAAAGATGATACTATAATTCAATAATACAAATATTAATTATGATTATGATTCCACTTTATTAGCTGAACACAAAGTTTGCACAGTACTGTTAAGAAAATATTGAGTATAGACGATATTTACATAAGAACCTGTGAAATAATGCAAACCAACGATAAACTTCCAGAAACAAAGTACAGATAAACTACTTTCAGAGGTTGTTTATTAATTTCGTTAGCCTGTACTATTCGTTCTCACGAAGAATGGGTGATAGCTTAGCATATTCACAGGCTATAAGCGCACCAAGTATAATACATTAGCGTATGTTCAGCCAAATCATAATTTCAATAAATTCATTTTTTTCATATCTCTTCTGTTTGCATTATTGTATGCTTTAGGGTAATATATATTTGCTTGTTAACATTTGAAAAGTAGAGAGACAGGAAAATTTAGATGTACTCTAGAAAATATATGCCTTTATGTATTTAGATGATTATTTTAAAACTGTGGGTGCAGGTAAATAAATCAGGAGTAAGATAATATTTAATTATTTTTATAAAAATGAATTAAATGAGTATGAGTAAAGAAGAAAATAAGTGAGCAATTTGTTTAGTTAATTATAGTAAACTCTTAAACACGATGTTAAGCAATAAATTACTTTTGGTAGCTTTCTTCATTTTCGAGCTCTAATTTACTCGAGGCTAAGAATTTAATGCTTGCAGTCTCAAGTGCAAGTTTCCTAGTGAGAAAAATGTCATCAGTGATAAAGCTAGTCAAATTAATTACTTGATTCTCGTAACCCAAGTTTGTCGCTGTTTAAATTAACTATCTGTCAACAAACTTCCTGTCTTGTAACGTAAAAATACTGAAGCAGTAGAAAAATGTTGAAGTATGCTTCTTTTGTTACACCTAAAGTATCAGAATGAAGAACAAACTCTGGAAGATTTCCATCTTATTTCTTTCAGTTTGTTTTACATCATATAATATATCCTGTATATTTTCCCATGTAGAAACTAGTCAGTGAATTCTTTGCAACAATCTTGATTAATAAACATAAATTTAATTTTTCTTTTCGTTTGAATTTGAACTCCGGAGTTATTTTCTCTAGTTTAAATTGGATACTTCCATTTAGTTTTACATAATAAAGGATGCATATGAAATAAAGATTCATTAACATGCTTATAATTAGCCACATTTAAATTAATGCGCGATATGAAAATTACGTAAATTGCCAAGTATTTTACGATATTTTACACTAATAATGTAGATAAAGGTTTAATTCAGGAAATTTTATAAATAAAAGTTTTGATTTTGAAAAAAGTAAGACTTGGCTTATAATATATTGCAACTGAAATTAGCTTTTAACAATAAATTGTTTATATTAAGAAGTTTGTTCATATTTCTTAAGCCTGCCAAAAGCACAGAGTGTTCTTTTCGTAAATTAAATATGATTAAGCATAATTTATTTTCGACACTCTGTATCGAAGGTTTTAGTATATAATTTTGAAGAAAGCTATTTCATATCAAGGAGATTATGCACTAAGTTTTTCCACAGTTATTAGTATAGTTATTTAATATAATTACACACTTATTTACATTTCCATAGTTATTTAATATAAGACGGCGGGAGTAAATTAACTGAGTTTTTTTCCTGTTTCATAGATTTAAGAAAAGGACATAATCAATCATAATTAAATGTAATAAAAATTAATGTTTTTTGCTTGATTATTCTATTTGCTGGGATGCTATGTTATCTTATGGTTGGAATATTATTTGGGGTTCCAAGTTGCGTTTAGAAGATATATCTGGCTTATATCTAGAAACCTCTGACGCATTATTATTATATGGAAAGCATTTGAAACGTTAGTAACAATTACCCCGAAATACTTCTTTTCCAAATAAAAATAAAATTATAAAAAAACAATACTGTGTATAGTTTTGTAAAATGCATAAGTACATGTTAAAAAATATTTTCTCCTTTTGAATCTAGGAAATTATTTTAAATGAGGACATGGAGAATATATTTATATATATATAAATCCTAATCAAAAAGTTGAAGTAATAAATATAAAGTATTTCACCAACGTGCGGTAGAGACATTAGGTATTTTTTGAACGAAGGAGATGTGAAAAAGGAGCAATGCCCTCGCCGAGACTCGAACCACGGACCTCTCGAATACTCGCCAAGGTTGCTAACCACAACACCACTAAGGCCTGCTATGAAGGCGTGAAAGAAATACCTTATATACTCCCTCTTTTAAAGGGCGACTGGGATTAAGAGACCCAGTCGCCAAATCCTGGTGGTGGAGAATCATCATCCACCACCTTTTAGTTCGGGAACTACTTTAGAGACATTAGGTTATTTCGAAGCAGGGACATGAAAAGTGATCAATGCTCTCGCCGGAACTCGAACCACGGACCTCTCGAATACGCGTCTAGTGTGCTTGACGTTACACCACGAAAGCATGCTGAGAAGGCGAGAGAAATACCTTATACACTCCCCTTTTTAAATGCGACTGGGAATTAGGGGACCCAATCGCTAAATCTTCGTGGTGGAGAATCATCATCCATCCCCATTTTTAGTTAGAGCGCCTCTATAGAGACATTATGATTTTAGATGCTGAGAGACGAGAAAAATGAGCAATGCCTTCTCCGGGACTCGAACCACGAACGTCTCGAATACGCGCTGAGCGTGCTGACTATTACATCACGAAGGTATGCTAAGAAAGCGGGGGAAATAACTTATATTGCAATCTCCCGATCGTAAAAAAAAATCGAACTATAATTCCCCTTCTGCGTGTTTCCTTTCATACAGATGCAATCAAATTAGTGGTGTCAAGCTATCGGATTTAATGTCCAGACAAGCAAATTAACTTAGTTATTTTCCTGTTTCACGGATTTAGCTTTCTTTTCCATTACGTAATATATGATGCTAATTATTTGAGAAAATACATCCGTATTCTCTGATAAGCTATATCTCGAACAAAGAATTTAATTTGCATTTGAAATCAGTGATTTTCCACGTCTATTCATTTTATAGCATATTCATTCTTATGCTGAACCTGTCTTCAATAAACGAAACAAAAAGACCATCTATCAAATACATCACTCGAAGATTCGTATCGAAAAATTTATCCGTAGTAGGAAATGATATAAAATTTGTCAGCTGAAGCTCAGTAAGTAGCTTCGTTTACTGCTACAAAGGTTGAAGCTGAAACTCCTTAACATAGACTAAGATGTTTTTGGGAAACTGTTCCATATACTGACTGAAATTTATATCCTATGTTATTTCGAGAGAGAACATATTTTTAAAATGTATTCTTGAGTTCTCTCAGGGTAAATTTATTGTTCCTTTCCTTGAAACTCAAATCTCTAAGTATTTATCTAACAGATATATGGCATTCTTTTCCAAATTTTAAGTGACGTGTAAAAAAAATATATGTTATTTCAATTAAACTGCAATGCGTTGAAAATAAATTTGTAATAATGATATATTGCAAATTTGTAACAATGATGTATTGTTGCGATATGTGGTGAAAGAGCTAAATGGCAGGAGGGTTGCCAGAAAGTGGCACAGAAAGATAAAGTTATCAGATTTGGGGTGAAATCTCCCATTTGGTGACAAACTGGCCATATGTCACAGACGGAGCGAGGAAATTCTATAAAACATTTCAGCGGTTTTCACGAGAATATTATCGAAGGTAGTTTAAAGCTATATGTACCCTGATTTTTTTGGGAGAGACTAGTGTCTTGAGTTCAAAGATTAGATCGAGAGCGGTAGACCGAGTCGGGACCAGTTCTTTCGTGCTTTGCCATGAAATTGGTTTCATCATTACAGCCTGAAGGCTGTGTTGCTGATTGTTTCAGCTTGTTTGTCGCAGTTTTTCGATGAGTGTAAATGTGTCTTTGAAACTGTCCTGTGTAACAATGCTTACTGGTGAATAAATTGTGTTTTAATTTTTCTTCATGTTTTATCATCAATTACTCCAAATCCACGAACCCGTAGAATGCAGGAATATCTTACGTAAACTTAATACGCATTTACTGTTGCAAAAGTATTTATTCAAAATAGCCGTACTTGCGTTTGAAAATTTTCAGAAGATATTTCAAGTTAGTTTTCAAATATTATCTTATAGTTACATTGTTTCATATAAGTAAATCTGATATATAACATTTTTACTTCAATGCACAAAATAGCTTTCATTAAATATGTTTCATAATATGTTATGAGCTTTATTCAAGAAAATATAACATGAAATGGTGAAACCGTACGTTATTTAGGAAATTAAGGCTCAAATAACCAGCATAAAGACGCTTAGCATAAATAAAGACAAATATAAATACTTATTTATATCGCACTTGCTCTTTAAAGTAAATAAAATTGTTAAAAACTGCAAAACTTTTTAAAAAAATAAACTTTTGCTTAATGAACACGCTTCTTTAAATTCCATTTAGTGCAAATGTTACATTTCGTCTCAGATGTATGTAAGCATTTTTTTTGTTAGTGGTCGGGGGCTTTATTTAATAGCTTCAACAAGAGCCGGAGGTGGTAGCCATTTTGTTACAGAAACACCTAATAGGCGACTACCGTTGCCTTCTATGAAGGGACAGATAGTTACAGCCATGTCGTACCCTGGATTCAAACCCGGGGCCATTGCTTTAGCAGTCAGGATCACGAACAATTATACATGAATGGGCGGCATTGCCAAGGATTTTTTTTTGTTGTTGTTGTTGCGTGTGTCTCCCTCCCTCTATATGCACTTAAGAAATAAAGAGGTTATTTGCTTGCTTGGCTTAATGTGAAACAATTTTAATCGCTATTGGCAGAAATAGGTAACCTAACGCCTAAGATGTTGACGATTTGAGCCTTCCTGTAGTGATAATTGGTTCACGGTGGGGATGATGTTTTTGAGAGATTAGAAATGAATATTTTCGAAACCACCAAGAAAAAACTGGAATAAATATTACAGTCATGTGCACTACGAAAACAAATGGAACAGTTCTATATCACCGGTTGTACTGGGTCGATCGACGAAATTAAAATTGCGTTTTTCATTGTCTGGAAAGCGCGGCTTAGGATATTTATTAGATTTATATATAACAATGTATTAACTTAGGTATTTTGACACAAAATAGAACTTTTCTGAAATAACATACCAATTTTTTTTTCATACTTCAATTCTACGACTCAAATTATGACTACATATTAAATTGTGTAATTTTTGAAAAACATTTATAGAGAAACATTGAAAAGAATTTTTTTTTGCGCATTTTGTTCAGTTTGAGCCAAGAATAATTCGTTTTGAGATCTTAATTTATAGCAGCCTATTTTCCTTTCCGTTTTTTCATTGCCCACGAGCGTTTCGTACTTTCAAGTCATCGTTCATATTTTCAAATCATCGTTCATACTTTCAAATAATTCTAACAAAGTGCGTAAACCTCATTTTTGTTATTATCGTTTAAATTAAATACGCCAAATTTCAAAACACGTCAAAATGCAAATTCATGTACATCTTAGGAAATTTTGAATAAAAAACTCTAATTTTTGCACGTATTCTTAGAAATACATCTACTTTAAGATCATGGCAAAAATATTATAGGGTATGATTCAAAATGCTCTCAAAAAATTTATAATTTTTTTTAATTAGAAATTTGAAAAATAAATCATAAAAATGGGCCAATTTTATTTGGAATGAATCTAAATTTCACAATGTGAAAGGAAGAATCAAATAAGTTTAACAAGAAAAGAGATATTAATAAGTATAAATCAAATTCAGTTAACAATGAGGAGCTAAAGTTTTAGAAACTGCTCTTGCGATTTTTACAAAACTCGGAAGTTTGGCGTAATTTGAGTCATAGAATCGAAGTATGGAAAAACAATTGGCGTGCCATTTCAGAAAAAGTCCGATTTTGTGTTCAGTAGTGCCTTTAAGGCACTAAAATTGTTAGTTGGTACTTTAGAAGATACCACAGAACAAGTTATAACATTTTTACTTCAAGTTTCCTCAAGACTAACTAATCAGGAAATTTTCATTGCGTAGTGAATTAAAAGAAATGTTATAACCTTACGAACATAGATGCTAGTGATGATAAGATTGTTCAAAGAATAAAATCATGCAACTTAATACATAAAGAAACACAAACATTTATTTTAGAATTTCAAGGTAACCTAAAAATTTTATTTTCAGTCTGAACAAGTATGAATAAATCATAACAAATAAGTAATAAATTTAAAGTCAGCTCTCCGAGAATGAATATCAATTCTTACAAATTAAGAGTGAAACTGAATTTTAACAAACATATTGATTTTCTAAATCATTCATAAAAATAATATTTCAAAACAACTTTTTATCGTTTACACGTACCGGATGCCTATCAACACACAATACAATTATTGCACAAGGATAGTTTCAATTCTATCTATTTAGATCTTAATCAATAAGTATTTCCGTCACAATTTCCGTTACTCTATTGCACTAATTCAACAATTTTAAAGTAAGTTATGAGAATTTTAAGTAAACCACCACCTACTAAAAATTTAACAAGTAAATTTCAGATTAAAATTACTTCAAAACCTCAGCTATTAAAATTTGCTAAACAAGAAAATTAAATTTAAAATTCCACAGCATTTCATTATTCAGAAATCATTCTTAATTACTGACAGTAAAATTTATATTTATGTAAAAGAGATCCCTTCTTAGCTCTAATCCAAGTTTAGTTATGTATAAGTAACAATTACAGAAAGCCTATTTTCTTTAAGTTGAAATTAATCTAGTAAGAGGAAAAGAAATGACTAAAGGAAATAATCTTATCCGGAAAAGGTGAAACAACATGTTGTCCTCCTGCAGGGGATTCTCATGAACGAAGCCTTGCCCTTGCGATAAGGTAACGACACTACATTGACCTACTGAGCAACTTCCAACCTAAGTTAGCCTTGAGGCAACTGACGGAATAAGTTGCTCAGAGGTGAGATCTTCTGCTATCTGCTAGCCACAACCTCAGGTCAGGGCGAGCAGATCAATTGGGCTTTTATTGTCGAAGTCAAAATTACAGAGGTTACAGTTATACAAGACTACAAATTGATTAGGAACATAACATACTTTGAAGAGTACGTCTAATGTGTTATACAGAAGTTTTACAAAAGCGTAGTGACATGACAAGTAATCAGCTGCCGTCTGCAAAGGCAAACATTGGAACACTACATGAAATAATTTTACATTATGCATTTTAAATTTTACATTTTAAAATAAAAATGGCAGGAGAGTCTCAATTTTAAGTAAGAAAATCGTAACAGTTATACTACTAATTGTTACATATGAATGAATACATTGATTGGGCATGCTAAATGTGAAGATATATAAACAAAGAATCGAAAGTACCAAATATGAAATATTAACGAATTCTGCCTTTCGATAAGGTACATCAATTTACAACAAAACTTGTCTGCGAAACAGAGCATGTACTATGTACTACAAACCATAAAATTCAAAACATTAAAACTGGAAAATTTTCTCGGAAAACTGATGGTGCAAACGGTAGCATGGAGTGATCGGCTATCTGAAGATTGATACGGAGAAACGCCGTCGGCGATACTGCGTCTACCTGATTATTAGCTTATGCAGAAACTCGAGTAAGATAGGTGCTAGACCATGTTGAAAAAGGATATTCTGCAGCCTCCATGAACTTCAGGCAAATCTCTGGATAGTAAAAACCCGCTCGAAAGGCACTGTGGATGGATGAAGAAACAAGATGAAGTAGTTGGTTTAGCTTATTTAGCGATCATGTCTTTGTAGTATAAACTTATCTTGATATAGAAACTATTTTTGAAGAAGAAATTTACCTTTGAAGTAATAGGAGGGGCCGAAATTGCTCTTAGATGAATAAAACTGCATTTTAATGCTGAAGCATGAGTAACAGAAAGGAGGTCCAAGAAGAGACAAAAAAAAACAGATTCCAACGTATCATTATTTTTCGGTAGAAAGGTAGCCAGTCAGCCTCTCTTCAAGAAACGAATATCGACGAGAAGTTACAGCTAGACAGCATGGAAAAAAGTGAGCGAGAGACGCTTGCAATGCGTTTTTCTTACGAAAGTTAACCACAGCTCGCCAACCCCCGCCGGAACGGTGAAAAAACCTGTTCACCCACTCATAAACTCACACCCCGTAAATGTTTCTCACTTTTTTAATTGTTAGTTCAACCCCTTTTTCTTCTTTTACGCCAGAAATACCAGCCAAATAAAACCTGGGAGAACAGCTGAAATAGAAAACCTACTCCCCGCCGGAAACAACCCTTTTCAGTGGAAAACGGTAGCTAAAAATTGTGCTCAAAAGGAATTCTTCCTCCCTTATTCGAAACACCAATAAAGTACAAAAATTACTTAAATAAATTGCCATAACTCGAAAACCAATTTAGCTACTAACACGAAAGTAATCTTAAACTGAAGATCAAATTTTTCTGCTTCAACTAGTATAAATCATAAATATGTAAACACAAATTAAGTTTTTTTAACTTCAAATATTTCGTGAAAAATACACAAAGTTCCATTGTCTGCCGTTTACATATTTCGGGAATAACGAATGCTAAGAACGTAAAACTTAAGTGTGAAAACCCCAATTAAGGTAGGATACATTAGCACAGAAATTAAATAAAACACACGTTGTGTAGCATAATTTGGAATATGGAAAGATTAGACTTTGATAACGCATTAATTAATTATATTTGCTACACAACATTTGTAGCAAAATACCTATATTTGAACAGTATTATACATAAATCTTATACGTATCCTAAGTCGCGCTGTCGAGACGTGAAAAATGCCGCAATTTGAATTTTGTCAGTCGGTCCAGTAGAACGGCAGATATAGAACTGTCCTAGTTTTTTTGGGCAGTGTACAAGTTTGTTTTCATGTCGTTAATATGGCTGGCTTATAGTATGCAATCGCAATGAGAGTTTCTTCCCCTGTCTTGAAAAATATGCGCCAGTTTATAAGCCAGTGTTGGGCAAGTTACGGTTTTCTATCATTTTACTTTGGCTTATTAACCTTGTAATTTCCTTGCAAGTTTTTCACTTCATTTCGAAACTCCTTTAGCAGAAGATCTGCTAAATCACTGAATGTCAGTAATATTTTGATTTTTTTCTTACTCGTAGTACATGATTTATATAAATCTCTGGTTTACCTCAGATTAATACTTTGCAATTAGTAAAGACTTGTACACTTGTCTTAACGTAATATATCTGAGCACCCCAACTTAAAAAATCAGAAGTTTGCTTTCGTTTGCATTCAGAGTATAATTTTGAAATTTTATGTTTTAAATCATTAGCTTCGGTGAACAGCATTAGTACGTTAGTTCAACAGTTATGCAACAGATACAGCATCACATTTTGCACCCATCTTCTTATAACAAGTGAGACCTCCATAAGAAACTTCATTTTAAAATCCCAAATTACTGGAAAAGTAAGCCGGAAAAAGAAAATTCGAATTAAGTTCCTTAAAACATAAAAATACTTCAAGTGTTAATGAGTCTAACAAATTCTAACTAATTTTTTCTGTACAAGAGAAAATCTTAGTTAACTGATGTAGGTTCATTTCTGTGCAGTTTATGCTGAAGCATAGTATATGCTTAGAGCCAAATTTAAATTCTTAAAATTAGGATTAGAGAACCTAGTATCGTCTTTATAAATTTAAGCATCTTAATTTTTTTAAGTAAACTTATGCATCCCTGCGGCATTATACCTTATAGCAATGACTTCCATCTTACCGCATCGGCATTCTACCTTATTAAAATCGCTGAAACAACCTTATATTTGGCGTACATTTACCAAAACACTCAATCGATTTCGAGGGCAGCTGCAGGTCCGTCCTCATCAGGAGAACAAAATATCTAGAAGGGGAAAGCAACCTCAGTAACGGCTTTTTTATACCCTCGGGTAGAACCACGCGTGAGGAGGCAACGCCATCTATCTGCAAAAATAATAATCAAGAATTATGTTAGTATAATTTTAAAAGCGTTAGGAAGAACTGGATTAGACTTAAAATCATTTACTAAACATGCTAAATCTAAATATTTTTGTTCTCCTGATGAGGAGGGACCTGTAGATGCCCCCGGAATCGATTGAGTGTTTTCGTAAATGTACGCCAAATACAAGGTTGTTTCAGCGATTTAATTGTCACATTGACGTGTTTCTCTTCTATTCTAATTCTACCTTATCTCACGTAGAGTGTTTGCAACGAGCACCAAAATATTAACAGAATTGGAGAACATATGAGACAAGTTTAACTAAGCATTAATTAGATTGCAAGGATGTTTGAATATTTAATCTAATGACTCATATTAAATTAAAATTAGAACAACGTTGTCTAAAACATCTGTAAAAAGTAATACAAGGTTTAATGAAATTTTTTATTCAAATGCAAAGACGAATGTAACCGAAAGAACGCTGACTAAAACCATTTATTTTACTGAATATTTGGAGAGTATTTAAAATTCTTTTTTGAAATTATTAAACGACATAATTCCGTAATTTGTTCAAAATTTATTTAATATGTATGCATGTAAGATATAACAAAATACAATAACCACTTTAAACACATAATTGGCGACTTCAAAATTAAAGTTCTAAATTTGTTGCTCTCTCCATAAATTCATCTGCTCCCAAATTCGAGATATTTCTATGTTATGTAACAAGACTGGAAAAGGGCAACCAAAACAAAAATTAACCAATTATAACTTCTCTCTAGAATAGCACCTACTTTTGCATAAAAACCTCTGGTGAGCTAATTACGTCATTCTTCTGCTGCATTCCATCCCTAGCTTCCGCCTTGCCAACATATCTTCTATGCTGTGCTAAAATGATTTCGTCTCCATTAACCTGTATAAATGGTATATACGAAATTATCGTACTATGATTAAAAAGTATATTGTCTACAAGGAATTACTCTAGTGTGTCTGAAAATCTACAAATAAAGATTATAATTGGCTGCATTTATTTTGGTATCAACTCCTTCCTCTGGCCGTACTACTTGGCCATCGCGACTGTGCTTCGAAATCATCCCGTGTATACTTATTGCGTGTAATTTAGGTTCACATCTCTATATTATAATGAAATAAACTGAACTTTAGAAGAGAGAAAAATTTTTGAAATGTTAACACTGTCTTTAAAGAAACTGCTTATTATTTACTGTACACGTGATAATAATAATAATAATAATAATAAATAAATAAATAAATAAATAAACTTTAAATGGTTCGAGGAGGCTCTTTTAAAGTTGTATTCATTAGTTTAATTGTTTAATTCATTGTTTTATTGGTGCATTTATTGTAAAACAAGTGCTGCCTTAGAATAAATGTATATTTTAAAAATTTAGACATTTAAAATGAATTGGACTAACAGGAAAAAATTCTAGAGATAGGAGTTTGTATCTATCTCATTTCCGAATCAAGTAAAATAGTAATATGCCAGCAAGGCAAGACAGAAGAGACAATAAGTTCCTCCTGGGTTATATATATTGGAGCTACGCCAAAGTTTCTCAACGTTCTCCCCATTTCATTCGAATACTGCATTCGCACTGACAGAGTTTGAAATAAGACTCAAAGACCGATAACTGCATGCAAATAACATCTAGAAAAAGTCAGCCGTCATGGCACGATTCTTTTCACCAAGGAAAATAATAACGATTCTAATATTTCACACCTTTCTAGCCATCACAAGTAATAAACTGTTGGCTAGCTTTCACAGTTAAAGGAAGCCATCGTTTAGTATTTGTGACGGCATTTCTTTTATATTACATCTTCGTTTCGGAAACAAATCCCAGTTTCTAATTGCATATATTTTTAAAGAAATTAGAAATAAAATTGAAGAAAACTATATTCTCAAAAAATGGTATTGCTGAAAATTAAATAAAGTTGGATGAGAAGTAGAAAGAAAAATGACTCGTTTGGAGACAAAAGGAACTGATACTTTTTAAAATAACTTATGAGTTAACACCTTAAGAAAATAAAATAAAATGCACTCTAATATATAATTCTTATTAGATGTGCTTAAAACCTTTAAATCTATCTCAGTCGTCTTCTTCCTGCTATCATTTTTGCAAACAATGTAATAAACTCGTGAGGTGTCCTATAATTTTAATTAATCAGTTAATTTATTCTTTGAATCTTTAACCTTATTTCTCTCTTTCCGTTTACCCAAATAAATTCGTATGTATTTAAGTAACAGTTTCAGACTGTTAAGACAGAACGTGTTCTGCCTTTTGAGGGCCACGTTACTAGGTTGCTGTTCTAAGAGTTCCAATCTTCGGTTTGGTATTTAACTTCTAGATAGTTAAATTCACGTCTATGAAATCTGAGCCAACTACCCGTCAAATCATTCTGTGTAGACTATGGCTAATAGTTATTTAAAGTTAACTTACATTTGACGCTCTACTTGAGCTCTCACCTTAAGTACTGGCGAATTGGTAAGTACCAAGAATGCCTTCTGTTCATTTTATTAAGTTTTAAATAAAAGGTCTTTCTTATCCTTCACAAGACTATGTGGTACTTCTAGACTTAGTGATAAGTCTCTTAACATCTACTCAAAGGTTGGTCAGAAGTTACAATAAGTAAAAGACGTTTACGTCTTAAGCTTTACAAATTAGACAAAGGTATGGGGATATAATTTTAAAAAGTGAAGATAAAATTATATTTATCATTTATTATCAAAAGACTATGATAAATCATTATGTGAAACTTATTACGTATAACGTGAATACGATCAGTTTTTCTTGGAAAGTCCTCCAAAGACTCCCCTTAGGCAGAATGCCTTCGTGTGTTTTACCATATTTAATCACCTACCCTAATCTAACTTTCGATCCTAATAGTCTGATAGCTTCGGCTATATTCTTTAAGAGCTTTAGTTAAGCTAGTTTTAGTTCAAATTATTAGTATTTAAGTTCAAGCCCGAGTAGCTGCTTTATGTAAAGTTTAAAGTCGGAAATGATTGTAAATATAATAGAGGGTTTAAAACCCTTCTCAAGTCTCACGTATTCTGCTCACACACTTAAGCGATTATTCGTTAACTAGTGTTCGTGGGGTTCTGAGATAGAACTTTAAAGTTAAATAGTTGAACCTCACACCTCTATTAATAGATTGTAGGTCCTTGTTTGGCAATAATTACTGTAATAAATCTTTCCGTTACAATCTTTACTGAATTAAGTTTACTTTAGACTTAACTCTTGCAAGACAGTGATTATTTCAATTT
The DNA here is from genome assembly GCA_000611955.2 of Stegodyphus mimosarum. NCBI lineage: Eukaryota > Metazoa > Arthropoda > Arachnida > Araneae > Eresidae > Stegodyphus > Stegodyphus mimosarum. Next base: position 32,825 of record KK120916.1, on the reverse strand, counting down.
ATGATGTTGAAGGAAACAAGCATTTCGAATGCTGTCCTTGAAAACATCTCAAACAGGTTCAAAATGTTTGATATCAGGAAACTGTGAAAGTCAGTGAAGATGTTCATACTTTCTTTCATATTTTCGAACTTTTTCTGTTATCTTAGAATACAAAGTCTCGAGATTCAAAGAGTGAATTAATTATTAAGAATATGTGATCCAGAGGTAGTCCTTGATAGTGATACTATCCTCAAGAATGATCAGCAATTCCTAAGACCCAAATTGCAGGAGTCCTGCAACTCCATGCTCCATTCTTCAATCCAAATCCATGATTGACTGTGCCTAGTATATTTTGCATTGTGGTCCCTTCCGAGCTTTTACTCTTGATGCCACTGATACTGCTTTAGTACAGCTGATGACTATCAGTGGTTCTGCTTTAGCTGGTGAATCCTGAAAAGGAACCTCTGTGAAGCTCGCGACTGACAGTTATTTTTTTTATTTTTATTTGAAATGTGTGAGTTCGGAAAAAAGTCTGCCATAGTTTGATCTTTTAGGTTTAATTGCTTACGTCTCTCATTTGACTATACTTATTATTTGTATATGGCTGTTTTAGGTTTAATTGATTACGTCTATTTTTGTTTATTGATACGATTATTTGCGACACTTTTCGCAACCTCCGCAATTGCTTCGACTGGATGAAATCCTTCGCTTTTTCTAGTTAACTGGACACGATTGTGCATAATGTTACTGGAGGTATGCAGAACTAACTAAATAAATGAGTAAAAATTGATGTGTGGCTATCTGTTCCAAACAGCCGCCGGGGTTTAACGCGTAAACTTAATGTTCCATTCATGATTCGTGATTCAAAGAATTCGTATCAATGACAAATAAGACAATATCAAGCGTTCACGTTTTGGAAGCAATTCTAGACGATCCGGAAATGTGAACCCATGACTTCTCGATTACGATGATGTTTTATTGCTGTACTGTATTTCATTGCAGTATCGCTTGCAAGAACCACACAATTGAAATCCTCGTACATCTTCGTATGGATGTTCCTCGCGCAACACAGCAGTGAATTTATCATTCTTACTCACTGAGATCAAACCGTTAATAAACCATAGCCCATAGAAGACACTGAAAATATATCCGAACTCATTACCCGTAAACTGTTTTGTAAAATATTTCATACACTGCTCGTCTAAATGCGTTTTTGCTTGCGAAATTATTCCCTTGTGGGATCAATCTGAGGTATGCTTAAATCTGATGATAATATACTGGTGGAATTTCAGGCTTCAGTTCAGGCTTCTTCTTTCATTGGAAAATAGTCTGTGTTGCTTCAATTCTTTTGCTTTTTCTTTTCATAGTAACACTTTTCTCGTTCTTTGCGCAAATTATTTGCTTGCTGCTTCTTTCTTTCTTTACATTTTGAACAGCTCCTCGCTCTCTTCTCAGTTTCAACATTTTTTTTTCACTCATGCTAAAATTTATTAATTTCAGTGAAAGTGAATTATTTGCATTATTATTAACATTATTTGACATTATTATAAGCATTCAGGGAATTCATAAACTGTGGAACCATTCACGACCTCCAAGAAGCAACAGAGCCGGAGCTGCCCACCAGACGAGACTGCGCGGAAATCGGGATGCACGGCCACTCACTGAGCATGAGAGAAAGCATGATGTCATGTAAATTCCCGTGATTTTCGCTACTTTCGTCACTCAGCTGTGACTGAACCAAAATTTAGTTTATGTTTTGAAGTGTACACCTTTGTCCATCAAATGAACATAAACTAACTCTTTATGTTTTTGGAATTAAGGAGATGTAAGCGCTTCCGTAACTGCCAAAAGCATCATGATTTTACCACAGACCACGATGGAAAAACATTATACTACATTAAAATTTGCTGTCCAGGCATCTTGCTAATGAGAAATGGCAAATCATCCCTTTGGTCTCTCATGGAGCTTCCATTTATATCCTATAATTCACAGTCTTTGGGGTTAGTAATAACTTTAATAAAAAACTAAACTTCATACACTGATGTTGTAAGTAAAATTCGAAATAGCTTTATCAACCAGTAGCGCATAAGCTTGTTTGAAGTCTCGGAAGCTGAGTTAATAAAGCCAAGTATTTCAGTTTCTTTGCAAATCTCTTAAATAACTTTTGTAAAATAATAATCCATTTCCTACCAATAACTATAAAATCACAATTATTGGGAATATGCTGATGATAAGTATAAGAAATGAAGCATAAGGGTTGTTCATACAAAATTACATAAAACAAGCTTCAAAGAAATAAATTGTTTGAAATAAAAAATATGACGGTCTCCAATATAAAAAATTTTGAAACATTCTGTTGCGATCTTTACCTAACATTTACTCTTCCACTTTTCAGTTATTAAAAGTTATTTCATGATGTGTTTAAAGCAAAAAAAATCAAACTTTTCCTTTAATTTTCTTACAGGTTTTCAACTCAACTTTCTCCAAATTCCCCTCTCTTTCCATATTACCTCTTTGGCAGGCTCGAGCGGAAATCTTAAATCTTACCTGAACTAAATCTGAGTTGAACCTTGTTGCCACATCTATAAATCACAAAATGAAATATTGTTGAAAGCATTCTGGCATTTATAACCGTGGCAACATGGTTCATCCATGAATGGCAACATGCTATGAAAACAAAGTATTTGAATTTATCTTGTTATAGCAACTAGTTATTAACTGGAAAATTGAAGAATTTTAGGAATCTGAAACTCTTCTAAAAATCGATCCTGGCAATGTAAGATATTTTTTTTTGGGATAATTTCCTGAGCAGAAAACCTTCGCACTGAAAATCATGAGGTATGTGTTGAGAAGAAAGAACCACATAAATCTCCTACTACTCAAACTGCTTGTCAAAAAGTCACTTTTTAATTTTTTTTTCTACGGTTTAAAATTACTTAAGAAATATCTTATGGTAACGTATTAAATTTCTCAGAGGCGTTTCACGTTAATAAAAATCTTTAGTTAATTATCTCAGTTCTAATCCGTTTTTACCTTCAGCTTTTACAGGAATTACATTATTAATGTTTTCACCTTTTGCTAATAGATGGCGTCAATTGTTTTTTCTTTGTTAAAGTATAGCTTTCTTGAATTTGATTCTATTGTTATCGTGTGAGCACATGCCTCTCCTTCCTCATTTGCATCCCTTCAGGTGAAAAAGAAGTTTCTCCTCAAACCTTCGAAACTTGTTCTGCTAATTTATATAATAAATGCTGATTCTTGTTGCTTCAGTATCTCCAACTTTGCTCTCCGGTGTGTTATAGTCGTCAATATTTCCTAGAAGTTTGAAAAACAATTATTGATCAGTGCTGATATTGTTTCTGTCTCACAAGTTCCACCACTCTCACAAGTTCATACCATCTCCGGAAGACCTTCCTTTGGATCAATCTCAGTGTTTTGAATTAAGCAAAATCACTATATGTATGTCTTTTTTTCTATTTTCAAAGAATTAGATACGTTTTCACTTAGAAATAGATTGACAGAAATGCTTTGTCTGTTCGATATCTCCTTGATACACGGAAAATGCTACTTTCTTAGCATATTTTTTGGAGTTTCTCTAACACTGTCTAAGTAAAACCTTTTCTCAAAATAATCTTGCAATGTTTAATATAAATTTTTCCAAAATAATAATTTAAAGTAATTGCCAAATTTCTTTAAATGCTATTCATTAACTTATCTAAAACAGCATAAAAAAACATCAGCTATTCCTTTGAAGAAAATATAAGCTTCTTATTATTGCATTTGCTTGAACGTTAAAAAGTATAAATATGAATATTGTTGAAAAATATTTACATGGTCGTATTTATAAGTATAATGACGGAGCATGAAAGGAAAATATACAATACACTCCATAATAAAGAGTGTTTGAGAAATTTAAATGGCTTTTTTTAAATACTATAAGAATTCTCTCTTGCTGTGTATATCAATTTTTAATTCTTTATAAACAACACATATTCACATCTATTACTTAAAAATATAACAACATATACGAATTTGAGACAAAAATTATTTCTTTCGTTTGTATACCAAAGCTAAAAAATTAGCATAAAACAGTGTACGTGCTTTTTCCAATCCATCACACCGACGAAAGTAAATTGAATTTTTATTCTTTGTTTGTAAAGAAAAGTTTTGAAAAGCAACGACAAATATAAAATTTTCCATAGATAAATAATATGACATTTCACTTCTTTTCTTATTGTATCGAATTATTTTACAGAATATATATATATAAAAAAGGAAAAAATGTTGTAATATATTTTGATCTCCCACATGGTTCTAAAGAATAAGACATTAATTTAATCGGTATTTCAACTTAATCGATCATAGCTAAAATGGGGGAGACAGCAAATAATTCCTAGTAAAACAAATGTTGTGAAAAAAATCTTCTTTCAACCAAAGAAGCTTCTAAACCACCTCTTTTTTCCCACTTTCCTCTTTTACGATTTCTTGTTAAGAGGCGTAAATTTTTTAGAGTTCGGAAATAAAACATTCGTAGGGTTAAAAGCTTATTTTCGTAATCGCAAAGACAAGATCGAAAAACAAAACCTTCCATTTACGGTGAAACTCATTTCGCCAGTACCGCAAACAGTCTGCACCAATCAGACACAAGACCGGAAGGGAACACTGATTGCTCTTGATTTTACTCCGTTATTTCAGGGAGAATGTGAGAAAAATATTCACTTCGCTCTTTGCTCCGAGATCTTTTTCATAAAATCCAGTGGCTGATAGGTTTGTTTTCCTTATTTCCTTTCGATTTTTTTCATTCCTCGCTGGAAGAAAATTCTCTTTCACATTTCCCCAAAGAAATAAGTAAAATGCTAATCTTGAAGGAACAATTTTGGATAACGCAAGAGAAGTTTGGAAGAAATTCTAAGAAACATTTACACTGTTTCAAAACTTTTTGTTCTAAAACATTCACTGCAACAAATCACAGTGTGTACGAAAATAAAAAGACAACAACGCTGGAAGGCTGATATCTGATTTCTGAAAGGAGCTAAAAACTATTTGCATATATTTAACTACCCCAGTATTGCGAATGCTGTAATATAGCTTATAAATTTAAATATCTTAAATTAAATTATTTCTTACCCACTAATTTTAAATACTACTGCCTTGCCGGTATAGTGGTTTGTGACCCTGACTGTCGCAGCGATGGGCTCGGGTCCGTATCCCAGAGAAGGCGTGGTTGTAACTGTTCATCCCTTCACAACAGCCAACGGAAGCCACCTGTTTGCTTCCATAATGAAAAAGGCCACTGCTTCCGGCCGTTGCAGTGGCGCAAGGCAATGGCTATGAAATAAAGCGCCCGACCATTAAAATAAATAAGTAATTAGTGAACATTTCATATGAACATTATTCTTACTTAAAAAAAAAAAAAAAAAAAAAAAAAAAATTTTTTTAATTTTAAAAAAA
>KK120916.1:270-27357 GCA_000611955.2 Stegodyphus mimosarum | reverse complement strand
AAAAAAAAAAAAAAAAAAAAAAATGTTTTGAATTTTAAAATAACAAATAATGGACAATAAGAATCGATGGTTTTATGCTTTAATATTTAGTAGTTCCGGATAGTCTTTTTTTCTTATTATTACATTCGATATTTTGTATTTAACTAGATTCTGCATATTAATAATCGATTCTAAGTCCCTATTTCCATTAAGAGAGCATTCACATAAAAACATTTATCCTGCTACTATGGAAAATAAAACAAAAAGTCAAAGGTAATGTGTTTTCAAAATTTTTTTGCTCAGGACAAAAATATTTTTTGTTGAATTCTTAAAGAGTTATTCAGCTATCCCTCATTTCGTGATTCGGGGAGCAAGACTGTGAAAATTCAGACCAAATAAATAGGAGAAAATTATCCTCAGTTTCATGTTAGGATCTTTTAAGTCTGTAGATCACTTTGGCTGAACTATTATTATGAACACTTTATTTTGATGACATTATTATTTCATGCTTCATATAGTATTCCTACTTAAACGTATAGACGAAAAAGGAACTGTAAAATTCCACATTTTTTCCTTAAGTAATGGCAATTAATTGAAGTATTTATTGCTGGCATATCGATTATTTCATAAATTGAAATCTATAGATTTAATTTTATGACTTAATATTTTTCTCCTTTCGCTTAATATAATGAAAGAAAATCTAATTTATTGATTGCAATTATCTCCAGTGTACGTTCGGTAATAAAGGGAAACGCGAAGTTTTTGGGCAACAAAAGACAGCAAATCTCATTTCAGTATTGAGGAAGGTCGGTAAGTGACAAACGACTCTATGGATCCCCCCAAAAGAGTGAATGTAATTCAATGTCGTAATATGAGACTTTATGCAGAAAGAGATGTTTCAAGAAATCGAAAGGGCATTAGTAATATATAAGAAAGAAAAAAAACTTCTTTGTAAGTAATCTAAACATACCTAAACTCCGATAAAAAAAAATTAAAAATTAGCTGATCAATGCTCAGTGAAACTCTAAGCTTATAGAGACATTAGGTTATTTTTGACTGGAGGAGATATAAAAAAATAAGCAATGTCCTCGCCTTAACTCGGAAAACGGGTCTCTAGAATACGCGCCGAGCGTGCTGACCACTACACCACGAAGGCACGCTAATAAGAGGGGAGAAATACCTTATATACTCCCCTCCCCCATTGAAAGGACGACAGTGGATTAGGGGACCCAGTCGCCAAATTCTGGTATTGAAAAATCACTATCCACCACCGTTTTCAGTTCGGGGCCGACTGTATATTTATTAGGTTATTTTCGATGTCAGGAAGATGAAGAAATGAGCAATGCCCTCGCCAAGATTCGATCCACGGACCACTCGAATATGCGCCGAGCGTGCTGACCGCTACACCACGAAGGCTTGCTAATAAGGCGAGCGAAATGCCTTAAAAACTCTAACTCTTTTTGATTTCGATACAATTAACATTCATAACACTAAACTATTTATAAAATACCCTTTATGTACAGAACATGCTCTTTTTACCACGTCACGCTGTATATTCTATTACATGTAACTAAATAGAGATTTATGGTCATCGTGCTCAGTATGAGTTCAAATCGGCATTAGCCAGGAATACGTTGCACTTGTTTTCAGTTTCAAACAAATAGAATTACCAACTTTATTGAAGCAGAAAACATGAATAATGTTGTATGGTTCCTTACCTTTATTCTGTCAGATTAAGTGTCAAGGAGCCTAGTGAAATGCTAGGAGAATAATTGCCAAAGTCCAAGAACAGAAACTTAAACTCAAGAAGGGTCAAATTTGCTTTATTTCCTCAAAAAAAGATTAGCAGGGAACCCCTTTCTTTGGGCGTATAACAAAGCCTTCCCTTGGGCTTAAACTAAAAATGCAAGAAATAAGAACTGAGTTATGACTAACTAAAGAGATTTAGCAGCCGCTAACGCAAATCTAAGGTAGTTGACCCGTGATATTAAATTAGCCAGCGAACTGTCAAAAGGCACATAATACGGCTGAGCGCACTAACAGTTTAAAGAGATGTAGCCCAAAAGGAAACACGCGCTATTCAGGAATCCTAACTCTTTCTGTCGAAGTCAGTTGAACTTGAGTTCAATAATATTCTCCTTCTCATTTGCATTTAACGCGAGTATAAAAACTCATTCTGGTAGGCAGTTGTAAGTTGAAATTAGAAGAGATAGGAAAGAAGCATTAAATTAAAATAACTGTTATAAAAATAAAATTTACCTTATAATGTAATTAAAGAGTTATTCTGTAATTAAATAACCCTATTTGAAATCTGTCTACAAGCCAAGCTAGTGATCAGAAAATTGCGAAATTTTGTGGCGGACTTAATCAAGAGATAAGAACGTCTTTCAGCGAAAAAAAATTAGTGGCAAATAGCATCACCAGAAGGCGTTTTAATTTAAAAATCGTTATTAAAACTGTAAATCTTCGTCGACATTATTCAGGGGCTGATATAAAACCTAGAAACCTTCGGGATTGCTTGCTGGAATTTGAAATCCAGATTTGTCGATTGCTAAAAGGATATGCTTGCATTTACATAACAAAAACACGAAGTAGAAGGAAGAAACTACTTTTATTCCTTCGTTTCTAGAGGTGGCAAATTGTTTTCTACCACATTTTATTTCGATTGCCATCGAAGAATCATTATGTTTTTCTAAGCAGGAAGCTTAAAAACGGAGCAATGTTCTCACCAGGGTTTGAACTCTTAGAAGTCCCAATTTCTACCCAGAGATTTTTTTTATTAAACCACTCACGTAAGCAATAGGAAGAGAGCTAATGAGAAAAATGCACATGTTCAATAGTGTGAATGCGCGATTCTAAGAGCAGCCCAATGTGTATCGTAAAAATGAGTCAGTTTGTTTCCCTGAGAAGCCCTCCAAGACCGCATCCCTTTCTTTAGGCAGATAGCTCTTGACGTTTTGCTTTATTCCAGTAACCTAAATGTAAAGTGCAAACTAAGTACATTTCGGAATAATTACTGAAAGTTCATTTTCCGCACGAAGGAGAAAGCCCAATTTACTCAGTTTTATATCTTACTTTTTGAAAGTAAAAAATATAATGACTGAAATAATATTCATAATGAAATTATTCCATAAATATTTAAATCGCCTTTGCCTGCTAATTATTAAATTTTAAAAGCCACGTTGAGAATAAGGAAATAATGTAATTTCCCAGTTATTTTAACTCGCAAGCCGAAAAGGAGAAGCTTAGAATACGAATTACTTCATTTCATTGTATTGCATAATGGTTAGATTATATGAATAATAAGTATTTTCAATCTCTTTAGCCTGAAGCGATTCTCCTACGGCTTATTTGAGTAATTTAAAAAGTCATAATTTTCTTCCTAGGAACTATAAACGCTAACTTCCTAGTTTCCTTCCGTTAAAATCTTCGTAGATCTATAAACATTAAATAACCTTTTTTTAGTACTAAATGCTACGCAGTCTCCTTCTGGCTTTATACATAGCGTAAACCCTTCTGAAAAATATCTGTTTCTAATATTTATTTTATGTAAATCTACATTATATGTATTTATTGTAATGATTTCTAATATTGATCAAGTAAATAATACTTACGTCAACCTCCTCTATTATTTTCAGGATGATTATTTTTCCTTTATTATTATTCAATTGATAAGCTTTCAACTTGTAACGTCCCCTCCACAATGGTAAACTTCAAAGGTTTAAAAAAATAACTTCTTTTATTTTAAACACTTAAATGCCTACCAGAATGAACGTTTACTATAAATTGTGCTGAGTAACTATGTACCTTGCGCCGCCAAACAATATACACTCATAAACTAAAGATAATTCGGAGTCACGCGGAAATCGAACTCTAAAATAAATATATCGCCTGTAAAATCACTACACACATCTTCAAGAATCATATGCAAATTTCAGGAAGTAACCAGATGACACCGATGGTACGTCAAAATGACGAGAGAGTAAGAGAGTGATATATAAGGAATACAGGCAAAGAAGTAAAATTGTTCGCAGACGCTTCATAAACATTTCAGTGCAATAACCGAATAGTTATGACACAAAGGACGCATTTGGATGATTTTTTACTTGGTAGAATTATCGGCCGTCTGGAATGTGGGCGTACCCAACTGGAAGTGTCAGACGAACTTGGAATCAGCCCAGAGTATCATGTCCTGGCTTTGGTAACAATTTTAATGTGATGGTAATGTGAGTGGACGTTACAGCACAGGTCGCCCCAGAGTTACAACGCCGAATGAGGACCGGTACACTGTTAAAAATTTGGTTCAAAGTTTCACCAAACTATGGTGCTGAAAAAGTTGCAACCAAAAGATGGTAAAACACTGAACCATTATTTGGTGCTTTGGCTGAACCTTTATTTGGTAATAGGTTGAACCATTATTTGGTAATAGGTTGAACCATTATTTGTTAATAGGTTTAACCAAGAATTGGCAGTATGTTAAAGCAAGAATGGGGAATGTTGAACCATAAATTAGAAATGCGTTAAATGGGCTATATTACAATATGGATTGAGAATACCTTAAACCCTTAATTATAATTATGTTTACCGTTAACTGTAAATTATAGGAAGTTATTTGAGAGTTCAGTCATAAAATTTTCTATTATCCATTTTTCTGGTATTTTTTTATTCAATTACTGCTATGGCACCCTTCTCCTGGTACTTTTTTTAATTCATTACTGCTGTGGCTAAGATATTTAGAAATTTCTTATGCAAATCAGCATATCTATAGCAATAATTATTGAAAATTTGGCTAGAACAGCAGATTTACTTGCATAAGATTGATTCAGTTTTGAGAGAATGAAAGTATAAAATATATATCATTAAAATACACATTTGCAATATATTAGCATGTATATAAAAATATATTTTTACAAAATTAAATGCCTTACACACCAATAGGAATAAGTTAAAATGTAACTGCTCATTGCAAGAGCTGAATTTTAAAAATTCATGTTTGATATGCCTTCACTTGTAAATTAAATTGCATTAGCTTTGAGATTCAAGGTCTCTAGTATTTAAATTTACAACAGAAATTGCTTTCTCATAACAAAATTGATATTATACATTGTGTGTAATGTGTAATTAACAGCTATTCAACTAATTACTATTATACTATATAAAGAAAAATTATTCCATGCATAATTCTTATTTTCATTCACATGCCATGACACTTACCTTTAAAATTTGGAGACCAGAAGTGTTTGCTAGAATCTGTAAGGTTTCCCATGTCCCCTCCTCACACAAAAACAAGTTTTACTTTATGGTAATTTTTTATTTACAATATGTTAAAATATATTATGAAGCATGATAAATTATAATACTTATGTACCTATACAATAAAGAAAATTTTCCAAAGCTATTAATATTGTTCAATAAATTCAAAAGTAAATTCCATTTTTCTGCAGATTAAACATATCTCTTGGTAGCATGTTATATAGAAACGTAAACATTTCATGTAAAATAAGTCAGAGGAAAAACATAACTTAAGATGGCAAAGCTTTAATGAAGAACACATTTAAATCCACATAGACAAATTTTCTGCAACTGCTACGTAAGAAAAGTAATTCATTAAGAAATATTTTATGCTGAATTTTGCACAGACATACATGTAAGCATAATTTAATAAATTATATCACTTATATTCTGTTTAAGAAATTTAAAATGAAACTACTCATAAAACCTGTCGAATGGTTACGTATATTTTATAAATATTTTAATCATTATTTTTCAGAATTTAATAACAAGTACTTCTGAATAATTAGCATACATTATTATGCTTATATAGAAACAGGACATACATCAATAACATTCTTCTAACTAGAAAACTTTAACTGTATGAAATAAATAAGATAAATATACTTGTAAAGCATGCATGGGCGGATATTTACCATTACTTATAATATTGACAAAAAGCATTTTGCAGTTTCATATCCTGGAGTATTTAAACCAATAAATCTCAGAAAACACAAGTGTATGTAGTAGTCATTTTAATACATTTGTGAAAATTTCAATAGGATATTTAACAATATCATGAAACCCAAATTTAGAATTTTTTATTTAACAATTTAATGGTTGTCTCATATACTTAAACAGTTCTTGCAGTTCATAATCATTAGAAGAGAGACGCAAAGAATGCATGGTACTCAACATTAGGTCAGTGATTTTTCACACTGTTGGTTGTATCGGAAATGCAACGGGTGGTAATTTGTGGGCACAGTGGTCTGACAAGCACATTATATCAAGCTCAGCGACGGTGTACCTCATAACGCACCATTTGGTGACTGCACTCTTTTGCCAGGATGAATTTCATAAGCTTGTTCTAATGTTCCAATTGAGATAAGTCACAACACATTCTGATCTTGCATGGATGTCGAGGTAGTCTTGGGGAGTACAGGGTCAGGCCTTCACAACCAGTGATTGAAAGAAGACAACATCTTTTAGATACTGTTTGTAGCTCTATTTCAACATCATTGGGAACCTAAAAAAAGAAGCGTTAATACACAGCTACATAACATCATGCATTATCTAAACTATTAATTTTATATTTATTTTTTCTTTCATAATTCTCACCCTCGTATCATGACTGATGTTACTATTAGTATTACTAGGTTATACTGACTGATGTTTCTGTGTTTTAGTATATAAGTTACAACAAATATATACTATCATTGCAATATATACTAAAAATAACATAAAGCATCCATAATATATTAAATTTAATTAATAAAAACTTAAATATTCATTTTGATTGGTTTATTTGGATGCAGCAAGCCACTCGATTGCTATCTGACTAGGGTATGTACATTGGGTTGCATTCATGTTACACATGGAGGAAGCCAAACATGCAGGCAGTGCGTTTGCATGGATTCAAACCTGGGTCGAAATGCCAGTGTTAAACAGTATCAACCATATCATTACTGGTAGTAAAATGTTAGTTTTACTTTTAGTTTCTAATAAAAAGTATAGAAGAAACAAAAACACAATAAAAAAGGAAGATGCATTAAAAACAATTTTTGTCAAATACCAGGGCTAAATATCAAATATATGGCTGGCCGAACATCAATACTTTGAGATATTGAGGATTTTATTTTTTAAAAAAGGAGGTATTAAGACTATCCCCGAACCCAGCAAAGAAGCACAAAAATGTACTGATGAGGCATTGCATCATGCCGCCAAAAAATATTTATGTTGAAATGTGTTGCTGCTGGTAGAGCATACATTCCACCGGTATTTAAAAAAATCTAATATATAATGTATATTAATATGCCTACACATCTAAAGGTATATTTAGTAAAAAATACACAATTATAAGAATTATAAAACATTAAGCATTAAAAAAATACAAAACATTAAGAAAATTAGCTGGATTACATTATTATACCAGCACCAAAGTGTTTATTTTACTATTATAAACCTACCAATATTACCCAAATATATTTATGTGGCAATTTAGTTGTGCCCATAGCAACCCCAAATGGCTTTCCAGACATTTCACCAGTACGACGGCAGATTATGATCCCTTCTATGGGAATTTCTGTGTTTCAGTATAGCGGTGAATAGCATATTGCAGTTTTCATCGGCGAAATCTCAGACTTAACTTCCTACACACATACAGTGCAATAAGACTTGTTTAAAGGCATCATGTGCCTTTTTTTTTCATGTGTGTCATTTTATGATTTTGATGCCATGGTTGTTCAAAATGCTAAGTTTCTGGAATTCTCTGCTGCTTCCTTCAGTGAAAGCAGATCGCTGTGTACGTGAAAAGAAGAGTGGAAAAAACCCAAAAAGACTGCATGTCTTATATGGAAAAAGAAAAGAAATTATGAAAGCAGCATTTTTGAACTAGAAATAAGGATATCCAAACAAATATCTCTCTCCAGTCAGCAATCAATTTGTGACTTTTTAATGGGGATGAATAATCAGAAAATACCAAAAGGTTTTTGAAAATTATATGTAATATATGACATTACATTTAAAAATAAGAATAATACAAGTTAGTAAAGGTAAAAATAGAGAAGCTAGATTTTGGAAAATTTTTCTTATGTAAAGCACGGGTTCTCAAGTTTTTTCTTACATAAACCCCTTTTAAAAGAACTTTAGAAAAACGTTTTCTTCATCGAACCCCTTACATTTTTCTCTGTAATGCAGCATAATCAAAATACAAATAATTGCAAATAAATAACAGCAAACTAAAATTTTGAACAAAAATTTAAAAAAATGGTTTATTGGTTTTTTTTTTTTTTAATCTTTATTTTTAATTTTACAAATATAAACAAGTTGCCAGAAACAAAATAACGGATTTTAACTGCACAAAACTTCAATTTTAATTACACAGAAGTATGAATAATTAATGTGATCTGTGCATTCATGTAATTCTTTTAGCATTTGGCATAAAATTGCTCAATTCTCAAATCACTTCCATTACAAATATTCAACCTGTTTCTTTCTTCCCATAGTAAATTGCTGACTTGACTCAAATCTACTTATACTAGGTTAGAAGAGGGAAAAGGCAATGTTGGTTTGGTAACAACTTTTATTTTGGGATATTATTCTTGTATGACATTTAAAATCTGAAATAAAGCATATACGTACCTGCACTTCTGGAATCAATAGGAATCTTGACTATGCTGATTAATTGCCACTGCAAATTCGGCTGTCAATGTCCAGATCTTCATCGACTCCCTATAAAATTTCCATGCCCACCTTGGGGCCACTTGCCCGCCTGGAGGTGATTGGGATCCCTTGATACAATGATATGATTGCAAAAAGCACTGTTAGTTAAGAAAGTGGAAATTTTCAGAAACACAACTTTTGTAGTAATATATTTTGAAAATATAACAGCTTAAAAACTGAATATTTTGAATATTTCACCAATTTGAAATAATTTAAAAGAAAACTGGAGCAATTACATGTACAGTTACTGATACAAATCAGAGACTTATACTCTGAGAATTTAAACTGAAAATTTACTTTACCTTTATTACTGTCATCTTGAAAGAATATTAATATTTACATCAAAATAACTATAAAATATACATTTAATTTAAATTTATCAAACGTTTTTATTGTATTCATGTATAAGCACTTAAAAGTTACCTAAAATAATTACAAAAAAGGTAAAGTACAAATAGTCCTCTGCATATTATTTGAATTAAAAAAAATGGATGTCTTCGAAACAAAATGTTATTTTGGATGACTTCACAAGTAAAATTAAGCAAAAAGTTTAAATTATTCAAATAAAAAATAAGGTTTAGATTATATAAACCAAAAATCAACTTGCAAAAATATTCAAGGAAATTCCACAGCATCAGTTTTGCACAATTATCTTCATTTATTTCCTATATAACAGGCTCTTTTCTCACATACACTAATGTAATGCTTTCTAAATGACGTTAACCGTATTTGGCAATATTTGTTACCCTTAACAATAAATTATACTGCACAGTTAAAAAAATAGTACTTAAATTAAATCTTTGTGTTATGCTCTCCAATTATAAAAGAAGTTAATGCATCTATGAATTATTGATATCAAATAAAAAATAAACAATGTCAATTACTCTAATATTCTGCCATATTTACCACTAACGAAATGACATATGAAGAAATAACACTTAGCTCATATTCTAACTGGTTAGAAATAATCAATTATATTTTTAAACAATCAAACTTCGTTTTGCAGATTTAAACACAAATAAATACAATTTCAATAGCACATCTTAACTACTTCAGAAAAAAAAAGTCTCTTATTTGCTATTATTTTAAATGCCTGATATTAATTAAATTCTTAATGCAAAGTTATTTCTTAAAATCAGAAACCATAGTCAAAATTCATTTACGTTCCACCTCAAACTACAAAACATGATTTTGCAGGATTATAAGAGGGGTTAAGAGATAATTATTTTTGTCATTTCGGCTATTAAAAATACTACCAGTTTGGCAAAATCTTTCTTGATCTTGAGAAATTCAACAAATTAACAATGTATCTGTAAAAGCACAAATTAAGATACATTTTGAATGATAAGTAAAACAGAAATTTACTCCCAGTTTGGCAGAGAAAATGTACAGAATTTCTTAAATTCCAACATTTGTGGCAGTTTGATGCTAAGCTGAATGAGTACCTAGAACAAAATCTATAAATTGTTGGCATTTTTGTAGTAGCTTGGTGAGCAATCATAACAGTATGCATAATAAACACAACTGTTCAAGTTCAATATATATTATTATATGAAATATTGAAAAACAAAATTTTTAAATACCAAGTTTGGCCAAATAAGGATGCTTTCGAACAGAATATTTAAAAACATGGCTAAATAACAATAATTCAATGCATCTTTATCAAAAAATTCTTCTCGTAAAAAGGAAAGTTTAGATAATATTTCAAAATGGTTTTAATCAAACAATAAGATTTAATAAACAAAAATTTTCACAAAGCAATAAAAAAACTTGCTACTTCAACAAAATATTCCAAATACAGTTTTATCATGTCAATCAATAACTTTCAATTTTGCTGGGATCCCTAGGGAAAGTTTTCATAATCAACATACTCTTTGAAATCATCAGCACATTTTTACAGAGATAAAAAAACTTGGATATTAAGCGTAGTTAATAACAGTAAGCTGACCATAATCTGAAATTTTTAGCACTTTCAATGATGATTGACACTGTACCAAGATTTTCATCTAGAGAAAAATTAAACCATAAATTTAGTTTTAAACAACAAGACTTAAATTTTCATGTCAAAAAAGTTTTTTTAACGTTTTAGATGAATTATGTGCTTCTTATTTCTCAAGTTCACAAACAGCGTAAGAACTATTATATTCCAATACTGATGCTGACAGAACATTCTATGTTTGTATTGTAGTATTCTATTTTCTACAGAATGACTATAACGTATTTTATAGCAATACATATTACGTAATATATGCAGAACTACACATTATGTTATAACAATGTTTTTACTAAGAATGTTCGGGAATCTCTTTTTAGACTTCTATTCAGCTACGTTCTATACAGTAGTAATAACCAAATGGTGAAAGTAGGCTTCAGCACTAACGCCACTCATTCCAACAAAATCATTAAAAAGTTACTGCGAATGCATTTTAACACCATTTTGTATCTTACATTTCATTAATACATAAATCAAAAAGGAAACAAACCAAAAATATACGTACCTTGTAATTATCGAATACACAACCGACTATCCGTTAACAGATTCAAACAGCCGCCATTAAACTTTCTAAAGATGGAATCACGGGAAGACCAGGCATGCGCTGAATGCTTCGGTTTGATTGGCTGCAAAGTATTCCTTAAAAATAGTGAAACGTTTACCTAGTTGGATCGTTTCACCAAATATCAGTGAAACGTAAAATCAAGTGAACCATGTTTTGGTACTATCTTTGATTTTGAACCATTAAATGGTGTAACGTTGGACTAAAATTTTTTACAGTGTATTTGGCAGTTACTGCCAAAAGAAACAGGCGGAGCACAGCCTCAGACCTGTCTCGTCAGCTCCCTTCAACCACTGGTACGACAATTTCAAGGCAGACCGTGTACAGACGCTTAGGGCAGATTGGTATATATGATCGTAGACCTGTCAGATGCGTTCCACTTACTGCAACTCACTGTCGCCTGCGGTTAACCTGGAGTAGAGAGCGAATGCCTTCAATCGGAGGATATCACCCGTATGGACTGGCCAGCATTCTCACCGGACTTGAATCCAGTAGAGCACGTGTGGGAGATGCTTGGCTGACGAGTTGCAGCCCGTCAACCTCCTCCTACATGTCTACCGGAACTTCGGAGAGCATTGCTTTTTGAGTGGTGTAATATCCCCCAAGATCAAATCGAGAATTTGATACTCAGCATGCCACGGAGTCTACGGACTGTATTGCCAAGGAGTCTACGGACTGGGAGACATACAATGTATTAACAATCATACCAACCATGTTATATTGGTTTTTTGTAAATAGGTGTTTTTTGTAATTTGCTCCAGGGAGAAAAAATCGCTAATTTTTTTAATAATATCAAACATATAGCATCTTTTTTTGTTCTTTACCTTCTGTATTATAAATAAGCTTTACAAATAAGTCAAATTTGTTTTGCTTTCAACTCTTCTCGTGCCTGATTTTGCATTATCCTTAATTTATGGACATGAATGTATATATGTGGACAATCCTATATCTCCCGTTCTATAGACCCGATTAACGAAATTCACATTGCGTTCTTCATGTCTCGAAAACGCGACTTAGGATACATATTAGATTTATATACAGCATTGTTCTAATATAGGTATTTCGACACAAAATCGGACATTTTGGAAATGACATGCCAAATGATTTTCGTATTCCGATTCAACGATAAAATTATACTTAAATTTTGTAAAATTTGGTGCGAAATTTACGTAGAAATTCAAAGATCTATCTTGCTGCATTTTTTTTTCAGTTTTTCCTCAGACTATTTCATTTGGCGAACTTCTTAATGTATAGCAACCCATTTGACTTTCCTTTTTTTTCATTGTAGCTGTGTGGGAAAACGATCATCCTTCATACTTTCGAATAATTTTAACAAAGTTCGTAAACCACATTTGGCGTTATTATCGCTTGTAACGAATATGCTAAATTTCAAAATGCTCCAAAATTTAAATTCACGTAAATCTCAGGAAATTTTGAATCAAAAACTCTAATTTTTGCAGGTATGCTTAGAAATACATCTACATTAAGAGTATGGTAAAATGTTACAGGTTATAGGTCAAAATATATGAAAATTTTTTAAAAACACAAATTTTAAAAATAAATCATAAAGAATGGGCATATTTTATTTGGAATGAACCTAAATTTCAAAATGTGACAGGAAGAGTAAAATAAGTATAATACGAAAAAAAGAGATATAAAAAAATATGTACCAAATTCAATTAACGTGTAGGAGCTAAAATTTTGAGAGCTATTTTTTCTAAAAACTACTATTGCGATTTTTACAAAACATCGCAGTTTTGCATAATTTGAGTCGTAGAATCAAAATATGGAAAAAAATGGAGATGTCTTTTCAGAAAAAGTCCGATTTTGTGTCAAAATATTTATAGTAAAACAATGCTATATATAAATCTAATACATATCCCAAGTTGCGCTTTCGAGGCATGAAAAAGGCAAATTGAGTCTAGTCAATCGCCCCAGTAGAACAAAAGATGCAGAACTATGCCTCTTTTTTCTCCTCAGTGTACACAGTTATTTTAACAGCGTAGATCAGCTATCGTTATTAGCGTAGTGTACCGAAGGGAGGCATAGGAATTTTTTAATTAAAAGTTTGCTTAGTGTTTTCTTTATTGAATTTCTCCATTGAAACAAAATACAGTTCACGAATATAGCTATAAAAATAAAATTATGACTGTATAATTTATTATCAGAGGTTCTTGAAACGTTGCATGAGTTAACGTTTCTAAGAGTTGTTTAAAAAATTCTAAATCATGTTTTTTGGTTTAAGATCTCTGAATCACATTTTATCCGTTAAATATATTTGCATTGTACATAAAACATACCCATATTCACTTTTCCTCAAGTCTCAATAATTTTTTTGAAATCTCAATAATTCCCCTTGTAATGTCAACCGTGGACATGATTTCATATAGTTTGTCTAATTTGGTAATTTATATCATGGAATTGATTTTGCTTTTAGATTGTATTAATACTTGAAAAAATATGTTATATCAGCTGGTTTTTAATTTAAATCAACTTATATACTTAATCTATAAGTTGAACACTGAAAAAAAACACATTAATCGTTTAACGTATTTTATATAACCTATATTTTCACAAACTTACCTATATTTACTAAAATATTCACTATATTTTAGTAGGTGTTAGAAACATCCTGTTCCGTGGGACAATCTAGTTTTCATCTTGTTTTAAAATGTACAGCGTACAACATTGATGTTGTTACTGAAAAGCTCTGATTCAAAGCAAATATTTAATATTTTGAAGAATCTGTAAAATAGATTTATGAGCTTAATTTAGTGAGACCCAAATTTAATCCATGAAGGAGATCAAATAAAAAGCTTTAGCAATTCCATATTTCTAAAATCTTCTTTGGTGGATTATTTTACTTAAATTTTATTTTTAAACTCCAAGAAACCCTATCCTAAAAATTTAGTTAAAAAGAAGATGTAAGCTGTTTCGCCTTAACGCGCTACATATTCACAGACCAAGACTTTCCGAAGGAAGATTAAATGGTCCTATATACAGATATTTTATCACTACTTTTCCAGAAACGAAGTTGCCAGTATTAAAGCTTAGAATTATAGCTAAGCAGTGTCAGCAGTTACAGGAAAAATTCAACTATTTTTAACACAATTTTCATGTATATGTCAAATGAAAAGCTCCCAGTCTTCTCGGTTTAAATCAGTGTCTTCTCAATTGGAAGATTAGAATTTGAAACATAAACCTTGTAGCAAGTTAAATTTTTAATAGCATCTGTGTGAAGAATTGATTTCGCTGAAAAACATAAGTCGTTCTGCTCGGAATTTTATAATAGTTTTAAGCTGTTGCTTTTACTAATGTAAAAGCTGTCTTTCATATCCTAAACCAGAAAAAAATATATTGAGGTTATAATTTCATCTAAGAAACTAAACAGAGGCATACTATGTTTTTTTGGGATTTAAAGTAGAAGAATAACATAGGTCATGATAAGTTATTACTTTGAGCAGCAAGCAAAAATTGTGTGTTAAGTGTCTATGTGTTCACGATGATTCCGAAGCGCAAGAAGTCAAAAATGTGACTCAGTTAATCCATTCTGATATTAATTTTGTGCGGGTGACTGATTACTAAATCTATTTTAACGGTATTCACAAGTGTGATCGGAGAAAATAAAGTAAAATGTCCCGAAAAGTCCGCACTCTTTTCTTTTGGGAAAGTATTATAGCATTTATTATCAAGGTATTAAAATGTAAATAATTTTGTTTTACATTTTTGATATTCAAGCGTTCCTGGATGAAAATTTAATTTATCAGTCGAGATCCGAACCTATTCTGAATTTCGTAGTTGGGGTGGAGGAAGAGGAGAAATAAAAGAGGTATATCGCCAACAAGGAGAAAAAATAAAGTAAAAAACATTAATTCTTTTTTAACAAATGTGTATATATCTTTTTTTAACATAATAACTTAAGAATCAGCAATTTTTTTCCTCAATCACTAACAGTATACATCACTGAAATCATAAAAATAAGAAACCTGCAAATAAATACATTTCCCTTCAAAACAAAATAGATTTAAAGAGTAATCCAATCTATTTACTACAGAAAAATAAGACAAATTCCAGTGACTTCAAAGAGAAACACGTACATTTTCAGCAAAGAGAAAAACGTATTATTTATAATGCGCGTGCATTATTTATGAGAAACACGCTTATGTCTATAGCCTTTTGGTATATTTTGTGATTATTGCACTTAAGAAATTGATAGAAAAAGGCTTTGAAAAAATTCCTATTTTCAAATATCACAGCAAGTTGCTTCCTTTAAAAATCGAAAATGTGTATCGAAAAATACTTTTAGTCTAATTAAATATATTATTTTATAAATAATAAATTATAAGTTATACATCAGACAAAAGATAAAATCAAACTGGATTTTGCATTTTGAATTGCCTATTACTGCTAGAGTGGCGAATATGTCGAAAGCTGCATAGCATTTCTTAAATTTTACGATTTCAGCCTTTTTTCTACTGCTTCATTCCACTCCTAATATAGTCATAGAATATATTAGACTATATTAGTCTCCCTAATATAGTCATTTAAATTACTTTGATATAGTCATTTAAATGACTATGTTAGGGAGATCAAGAGGATGTGAAGTGGCTGCTGACTGTTGCTTATATAACACGAGTTTCAACAAAAGATTTCTACTTATCGTTCAATAAACTTTTTTTATGTGCGTAAGGTATATTTTAATTTTATAACAGTTATTTTAATTTAGTTAACCTTTCCTATCTCGCCTCGTTTCAACTTACAACTATCTATTAGAATGAGAATTTAGAATGGCGTTGAATGCGAATGAGGAAGAAATAGTGTTAAAGGAAACTTCAACTTTCTTCGTGAGAGCTAGGAATCCTGAATAGCGTTTGACTTTGGGATAAGTCTCTGTAACTGCTGTTACGTTCGGCCGTATATTACGTGCCTTTTGATATTTTGCCGACTAGTTTAAAACTCAAGCCCGAGTGGAGGCTTTGTTGTAAGCCCGAAGAAAGGGGCCGACTATTCATCGTATTTTGAGTAAATAAAGGGTAATTAACCCTTCTTGAGTTTACGATTTCTTTTCTTTGAAATAAGCGATAATTCGTTTAACAGTTGACTAGGTTCCTCGACGTTTAAATTAGCACAATAAAAGTGAGGAACTCCACAATTGTTAATGGTTATTTGCTGATAGTTTAAATAGAGATGCTCTTATCAAACATAAAATTTTGTTCTGGTTTCTTCGGTCATAAATTTGTAATGAATACTGGGAAGACGCTTCTTTTCAGGTTACTTTATCCTGCGTAATTAAATAAGCATAACCTAGTGCATAATAAATTAACTAGCTTTTTCATAGACAAATTTAGGTGTTTTTCTGCCCTCATCTTTTTGTGGCATTTGGTTTTTATTTTTGACTTCAGCCTTATAGCAAATCATAGCTTGCATTTCAAATGGAAGGTGCAAATTTAAGTAATGTTCACTTAGCCTGCCAAATGTTTAAACTTTCTATCATGTGATAATACACTATTGTGCATTTTTGGAAAAAACATGTATGACAAAAAAGCACTTAGAATAGTGAAGAGAAGGCAGATGATGCTACACAGACATTCAAGAGAATCACAGGATCTACGCTTCGTGCAATTTCGATCAGAACATGCTGTGGTATCATTTTATAAAATAAGACTGATGGTATTCACAATGATACGCTGTTTGTTAAAATACAAACATAGGCTTCCATCCAATGCAATGCTTCTCAAGTGACAAATATGTGTAAAATGTACGTCTTGGCCTAAAATATGTTAGAGGGAATGACATTTTTCAACCACGTGTTTTAATATTTAATTATAAATTAGAAGTTATTTTAAATTTTATAAAATTTAAACTTATTAGTTGAAGTTTTAAATAAAAATATTTAAAATATTGTCTTTATTTACTAGCATCAGTGGTGTTGTTACCCTCAAAATTCAGTTTTTTCAGTATCATTTTTGTAACCGAGTCACGTTTCGAACCTCTGTCATAAAATTTACCATGCTGCATTATTTAAAAAAAAATAAATAATGAAAAATTCCTGTGTATATGTGCATGTTCCAACTTAGTACTACCAGATTTTAACACACGTAGTCCTACACACGAGCATGTGCAAGTCGAAGCCCAAATTTTGAATTTCGAATTTTTATTTCTTACATATTTTGCATAAATTTAATGAATTTTTAATTAACAAACTCAGTGAGCTGAAAGCGAGAAGTGAGAACACTGTACGAAATAAAACATGTTTATCTCCAGCACTTCAGAATGCTGTCATTAAGCAAAATATAAGATAAGTTCTTTCAGGTTTGACCAACAAAATACATTTTCTACATTCCAGCATGTTGCCTGAGATATTTTACTTTCAGATTCAATCTGGAATTGTCACTGAATTACAAACTAAGATGCAATAACTAGAGTAAATGCAATAAATATAGTTCTGAAGACAATTTTTCTACTTTTGGATAAGATTGATCAAAATGAAAATGCCTTAAAATCCTGAGACATCTAATTAAAAATATTAAATAGTTTTATTAAATTTTAATAACTGGATTCATTAATATCACTAAATACTATTTCTTTTTTTAACTATTTTAGACAGTTGGCCGCACGTACGACAAGTACAGGTATTTAAAGTAGTACTACTGCGAACATTTAAAAAACAAATGCATGACTACCCTTATCATTCAATCGAGAATTCTAAAGGTACATTACTTTTAAATATTTTGTAATTACGCTGTGGAGTGTTTTTAGCGTAGCTACGAAGAACACTGTATTCGATACATAAATATAAATTCACAAAAAGTTAAAAATAAAAAGCCAATAAAGTTCTGCAAGTATCTTAGTTAGAAAATTGAACCCTAATATGATGAACTAAGGAAAGACTGAAAAAACGTAGAAAAATGTGTGCCAGTACTTGACACTGTATACGGAACTCTAAGCAAATGCTGCTAAACTGCTTTTAAAATTTGTGATTTTTCTGTTGAATTGCATATGGCGAAGCGCAAAGAAAGCGGCGCTTAATAATAAAGCTAATATGACAGAAAAAGAATGTGTTGGCAGTAGTGAGTGCAGAAGCGAAATGGTAACCTACTATGCTCATCGAGGGTATTAATAAACTTTAACAAACCATCTGGTCCATCGTTAATATCTGAATCCTTTCGAAATTTCTTTCTTTCTTTTCT
Organism: Stegodyphus mimosarum; assembly: GCA_000611955.2. NCBI lineage: Eukaryota > Metazoa > Arthropoda > Arachnida > Araneae > Eresidae > Stegodyphus > Stegodyphus mimosarum. The sequence goes on along the minus strand of KK120916.1, from coordinate 8,921 downwards.
TCTTTTTCTTTTCTACTTTCATTGATTTTCTTAGTTGGGCTTTATGTTTAAGTCATCTTAAACCTAAAAGAAGAGTTTAGACTTTCTTAAAACTAAAGAAAACTTTCTTTAGGGTATTATCATATTTTTCAATAGAATCAGCAACGAGGCAAGAAGTCTTGCAATGTAATTTAAAGAAATGCAAAAGAAAGATCTTAATGCAAAGTTTGAAGCATATTATTTTTGATGGAAAGTATTTTCTTTGATTTACTAATAAATACATATTTTCTAAAAGAAGATATAAATGACAGCTAATATTGATTATATGAATAAATTTAGTTGTTTATATGAATAAAGAACAAATATGTTTTAAATAGTAAGAACGAGAAAAGTTTAACAATGCCATAAAATACCAAGAATTAGAATTCAAAGCATCAATGGAATAAATTTTATTACAGCTATGCACAATTACCGTTGCCATATCAATGAAGTTGTTATAGTATAAATCTTAAAGGGAGACTTTCAGTACACCTCTTAAAAATACTTTCAATCTTTCATTCTTTAAAAAAAAATTCTAGTCAGCTGCAATTTTGAAGTCTAACGTACAAAGCAAAACTTCTTCATAAAATTTACATAATTGATGAACCGGCTACATCTGCATATCCTCAGCCTACTTCTTCCGTTTTGAAGATCCTGATACATTTCCTTTTCAAACTTAAGAAATGCTAAAATATTCGAAAAATTTTACCTTGTAACAAAAACTGATTATAGCAAATTAAGAAAAAAAGAGTCAGCTATAAACATCAAAGATATCTTAAAACGCCGCAAAATACGTTTCGAATGTATTGTTTAGTTATGTGATAAATTAATAAAAGATGTGAAAAAACTGTGGTCCACAAAGTGCATGCGAATGAGGAATTTCAGCGATCCACAATCTTGCATGCACGAATAACTAATTCTACTGCCGCCATGTCTTTGTTGTATTAGCGTCTCAATATTCAATAGTACTTTGACAGAATACTTGGGATTAATATCAGAATCACTATCATTCCTATTAATAAATGGTGCACTACTTTGCTATTTTAATATGATTTTTAAATATTTAAACAAAACCTATTGTTTTATTATGAACATCAAAGCATTTGTAGAGATAATACAGCTCTTTCTTAGAAAAGAAATTGGGAAAAATTAAGAATGCTGTTGCCAGGATTTGAACCACGTATTTTCCCTTTGACAAATAAATATGTGACTAACTTACATTCTAAAAGTACGTATGATAGACTGTGATAATCCTTTACATTCACCCCCACTTAAAGGATGACTGAGGAGATGCACAAATCTTAATCGAAAATATTCAGGGAGTAAAAAATTATCGTCCACCTCCTTTTAGCTTTGAGTTCCATTTTAAAGACTCTTAAGTTTTACAGAACGAAAAAAATAAGAAATAAAAAAACCAGCTATGACTTTGTGAGATTCGAGTGGATCAATGATGGCATACAGGACATTTAGCCGCTAGCAGAACGTGCTACAACTTACACATCAATTTCATAGCGACGAGTGCTGTTACGAAAACTTAAATTTTGACGTAACATACAGAGTGCAAAGTTAATCTAAATTATAAAAATTTAAAGCGAAAAATGGTGGACATTTGGAGAGAAATTAATTAGTAGCATTTTAATAGGGCTTTAATGAAGTTTTAGGGTATTTCTCTTGCCTTCTTCGCATGCCTTCGGGGTGTAGTGGTCAGTACGCTCAACGCGTATTCGAGACGTCCGTGGTTCGCGTCCCGGCAAGGGCATTGCTGATTTTTCATTTCATCTTCTTTCAAAAAATACCTAATGTCTGTACAAAGTTATTAAGTTAATGTTCGAACGTTATTTTCGATGACCAGTCTCTTTCTTAGAATTTTAAGTGCACAAAAGCTTTAAAGTTCTGTGAAAACAAGCAGTAAGTCGGGAAAACATGACACGACATAATAAATATTTATTCCTATACTGCAATGTGCAGCACTACAGGACACACATACATTGTTTTTAATACACACACGTATATCACAAACAACGGATCCATAATATAAAAAAAACATATTGCTAGAGACTATATTTAAGAGTATCGAACAGCCAAGCTTTCAAAGAAAAAATATAACAGGGATCTTAATTATATTGAAAAAATAACGAAATTTTGATTATCCTCATGGAATTCAGTATAATAAATTATAAAATAAATACACCATGCATATACGCAACATGGAATGCGATGATAAACTTGCATACTTAAATTTAACTTTATGATTTTTAAAATAAGTATTTTCTTAATCCAATCTGTGCTGTATTTAAATTCTTCATGGTGAATAATAAAAAATATTAAAACGTTGAAAAACATAAAAAATAAAATTAAAAACTATAAATTTCCTTCAGCGTTTAAATGCATTCAGAACACCCTACAAACATAATTCTCAGCGGATGAAATTCTATGTAAGTTTAATTTTAAAATAGTTAAATTTGTTCTAAAATTCTTAAACATCTCACTGTCGGTAACGTAATTATTTATTCTGCTTTTCCAAAACCTATAACATTAACTGAGCACAACACTGTTATTATACAGACAAAGTTTTACATCGCAAAAATATTCATATCGATAAATTACAAAAATCGTATGTACGTGCAACAGTCTAGTATTTTTATTACCCTCATTAGTTAAACTTCTACGTTGTAAGACGATGTAAATTTCCTGAATGCGACAACGTTAATTATATCCATTCAGTAACAGCTGCTCCTGTTATTTATAGCTTTGGGGTCATTAAATGCGTTAAATATAATCTAAGTTATTTTTATGCTATCTCTTAAAACAGAAAAATAATCTTATTTTAAAATTCACTTAATGAATTCAAACTACCATTTCAATAGCATCTAAAAACTCTGCATTTAGACTTCAAAGAGAATCAAGTAACCGATTACAATCATGCTGTTTTGCTAGTAATTCATGTCGTAATGCAACTGCCCACCCGCCAGCTCCAAAGCGCAGTTTAGACCATGAATTTGAAAGTGATATTATATAGTTGTTCTATGCGCAAAGATAAAATATTTTGCTTCATAAACTTCAATTTTAAATACTTTGTATTTATTTTTTCAGAGGGTTTTACTCAGTAAAAGAATATCCTTCTTTTTTCCAATCATTTCTTACGCCAAAATGATTGTCGATTAAATAGCTCAACTTTTTTCTTCCACAGATGTCATTTTGCATTTTATATCAATATTGCTCATAATTCTAATTTGCTCTTTCTACCATTCCATTACCACTTGGATGTTGAGTTGAATTGAGCGTATGACTGTTTCCATTATTTTAGCAGGACTCTCGAAGTTCCTCACTGTGAAACACGTTCCTCTATCGCTGATAATTTTTTCTCGTAATCCAAAATCATTTACAAAACTCTTCAATGCGACTAACACATATTTGATTGCAGCACTTTTCATAGGATATAAACGTGTAAATCTTGTAAAATTATCAATTATTACAAATAATTATGTATTTTTTCTTGAACTTTTTACGAATGGTCCTAAATGATCTACATGTATGATTGCAAAAGGTCTTCTACCAGATCTAATTGGATGCAGTACTTCTTGTTTCTTACCATAAGGCACTTTTATTTACTAGGCATTCGAAACACATCGAAATGTGACTCATAACATATCGTTTCATTCCTTTAAACCAGTATGACTCCTTGATTTGGGCAACAGTTCTATCTGCTAAAAAATATCCCAAAAGATCTTGAAATTTTATTACAATACCTTTTCTCATCGACTTAGGTATGACGTATAACAATTTATCCTTTTCCCGATCTTTTACTTTATGAAACAATCGATTATTCTTCAAGGCGTAATTTTCAGTTACATACTTATCTGCATTCGTTCTATCATTTATCTTTCTCTTTAAAATGTCTATTAATTTGCGTAATTCTGGATTTGAATGCTGAATCATAGGAATTTGTTCATCTATCGTTAGCATTAAATAAACTTCCAAGTTGTTCTCAATTATAGAGTCTAAGGTTTCTTCTGGCTGATCGACTGGCAATCGGTTCAATGCATCTACGTGACTCATTTTGTTACCTTGACTGTCCTTTATTTCATGATCGTATTCCTAGATCAGATTGCTCCACCTTGCAATCTGAGGATTTGAAGTTTTCTTCGCGTTTAAATAAACTAAAGCTTGGCAGTCTGTAATTATCGTAAATCGAATTCCAATCATGAATTGTCAAAGTCGTGTCAAAGTCCAAACTATAGCCATTAATTCTAATTTGCTTGAATGATAATTCTTTTCTGTTTCTGTTGTTCCTTTACTTACACAACAAACTAAATGCCACTTTATATCTTCACCTTTTTGCAACAGCATTCCTTCCTTGCTGCTCGCGTGCGTCTGTGTGCACTTCAGTTTCTGCTTCCGGATTATATAACGCTAGTACTGGTTCGTTACTTAAATGGTCTTTTAGAGTACTGAATGCTTCTTGCTGATCTTCATTCCAACAGAATACTTCATCCTTTCTCGTCAGCCTCGTTAACGGCTCAGCTTTCTCTGCATATTTCGGTACAAACCTTCTAAAAAAACTTGTAAGACCTAAAAATTGTTTAACTTCATGTTCATTAGTTGGTTTAGGAAAGTTTAATATGGATTGTACTTTTCTTGGTCAAGGTTGCATACCATTCAATTTTATTAGAAATCCCAAATACTCACCTTCATTTTTTCCAAATTCGCATTTTGTCAATTTCAATGTCAGCTTTGCTTTTCTCAATCTATCAATACTTTTCTAAGTTTTTCCATCATTTCTTCCCACGATTTAGCCGGAATCAATATATCATCCAAATAGCATAATACTTCTTTATTAAGCAATGGGCCTAAAACCGGATTCATAGTCTCTAAAATTCTGCAGGAGCGTTAGCTAACCCAAAGATCATACGTTCAAACTGACCAGTATCACCCGGAGTGATGAAAGCTGTTTTCAGTTTCGCTTTCTCAGTTAAAGGAATCTGTAGATATCCATGAGCTAAGGCTAATGTAGTGATAACGTTTCATTCGCTAAGACATTCAAGAAGATCATCTAGCCTAGGGAGTGGTATTTGTCTTTAACGGTTTGCGGATTCAGCCTTCTGTAATCTACAACTAATCGTAGTTCACCTGTCGGTTTCCTTGCGAGTAAAACTGGGCTATCATATAGAAATCTTGTTTCAGTAACAATTCCATATTCCTTCCATTCATTTATTATCTTCTTTATAGAATCATGCTCCTTGGCGTTAGTTTTATACGACTTCATGCAAACAGGCTTACTCCCTTCAATTTCTTTAATATCCATCTTTGTTAAGTTTGCACACCCTAATTCCTCCATATTTAATGCAAAGCAATCTCGATAATCATTTATCAAATTTAAAACTTCATGTTTCCTCTCCGGCATAATATTGTTAATAAATTTAAGTTCTTCTAAAGTAATCGGTCTCTTAAACTTTTTAATTTCATTTATTATGATTATTTACTTTTGATTTAAACTTTCATTTTTCTGATCTGAACTTGGTTCAGCTAATTCTGCTACTTCTGCTCTACCGATAAACTGATTCTCTTTCAAAATTAATTTTCGATCACTGTAGTCAGTGATTGGTATCACTGTTTCTCCGTGTATTACTTCCAATAATGACACCAACTCTTCTTCTGATCCACTTATTAAAACATAACCGTTATTTACTTCATCAATTTTAGCTGACACGGAATTAACCGCATTACTTTCGATTTCAATTTCTTGGGTAGCTTTCAGTTTAATTCGCGGAGTATTGATTTCATTCTGTAACTGCGAAAATGGAGAATCATCTGCGTAGCGTACGTGCAAGGCAGTACCTAGCTTGGCATATGCGATATGTGAAAAATCAATCCATGTTCGACCAACTAATAAGTCACATGGTTGCGTTTCATCTTCTACAATTAAAACTGTAATGTCCTTTCCTTCCACGTTATTAATCTCTAAATTAACAATTATTTCTCCCAGTGTTCTAGCGGCTGGTTTACTCTAGTTTCCAAAGCCAAACAGTTCCTCCACATAAGGTTTTATAATAAGATTCAGTTTCCTAGCCACAGACTGTTTCAACAAACACGAGCTGGAACCCGTGTCTATGATTGCAGTAATTTCTTCTCCATTATTGATGCGAGCGTATTTTAAATATACAGTTGGTGAAACACCTGAGTACTGGTTCACGGATAAACTATTTCTAACATTTTTAATATCTGGACTCTTAAATATACACTTTTTAAAAGTATGACCCTTTTCATTACATTTCCTGCAAATAATTTATTTTTTAGGTTGAGGACAATCCGTCGCTATATGTCCATAATCATTACAATTGAAGCATTTCGGCTTACCCTTTTCATTGCGGATACCAGAATTATATTCTCTTTTCCTTTCGTCTATTTTATAAAATTTATCTCCCAGATTGTATTTATTATCAAAACTGATTTTAAAAACCACTTTGAAATTACTATCTGTCTGCACAGAATCGTTAACTTTTCTTGGTCTTGAATACTTATTATAGGATGCCTCATAAAATTTAGGCTTAAGATTATACTAAAAGTTTTATTTTCTACTTAAAGTACTTTCATCCCGGTCCGAATATTTTCATATTTATCTAGTTTTACAACCACCTTTTCAGGATTAATGAATTTAGACCAGTCATCAATGACATGATCTCGTACATCAGCGGGGACTCTTTTCTTGAATTGGTCCGCAAAAATAAGCTGTTTTAAAGAGTCAAAATCTGTTACATTTAATCCAGGAAGCGACTCTTCAAAATAATTTTTTAATTCAAACGTGAAGTCCCTCCACGTTATTAAGCAACGTTTTAATACGATCAACGAACTTTTGCCGAAACTGCTCAGAGCTTAACTTAAATTTTCTCAATAGCAGTTGTTTAGCGTGATTATAGTCGTTAGCCTTTTTCGAATTGAGTTATTTCATAAGGCAATAAACCCAACAGCTGAGAAACCCAATTTTCTTCTTCCAACTCAATACATCGTGGTCTCTCAAATAAGACTAAATAAAAACTACATCACCTTCACTCAATTCATACTTATGCATTAATTTACTCATATCACAAAAATTACTTCTACTAACATTGGAAGGAATAGAATCATTTACATTGCTACTTCTGATTTCCGCTTCTACTTTTAACTTTTCAAGTTCAAATGTTCTTTCTTTTCTAAAATTTCCAACTTTTCCCTATTTAAACGATTGTTTATAGTTCTATCTGGCATTTGTTTAGTAAATTCTTCGTTATAGTTCTTACTATTCAGAATCATATCCCTTAAGCCCACAATATTAATATCAGAAGGAACATCCACGTCAAGTTCTAAGGCAAGTTCCTTTAAGTCACGTTTCTTGCCCTTTGCCAAATAAGCCATCTTCAGTTTTCAAATAATAATACAAGAATTAGTTCTTTCCGCTTAATACTTAGCCATAATATAAGCAGTTTATAAATGCACGTAGCTTTCTACTTTCGTTCTTGGCGAGCTTCCAAATTTTGGCTTAACGTACATTCCGACAATAAGTTATTAAATCCTTCTTAATAATCCTTGTCAATTCCACTTCCGAGATGTTAGGTACTTTCTTCAAAACTATTTAACATTCTGCTCTTACGCAATAAATCATTGATTCGCGCCTTATGCACATATCATTGAAATGGTACACCAACAAATATAAGATTACTATGCTCCTTCATAAATATGTTATCGTTCAACTCGGCTTCCATCATAATACTCTCTCGTTGCCACTCGGGGAAAACAAAATATCTAAAAAAAATCAGTGAGTTGCGTTTACAAGGACTCTCCCAAATCAGTATGTGCTGTTTATGTGTGTTATTGTGTTAGTGTTAAGCATTAATGTTTGCGTAACCGTTATTGCTTTTGCTAGTGCATGTCCACCTGCTCTTTTTTAACGTCTCCTCCCTCATCTACTCTGCCTCCCTTTCATTACTCTCAAAAGTTTCTCCTCGTTTATCTTCCCTTTCTCAACTCCCTTCGTTTCCTTCTCTCTCTATGTTTCTCTCCTATGTTTGCTTAAGTTTATATGTATTTATGTACAATCGAAAATATATAATTTTTATCACCTATGTAAAGCTGAAACCGCCCCTGGACAATACTGTAACCTCTATGTTTTAAATCACAAGAAACTCCCGGTGCAGCTCCTGGGGCTCCAGGGAGTTGTTGTTTCTGGATAGGGGAGGACGCGGGACATATATGCCTGCGTACCTATATTAAACACCGGGTGTTCCCGTTCTCCGTCACCTGTCACCTGTAAGTAAATCGAGCAGTTTATTAACAGCAATTGAGCAGCCATTGTCTCCTTAACAGCGAAGAATAACTTACTTTCCCCTTCCAACAAACACACTGGTGTGAAAAAATTAAGGACAAGACGGTTTTTTCAATATAACTTTGTACAAAAGCTTTCCAAATCAACACATTTAATATCGTAAGATACCCAATACGTAAGGACATGAGTAATGTAAGCAACACTTACTAAAAGAGAAATCAGAGGGATAAAAAGAAGCCTTATTGAAAAAGTAGCATGGAGCGCAATGCGACTGAAGGCCGAAACATCCCTGTGATGAGTGTCCAGCAAAAAACATCCGGTCTTTAATAGGGGA
>KK120915.1:237517-249193 GCA_000611955.2 Stegodyphus mimosarum | reverse complement strand
CAGCTTAAAGCTTCTCCAATTAGAAAGGAGACAGTTGTACATGCACTGTTTGGGGGGGGGGACAAAACGAAACCTAAACAACATGAAGTGTCTTCAATCGAGGTTAGGAATTTAAAAAGAACGTTTGCGTGTAGTTTTGAAGCCCTTTCGGAAAAAAGGATTTGCGGTTTTATTCCTAAGGTTAAGGATAAACAAATTTTGAACGAATTAAAAGAAAAGAAAATACAATTATCTGATTCTCTGCGAAAGGAAACCGAAATTGATCTTTTAATTGGGGCAGATATTATAGGGAAATTATTGACAGGAAATTTTATTGAACTACAGTCGGGGGTAACGGCTGTCGAAACGAAACTTGGGTGGACCGTATTTGGAAAACGAAATTCTTGTGAAAGGGATAATATTTTGAAAACATTTTCAATGCATGTTAGGAAAGTCCCTTTAAATGAGTTATGGGAACTTGAAAAGATAGGAATATCTGATCCAGTTCAAACTGTTAAAATGAAAGAAAGTTTTGATTTATCCGAATTTGAGAACAAAATGAAAATTCTTCCAGAGGGAAGATATGAGGTAGAACTTCCGTGGAAATGTGATACGACACATTTAACCGATAATAAAGAATTATCCTGGAAAAGATATGAAAAGATGATTTATAAACTCAGATGTAGTAATTTTTTCGATGATTATGAAAATGTGTTTAAGGAATGGGAAAGGTTAAATATTATTGAACGCGTACCGGAAAATGAACTGAATAATGAATGTCATTATTTGCCGCATAGACCTGTAATTAAATTAGGAAGTGAAACCACGAAAATTCGTCCGGTTTTTGACGCCTCTGCCTCAGAGAAAGGAAAACTCTCTTTGAACGAATGTTTATACAAAGGAATGAATCTTATAGAATTAATACCTGATGTTATTGATCGTTTTAGAATGTATCCGATAGGTATTAGTGCTGATATAGAAAAAGCTTTCTTGATGTTATCCGTCGCACCTAAAGATAGAGATTTTCTCAGATTTTTTTTCCCATGCAATGAAGGACAAATAATTTATAGGCATTGTAGAGTTGTTTTTGGAGTTTCTTCGAGCCCTTATTTGTTAAATGCGTCTATAATGCATCTGTTAGAAAATTGCCCACGTCAGTATAGTGAAATTGCTCAAAAACTGAAATTGTCATTTTATGTAGATAATTGTTTATCTGGTGTTTTTAATATTGATGAGCAATTTACTTTTATTGAACATTCTAAATTAATTATGTCAAATGGATGTTTTAACTTGCGTGGTTTTGAAAGCAATGTGGCTGGTACAAATGTTGACAATCATTCAGGGGATACTTCCGTTTTGGGGGTAATTTGGAATTTGGATAACGATACACTGAGATGCTGCACAGATATGGATGTATTGACATGTGATACGAAAATCACAAAAAGGCTAATTTTGGCAATTGTGCAGACATTTTTTGATCCTATTGGTTTATTAACGCCAACTACATTGCTTCCAAAACTGCTGTTGCAAAATTTGTGGAAAGTGAAAATTGCGTGGGACGATGAATTGTCTCCAGATGATACAAATACATTTTTGAAGTGGTTTAAAGAACTTTATGTTTTGAAAGATGTTACTTTATCTCGATACTTGTTTATCAATAATACATCTGAATTACATGTATTTGTGGATGCTTGCAAGGGGGCGTATGCAGCGTGCGTCTTTCTTCGATCAGTATTTAATTCTGAGGTAAAAATAAATCTCGTACGGGCGAAGTCTAGAGTATCGCCTCTGAAACCCTTAAGCATTCCTCGCTTAGAATTAATGGCCTGCTGTATAGGCTCTAGACTCGCAAATTCTATTATCAAGGCTCTCAATTTGCCAAATTTAAAAGTAACTCTTTGGTCCGATTCTACCACTGCCCTTTGGTGGATAACAGAACAAGGAAATTGGTCCATTTTCGTCGAAAATAGGGTTAAAGAGATTCGAGAATTGACGCGAGGTCATTTATGGAAACATGTTCCAGGAAAATTGAATATCGCCGACTTGTTATCGCGTGGATGTTTTGCGAAGCAAATGCTTCGGTCTAGATGGTGGGAAGGCCCCTTGTGGTTGCGAGAAGGCCCTGAATACTGGCCCACAGGTGAGATTGTTTGTTCATCTGAAGAAGTAGAACTGGAAAGAAAGAAAACAAAAATAGTGAGTATTGATCTGTCAAAAGACGCACCCCCTTGGCATCGAATAAGTGTATCTAATTATGATAAAATGATTAGAATATTTGCATGGATATTTAGATTTGTAAATAATTGTAAAAGTGGTTCTCAAAAAAGTAGAAACATCGAACTTTCACTGTCTGAAATTGAAAATTCTGAGAAGAATTTAATTCGTTTAGTTCAAGTTTATTATCTGTCTAATAAGAAGTCCCATAATTTTATTGAAACTCTCATAGATGATGATGGTATTCTGAGAGTTAAAACGAGAATACTAAATAGAGATGATCATAAATCTTTTCTGTATCCAATACTCTTGCCAGAAAAAAGTGAATTTACTAAGTTATTAATCAGAAATGTACATAATAAGAACTGTCATGCTGGTCTTCAAATGATGCAATGTATACTACGAGAAAGATTTTGGATAATTAGGGCTAGAAAAGCCATTAAAAATGTCATCTTTAACTGTATTATTTGTAAACGATTTAAAGTTAAGGCTATGTCGAGCGAACCGACACCTCTACCACCAGACCGAGTTACCGATTGTGCGCCGTTCGAAATTATAGGGATTGATTTGGCTGGACCCCTATTTTTAAAAAATGGAGGGAAAGTGTGGATCGCACTGTTCACGTGTGCTGTGTACCGTGCCATTCACCTTGAACTTGTAAATTCTCTCTCTACTGACGCTTTTCTCTTGGCGCTTCGACGATTTGTTGCTAGGCGCGGAAGACCAAGAATAATCTATAGTGATAACGGGACAAATTTTCAAAATGCATCTAATGATTTATCAAAACTAAACTGGGATAAAATATTAAAGGAAACTAGAACTGAAAAGATACTTTGGAAATTTATTCCACCTACCGCAGCCTGGTGGGAGAGGTTGGTTCGTACGGTAAAAGAGCTGTTGAAACGCACTTTAGGTAAATCAGTGTTTCTTATGAAGAACTCTATTCTATAATTTGTGATTGTGAAGCCATAATTAATTATAGACCTTTAACATATGTTTCTGAAGATTCGCAGGAATTGGTTCCTCTGACACCCGCCATGTTTCTTATCGAGAACAGAAATTCTAGTGTTGAAGATCTCGATGAATTAAATTCGTTAAGTCTTAATAAGAGAATAAAATATAGAACTAAAATGTTGCATGATCTGCGACAACGCTTTAGGAAAGAATACCTGAGTCAGCTGGTTCAAAAGCATAACGAAAAGAGATCTCGTGAGCCCATTGTTGGAGAAATAGTATTAATGGGGGATGATAACAAAAAACGTTTGCTTTGGCCCTTAGCCCGAATTACAGAGTTGATCCCTGGACGTGATGGAAGGATTCGGACAGTTAAACTTAAGACCCGGCATGGAACAGTTGTGCGACCAATACAGCGAATCTTTCCTCTGGAGATACATGCTAATGACAGAAATATAATTCCCGATGAGAAACTGGGTGCAGAGGAATCTAATCCTAGCGTTGAATGTAATTTAGAAGCACCTGATAAAATGGTAATACGACGATACACCTCCTCTGGACGGCATGTAAAAACACCGAAAAGACTTGACCTTTTTAATAATGTTTGTTATCAGCTTGAGACTCAATCTGAGTCTCAAGGGGGGGAGGATGTTGTGAAGTGAAGTGAAGTGAAATACCGACTGGGCGTGGCATCGCCAATCATGACATCAGCCTGCGTGCTGAACTTCAGATAGAAACTGACTTCTGTAGGAGAAGGACTGCTGTAATGAAAATAAACGTTTTGTCTAGAAAGTTACTGCGTCTTTTATTCACAAATGCACCTAGCCTCGGGTAGAGGCAGCCCGCAACAGAATTAAATAGTTATCTTTCTGTGTGTTTTTCGTAACAGTTATGTAACGGCATAAAATGTGTAAGTATTACAACATAAAATGTAAATAATTAATTTAAACCTAACTGACAAATATTTTAATGATCATAATGTTCGTTTTGCATATTATTTTATTATCTTTTTGTGGGAACAGTTTCCATACTAATTTATGCTTTAGAATTCTATGTTTTGTTTACAATAGGTTTTCGCGGAGCGTGTCGGAAAGGTTGCAATTGCAAAGACGTTTCGCAGAAACGCGCCGAATTGGCGATTTTCAAAACATCGCCAAGCAGTGGGCTAAAGCGCATTTTCACCAAGACTACTTCAGTTTCACCTGTTCTCATGACTGATGTAAAAATATCATTAAATACTTAATGGTGATAGATCATTAAAAAGCATGAAATATCACATCCTTCATTGCAAAGTGGAATATTATATAAGTTGAAAAATGATTAATAATAAAACTAAGAAATAATCTGTTTTGCTTACCTTGTGCTCTTTTTAAGATAAAATGTTTAATGCTACTATGGTAGCAAGGTGCACAGACGTGTTTTGGCACGGTGTTTACAGTCGGCTGCCCATGTATAGAACAAATTATTTATTTATTATAGTATGATCACTCTGACTTCTCCTCTTTATCCACTTTTCATAAATTTATCAGAGTATATTAACTCAAAAGTCTTTGTATCTGAAATACAGCAAATTCTATCATGACAACCACCGCTGTAAGATGGCCATTTCTGAACATGACCAGTATTTCCGAAAACATAGGGCCGTTCCTGCACTTAAAAGAACACAAGCGGTCCGACTATCGCGATACCACAACTAAATTCAGTTTTTGAAAATTAGCTAAATTGTAATAATAATTTATAATCAAGATGGCAATCTTGATTATAAATTATGTTCAAATCTCTACCTTGTAATTTCAAGTTCAATGAGTTCAATGATTCAAAAATATCTGACATAAGTTAATACAACTTGAACACTTGGCTTTCGGAATTCCACATACAATTTGGCAATTTAGCTAATTTTCAAAAACTGAATCACTTCATCTCAATGTTCAAACAATCTTACTAATATATTTCCTTTTGAGAGCCACCATAATTCTATATGAAATAAAAGTGTTTTACGTTTTGTTCTTAAATCTTCACAAAGGACCATAAAAGGTTGCATATTTAAAGAGCTCTTTTTAACAAGATTGACAATTTTGATGCACATTTGTAAGACATTGTTGAGTTTGTTTGGAAGTGTCTTAGCTGCCAAGGCTTGACAGTATATAACATAGTGAATAGCTGTAACACTGGGATTTTTTTCTCTGACCATCTGTACGAATCCTGAGCAAAATCCAAGCATTGACAGAGCACCATCTGTGCATATGCCTATCAGCTTTTCCCATAAGGCTGAGTTTAGACAACGACGTAAATGTCACAGAGGCATAGTCACAAGGAATAAAATGTGGGAATTCCGTTCACACCTGCGACACAGGGTCTAAGCTGCACCTACTTAGAGAAGCTAAATTTGCGCATGCATGGATGTATCTACAGCTTTCCCGCTCTGTTTGGTCAATGCTTATTTCCATAGCATAGAGTTCAAAACTGCGAACTTTATGCCAAGAGCCCTAAACAACATTTTGTGACATAGCACAGACTGGTCGCCTGGCAATGCAGCTCGGCTTAAATCACTTATGCCCTTTATACCGTTGTCTGAATGAAGCTTAACAGTTCCTATTTTCAAAAGAATCCAGAGATTATTCTCATTATATGAACTGCTTTTGAAGTAGTCATTACTTCCATAGCAAAGATCATCTTGTCTTTCTTTCAGTTTGTATGAACTAAATGAAAACTAACAGTTAACAACATCTTGCTAAATCTGTACTCTCGTCCAAATGTGCAAAAAAAAAAAAAAAAAAAAAAAAAAAAAAACAGTTCTTTCACAGCCTGCACTAACTGATTTTTTATGTCTTCAGCCATATCATCAATGTGACGTTTCAGTGCTATCAGAAAGTGGTATTTGTGAAAGCTTTTGGTCCAGGAATAATATCAGCTGCTTTCAACAGGCAAAGCCTGACTAGTGTTTCTCTGATAATAATTTTTCTTGGCCTTTGAGAAGCATGGGGATACAAAAACGAAATAAGGACTTTTTTTTTTTAGAATAGAAACGTGAATGCAAGACTAAGCTGTAACAAATTAGCACCTTGAAAGAATGAAAGGATTTTAGATTATTTCTTCTGATCCAGATACGGTTTATGTGGATAATATCAATATCATTCTCACCTCTAAGGATAAACTATTTTTTTAACTAGCTAATAATTTGAGTATAGCAGAAATTATCTGAATATATATCCCATATCCCAAATAAAATGCTAAAAAATGGTTTTTCCATTTAAAAAATTTTGATCATCATTTAAAGGTTAAAAAATTAATGTACTGATGACAGGGAATGACAGTTAATTGACTGAACCTATTAATTAATGGAAAACTTTAAAATATACATACTCTAGGTAAGGGGAAAAAAAAAAGAATATATTATTTATAACAATTCATTTTAATACAGATTGGAACACTACCAAAGTGAAAATGTGATTATTTTCCCATACTTAACTCTGAGAATAATATGAATATTTATCTTCCCTGTGGAGAGCTATTTTTAAGTTTGAATTATATTTGAAAATTTCCGAATGCTTGCTTCTTAATTTCTTTAAACATTTATCAACCCATTTTATGGTTGCTAGAGTGCTTGAAACAGGCCTTTGTGGGAAAAGTGCATTCGATTTTAATTCTAATTATAATTTCAAGTATTTGGTATAAAATTTCATTATTTTCTTATGCTAAATCTAGGAAACAAATCGGGTTGAATCGGGAGATTTGTTATGTCACTTAAATTCTATGGAGTATGCAAGGTGTTATAATAATTACTTAAAAAAAAAAAGCACAGATGGACAATCCAAAAAAGGTGGCAAAATGGATCCACATATTTTATAAAATACGATAACAAGTCTAAAAACTGAAACACAACTATTCAAAGCAACAGTCTTACCTCAACTCAATACGGACAATAAGACTTGCTAAATATCATTATTTTGTTACTTTTTATGTAATTATTGACCACCTGCAATAAATCATCACTGCTCAAAATAGTAGCCATATCTTTACGATTAATTTTACTGGTCTAAACTTAAGAACAACGTCTATTAAGAAACTCCTCACGCAACACAAATAATCTTGTTTTGCACTCGCTAACTCTTCCTGCCCGCAGGGCTAAAAATCAAGTTTAGGTGCGAAATTTTTCCACAGCGCACTAGATACAACAAAGTCCCTACCCTCCCATCACGGGCGACTAAAACCCGTCGGGAACTGAGGAAATTCTACCAATCAGAAAGGGCCGTTGCGCTGGGGGTTAGGTTAGGTTAGGTTATTCAATTATGGCAAAGCACACGAGGGCTATCTGCCTAAGGGAGGGATGCCTTCGTGGAGGACTTTCTAAGGGAAACTGGCTCGTATACACGTTACACATGGGGAAAACCACGAAAACGCCCATGCAGCCAGCCCGTTCGCGGGATTCGAACCTCGGACCGAACTACCAGTGTTCAGCGTCTTTACCGCTCGGCCGCTGGTGGGCTGCGCTGGGGGACTTTTGGCATTATTTTCTGTTCGCCAAGCGCAATTTTTGTGCAAAACTGGTATACGAGATACTATGACAGACTTGTTAATGTAATGGTAACTTTTTGGTTACGTTATGGATGAGCGCTTCTTAGGTAGCAGCACTTCATTTTGTTTTGATTATTATTTTGAGGTACTCAAATAACTAAAACTACTATAGGGGTGATAAGTCAAGAATGTACAATATTTAAAAAAAAGCAAAGCTTTCTATCTCACTCAATTTGCTCTATCGTTACCGAATAACCTTTTGATTTCCTTCTACCCTTTTTTTTACTATTGATAAAAATTACTGTAGTGTAAAGTGACCACATGTCCCGATTTTGGCGGGACAGTCGCGCTTTTTAGAGGACTGTTCCGCGTCCCGCCGATTTTTAAAAATGTCCCGCTTTTTAGAAAATATCTGCATTTCTTATCTTAACTATTATTTATCAACTATTATAGTGAATATAAAGAATTAAAAAGTACATAATTAAGAAAAAAACACATAAAATGCATGCAGAGTAAACTGAATTAGGCGATGTAGCGAGTTAGATTTACTCTGTGGTGTTAGATCATTGTCATTACGTCTCGTCAAAGAATATGTATTGTTAACAAGAGTGTCGCCAAAGCAGGAGTTGCTCCATCACATTGTAGAGGTAAGCGCTCGCGCAAACCCAAAATAGCTGTCGAAGGAAATTCAACCTATTTTGCGTATGTGTGGAATAGTTGTCGAACCAGTGTCGAAGGTCATGTTTGTGAAGAGTTCATACTTCTGTGACATTTTTTTTTTCCCGGAGGAGAGTTTTTCATTTTTTCAAAGAAATTATGAGCACTTATGAGAATTTGATCATGTATAGGGTAGATATTGAGATAACTATGAATTTGAGCATTTCTAACATACCATGGTGCGTTTACTATGTTTTTGAGGATTTTATTTTGTAAAACATTAATCTTTTGCCTTTCGGTTTTACTGGCTGTAGCCCAGGTAGGGACCGCATATAGGACAATTGGCCGAATAACAGTGACATACAAGGATCTCTTCGTACTAAGATTTAATTTTGACTTTCAACCTATTAATGAGTAGATGGACATGAAAGCAGCATTAGCCTTGTTTAAGATATACTGGATATGGGTTCTCTGAGTAAGATAATGGAGGCAGTTTTACTCACAAGAATCAATAACCACTTAGAGGAGAAGAACCTACTTATCCCGTTCTAGTTCGGATTCAGGAAACAATTGGGCACATGTAATCAGCTGTACCGGGTAGTAGAAACCATCTCGGAAGGCATGCACAGCCGAAAAGTCACTGGTGGAATATTTATTGACATAACCAAGGTCTTCGACAGGGTATGGCCGGACGCACTTATTTAGAAATTACACCATCTGGGTTTCCCAGACTACATCATTAACATCACTAAATCCTACCTAGCCGGTAGACACTGTTTAGTTCACGTAGCTGGCTCCAATTCCACTCTCCGCCCCATTAGGACTGGGGTCGCTTTTGGGCCCCAGACTTTTTAATATCTACGTGAACGACATACCTACAACACCAAACACCACCTTAGCTATGTATGCTGATGACACAGCGATTCTTGCTCAAAGCGCATTTATTGGTTCAGTTATCCAACGATTGCAAAATTACATACATGCACTTGAGACTTGGCTGGTACAATGGAAAATTCAAGTCAATGTATTCAAATCGCAGGCAATCCTATTCACGGGAAAGAAGAAAATTCGCAAAAACCTGGTGTTTCTACAATACTCCAATTCCCTGGGCCTAGCAGGTCCCGTACTTGGGAGTGATCCTCCACAAAACTCTTTCATGGGCCCACATATACACTCTATTATTCAAAACTTTCGGGTGCGTAAAGCTAAACTCTACCCCCTAATTGCTCGAAATAGCGTTTTATCTATTGACAATAAGTTACTCATTTATAAATCCATTCTGCGTCTACTTTTGTGTTATGCCTGCCCGGTATGGGCATATTCTAGAAAGAGTTATCGTATGAGGCTCCAAGCCGCCCAGAGCAGTACACTGCGTCAAATTGCTGGCGCTGAGTGGTACGTTAGGAATTCTTATTTGCATGATGAGTTAGGGGTCGAGCTATTAGGACCCACTATTGTAAAATTGCCAAAAACTTTCATCAAAGGCAAAATGCTATCTCCAACCCGGCAATTAAAATTGCCGATTATGACTTTCACGATCTTAATAACATGTGTCCTCCGCTTGCTATTCTCAACACTTGGATCATGTAATCTTGTCATATTCTACTGCTTGTACATGTTTTATGTTTATTTTCTTTTGATTTACAAATTGTAATTACTTATATACCCTGTCAATTATTATTTACTCCTTTTGTAGCATCTCTGCTTGTGTATTGTGCTTGTCTGTTACATGAGTTACTCGGTTTATGAGCTTGATTTGATTTGAATATTACCTTTGTCTAATTTATCCTCTTAGTTTCACCTATCTAACTCACTGGCTCGAACAGCTTCACACATTTTAGGCGAATTTACACTTTACATTAGTTATTAATGCTCAAGTAAATTCTAACCAACCCACTACATTATACAGTCTTTTTCTGAAAATAAGACATCCTCCGAAAATAAGCCCTATCGTGATTTTCGGAACTTTTTGTAAAGTAAGACATCCTCCGAAAATAAGCCCTATCGTGATTTTCGGAACTTTTTGTAAAATAAGACATCCCCCGAAAATAATCCCTAGTTAAAATAATGTGACAAAAAGAATTCGTTAAAAATGCTGTTGATTTATTAAGTAATAATATGTTTAGCTTTCCGAATACTGGTATTTCAGAGAAATGTTTGAAACAAAATATTCCGAGAAATTAATTGTTTACCTCTACAGTTCGTTTCAAATTAATTCTTGGAATTTATCTTAAAAATACAACATAAGGCAGCAGTCTACATTGAGCGACAGTGCACGTATACAACGTTCATTCTTTTCAGTCTTGTAAGTCTGATTATTTCCTCATACGTAATTTTATTTAAAAATAAAGTGAATAATTTTTAACCCCAGTTAAAATGAGTACAAAACGAAAGAGCTATTCCGTCGAGTACAAAAAGGGAATCGTGGAAGATTCCATGGATGTAAATCTTGTAGCATTCTATAAAGAGAAGATGCTGGACCTCCGTATGGTTCGTAAATGGCTTGCAGACTACGATTACCTGTGTCAACTGGTGGACCAAGGAAATGAGAAAAAACTCAGGGTTGGATCATGTCGGCAGCCGTTATTTTCTGAGTTGGAAGATTGCATCTGGCAATGGATTGCAGGTAGGAGAGCAATGGCTTTGGTTGTGCGCAGGACTGATATTCAAACATTTGCCCTTGAAACAGCAACTGAGTTGTCAGGACTTAGTGTTCTGTGCATCCTTTTAGGAAACATGATAAATTCTGTAAAGGGTTCTTTACCTCCAATAGTCAGTCCTGAACTGGAACAGGGAGCGGAAGGTACGCTATGTTCAGATGTATCTGCTGGGATGGATAATAACTGCACGTGAAGGGATTTGAAATCCCCTTTTATTCAATCACTATTAAATACAAACCTCCCAATTCGGGAGAGATACAGAAAGTAAAAGACCACACTTGGGTCGAACCTAACAATCAAATAATTTTAAAACTAAACCTAAAATAGAACTTAATTAAACTTTGCTTCGCAGAGCAATTCGCGGAAGTTGGCCTCTACCGGAAAGGGTGCGTAGCAAGGTATACTAAATACTACCGCACTTTAATTTGTTTTACAATGCAATCACGTAGTAAGCACTATGGCTTATAAATTTAAACTGCTAGCTGGTCAGGCGAACGTTGAGAGGAATAACCGTGATTTGAGGCAAAGCTCTCACACACCGAGAGGTTTCTACCTCTGGCTTAAATAGTGCTTGGCTGAACTTCAAAATTAGCATAAGCTAAAAACGCGCGCTTCTTCTGACAGGAAGTTGAAGCAGAGAGGAGATAGAAAAGATTTAAATTAAAATAAACTTGGTTAGTTTAACTAAAACCTTACA
>KK120915.1:225748-236896 GCA_000611955.2 Stegodyphus mimosarum | reverse complement strand
TCGTTGCTTGTCCTGGTTCCTGCTGTATTCGGGAAGTTGATTCTCAGGCTGCAATCGGCGTTTCTTGCTTCTCAGGCACCTGTCCGATGATTCCACAGTTCTTTTGGATACATTGGGCTTCCCTTGCCCATTCTGCTTTCTTCTCTTGGTACGCTCGTAATTCCGTTCGTAGATTTGTTCACCTGCATCGTGAGACTTTCTTTTGAAACCACATTTTTGGTTCTTATTTCTTTGCTGAGGGGGAGCTTTCTTCTTCTGACCTTTCGATGTCGTTGTAGCTGGTTCCTGCTGTTTTTGCTGAAGTACATCTTCCTGGCTAGTCGATTGCCTCGGATCCTGAAACAAATCTTTAAATACAGCCATTTTGCTGCGATTATAGAACGGTTTTATTTGGTCCACATTCGCTTTGAGCGTTTGACCATCATTTCTTTGATTTATAAAACCACTGCCCCCGTAATTTGTTCAATTGTGAACCTTCAAAACGCGGAAAAAATTTCCCCACCTTTTCTTCTGGGGCATTTGACAAGTTGTGTTTAATCTTCAACACTTCATCTCCCACATTGTACTTGACCTCTCTTCTTTGTAGGTCATAATATAATTTTTGATTTCTTTGGGCCGTTTCTATATTTCCCCTCGCTTCCCGTATCAACTTTTGTATATCACTCATTTTAAATTCTTCTGCCCTTTCCTGTACAAAGAACAGTTTGTCCAAGGGGGTCAAAAGTTTTCTTCCCAAAAATAATTCAGCGGGTGTTTTTGTGTAGTATCGTGTTTGGCGGTCCTAAGTGCAAATGCAAATTCATTTATATGGCTATCCCAGGTAGAGTGATAGTTTTTCACATAACTTCGAATTATTTTCACTACATTTCTATTCACCCGTTCCGCTATGTTTGACTGCGGACGATACGGGACCATCTTTAGATGACGTATGCCCAGTTTTGCACACATTTCCTCAAACATTTTACTAACAAACTGAGGACCATTGTCTGAAATAACTTTTAGGGGCGCCCCGTATTTTAAAATATACTTATTTAGAATTGAATCTACTACAATTTTTGCAGACGCGCGTTTTAACGGAATTAACTCTAACCATTTGCTAAAATGATCCACTATAACTAAAAGATATCGGCTTTTATTAACTTTACTTCGAGGGTAAGGTCCAAGTAAATCGATGCCTATTATTTGATTTGGGAATTCTGATTTAATACTATTTAGGAACCCGGCCGGGCGGAAATTAACATAATTATTTAATTGACATGTTGGGCACGACTGGACATACGCCCTAGTAAACTTTTGCAGTTCTGGAAAGAAAACTGCCTCGCGAACTCTCTGAACAGTTTTTCTTATACCTAAATGAGCCGAAATGGCACAATCATGCAACTCTTCTAATACATTCAACCTCATGCTAGCTGGGATAACCGGTCTATATTCATGATTCTCATTAGTAGCTTTCGTATAGAATAACAGTCCGTCAATTAATTCGTAATTTTCGGCCCTATTTCTTATCGGCACAATATCCGGATGATTGAAATTCTCAGGGTCGGCCAAATAATTGTATATATTTTTGAACTCCGGATCTTTTTTGAGTTCGGCTATTACTGTTTCACGAGAATCTAATACTTTGGATGTTAACATGGCTATCTTAATTACACTTCCATTTTCATCTAAGTTAATTCTGCTTAAAGCATCTGCCACAACATTTTCCTTTCCCGGCGTATGTTTAATTATTAGGTTATATTCCTGTAATTTGAGAGCCCACCTTATTAATCTGGGTGATAAATTTTTTCCAGAATAGAGTCTAGTGACCGCCGCGTGGTCGGTATATACAGTTACTGGAGAACTTCCAAAGAACACACGAAATTTCTGTACTGATGCTAACACTGCGAGAGTTTCTCTCTCTGTTGCGGAATAGTTTCTTTGGGTTTCATTTAATGTTCGGCTGAAAAAAGCCACGGGCTGACCATTTTGGGAAAGCACTGCACCAATCGCGAAATCTGAAGCGTCCGCTGAAATCTCTAATCCTTTATCCCCTTCTGGAAATTTTAAGACGGGAGCTTGAGTCAATGCGTCTTTCAATTTTTGAAACGCCAAGTTGGCTTCTGCTGACCACGAAAACCTAGCTTTTTTTCTTTTCAACTTTAGCAGTGGCTCAGCTATTTTTGCAAAGTCTTTAATGAAAGCCCGGTAATATGAACACATCCCGAGAAACGACGATAATTTCTTCGCTGTTTTAGGAACAGGATAATTTCTAATGGCTACTATTTTTGACTGATCCGTTTCGATTCCCTTTTGGGAAATTTTAAATCCTAAATAACGTAACTCTTTTGCGGCAAATTTACATTTAGACGCATTTATCTTTAAACCAGCTTCGTTTAACAATGAAAATACTTTTCTTAAATCTTGTAAGTGTTGTTCTAGAGTACTACTCGTAATTATAATATCGTCTAAATATATGAAAGTGCTTTTACCAAGGACTGGTCTTAAGACGATGTCCATACATCTTTGGAACGTTGCCGGCGCGCCGGATAATCCGAACGGCATTCTAAGAAATGCGTACGTACCAGATTTCGTTATGAACGCGGTTTTGTGTACGTCCTCGGGTTTTACCCCAATCTGAAAATAGCCACTCGTGAGATCTAATGTAGTCATGTATTTTGTAGACGAAATATTTCGAATAATTTCTTCAATTATCGGCAACGGATATACAGGATATTTTGTAACTGAATTTAACTTGCGATAATCTATAGCAAAACGCCACCGCTTCGGGTGCGTAATCGGGTAATCATTATTTTTCTTACACAGGACAACGGGGCTAGCATAACTGCTAGAAATTGGCGTGATGATTTTATTCTTTAACATCTCTTTAATATGATGTTCAATTATTTCTTCTTTTACCCTGTCATATCTATATGGCTTTTGCCTAACTGGCTGAGCGTCCCCCGTGTCAATGTCGTGGTTCACCACCTGCGTAAACCCTGGTACATCACTAAATAAATTTGCAAAGTGACTTACCAGACCTTGGATTTTCTCTTTTTCCTCTGCTTGTAAATGTTCCAAGTCCAGCTGCGGGGGCTTATCATTCTTCGCTTCAATTGGCTTCATATTTAATGTTAGTTCTCCCCCCTTGAAATCAATTTTTGCTTCTGCCAAACTAAAAAAGTCCACACCTAGAATAATACAAGTCTGCAGGTTACGCACAATATAAAACAGGATTCTTACCTGTTCGTTGTTGATACGCACGAACAATGGTACTTTTCCTAAACAGCTACATTTTTCTCCTTGGGCCGCTATGACATCCGTGTCTCTTGCACTAAAAATTCTGTAACGTCGAAAGTGCTTCTTAAAGAATCTTTCCGATACGAAGCTGCTTTGGGCTCCTGTATCCAAGAGGGCTGTCGCCGGTATGTTGTTGATTAGAACTTCAATCTTCGGCAAACTCAAATTCTTAACGACCACGGTGTTTAAATTGATTTTGGAAGGGTTTTGCGCTGCTTCGGACTTCTTCACCTTCCTCGAAGAAATCCCTCTTAGTTTAAATTCTTTTTCTTCTGGTTGCCCTCGGAATCTTTGCTTGTTCTTCTATTAAATTCCCTTCGTTCGCCGCTCGCTTTAGGAGACACATCTTTCTTCGGCCATTGCTTCGCCTTATTCCCGTAACTTTGATTTTGCTTTTGCTGCGGTCTTGGCGAACTCCACTGACTTCTTCGCTCAAATTGGCGTCGTCGTTCGTTGTCGGCTGTTCTTCGGCTTTCAAATTGTACCGCGAGCTCAAATAATCTGTCTAATGTTGTTGGATTTCTTAGTTCGATGAAATCTTGAACTTGGGGCAGTAGCCTAGGAAGTATAACTTGAATAATTTCAGGATCCGGGCGACTTCCATACAAAAGCTTGAAAACTTGAATTTTTCTCAAAATAAAATTAGACAAATCTTCTATTTTTTCTTGATATCGACTAAACAGTTCAGCTTCCAATCTGGCTCGATCTCACACTACAGGAAATGCTTTCACTAGAGAATTCTTGAAATTTTCATACGTATATGTGGGGCTTCCTGGTTCCCCCAAGAGATTCTTCCCGAAGCATTTGAACCAACTTAGCGCTTGGCCCTTCAAAGCGCTGGTAGCAAGAGCGACTTTCTGAAATTCGTGGACTGGATATAGCATGAAGTGGGAGTCTAACTTTTCTAGGAAATTGATTACGGCTGTCTTGCCGTCAAAACTTGCCGCTGGCTTCATGGCTGCTCGCATGGTTTTTACGATGTAGCCGAATCCTTCTATGCCAGGAGGTGCTATCTCAGGATTCTGGACAGGTACAGCAGGTGTCTCAGGTTCGTATTCTTGTTGTCGAGGCCATCCTCTTCTTTCAGTTCGGGCGCCACTGTCAGGACTTAGTGTTCTGTGCATCCTTTTAGGAAACATGATAAATTCTGTAAAGGGTTCTTTACCTCCAATAGTCAGTCCTGAACTGGAACAGGGAGCGGAAGGTACGCTATGTTCAGATGTATCTGCTGGGCTGGATAATAACTGCACGTGAAGGGATTGGAAATCCTCTTTTATTCAATCACTATTAAATACAAACCTCCCAATTCGGGAGAGATACAGAAAGTAAAAGACCACACTTGGGTCGAACTTAACAATCAAATAATTTTAAAACTAAACCTAAAATAGAACTTAATTAAATTTTGCTTCGCAGAGCAATTTGCGGAAGTTGGCCTCTACCGAAAAGGGTGCGTAGCAAGGTATACTAAATACTACCGCACTTTAATTTGTTTTACAATGCAATCACGTAGTAAGCATTATGGCTTATAAATTTAAACTGCTAACTGGTCAAGCGAACGTTGAGCGGAATAACCGTGATCTGAGGCAAAGCTGTCACACACCGAGAGGTTTCTACCTCTGGCTTAAATAGTGCTTGGCTGAACTTCAAAATTAGCATAAGCTAAAAACGCGCGCTTCTTCTGACAGGAAATTGAAGCAGAGAGGAGATAGAAAAGATTTAAATTAAAATAAACTTGGTTAGTTTAACTAAAACCTTACAGAGTTTGATATATCCTCAGAAGAATTTAAAGCATGGTCACACTGGTTGGACATACCAACTCTCCAACATGATTACTATGGATGCGACCGGGGTATTCCTAGGCGAAGGAGCTCAAACGACAGTTCACCACAAGGCTTCTTCGTCAATTTACGTTCCTTCTACCGGTTACGATACTGCACGTGTTACCTGTACTTTGACGATTTGTCTAGATGGCAAGGAAGTATCGCCATTTTTAATTACTAAAGGTAAAAAAGACCAGATTCAACGTGTTTCAGGAATTTATGTCATTGAAAGTGAAAAAGCCTGGTGAACCCAAGCAGTTATGAGAAAGTGATTTGATTTTATGCTGCCATCACTGTTGAGGGGCCAGAATAGAGTTTTACTAGGTTGGGATTCAGCCAGTACTCACCGCGCTAAAGACATGAAAAACTTTCTTGCTGAGAGGAAGATTGATCAAATAATGATTCCGGCAGGAATAACTGGTTACCTCCAGACACTTGACACTGCAATAAACAAGCCAGTCAAGGATCATTTGCGGATGGAAATCAATGAATATATTGAAAACAGAATGGTGAGAAATCATGGATCATTTGCGGATGGAAATCAATGAATATATTGAAAACAAAATGGTGAGAAATCATCGAGGTAATTTTGTAAAACCAGGCTTACAAGAAGTTGTGAATTGGGTAAAATATTCATGGGACAAAATAACTGATAGTGATGTTTCCAATGCACTACGAACAGGCTACTTAGACAAGAAGTATTCATTTAACGATAGCTATATCGCAAGACATGAGAGATTCGGACCAATGATTCAACAGGAAATGGATTTGGAAGAAAATCAGAATATAATTCAGAATTTTATTTATGACGATGTTCCAGAAGAAGATGACATGTCTGTAATTGAATAAATTTCTGTATTCTGTGTAAAATAAATATTAAATAAAAATATATAAATATACTTTTATTTTTGCCCTCCCCGAAAATAAACCCTAGCGCGTATTTTGGACGAAAAAAGAAAGTAATACAGTGTCTTATTTTCGGAAAAAGACGGTATTAATTTGCTACTTTTTATGAATTCCATTCGGTTATTTTACGTCACTGTTAGGAACACCACAAAATATTCTACATGGGGTAGGGCTTTCGGCTCAGGTGCCCAGGTGTACGGACACCACTCCACCACTCCACGGCGCCCTACCTTAAGTAAAAGTCTGACTAATCATATGTAAAAGATAATGAAACTCACGTATCTTCAAACTTTTTTTTACTGTTCTAATAATCAGTGTGATACATGAATTCGCAAATCACTGCACATTTTCTTAAATCATGGAGATAAGCTGGACACGTCTAAACTCATTTCCTTGTGGTTTAATTTTTGCTGTATACTTGCCTTTTACTACAGCGACTGCCGAAAACCAAGCTTCGCACAAATACAACGCCGAAAATGGAATTGGAATCCGCTGAGCCTTATCACTTGAAACGAGACAGACGTGCCTTCCATTCGCTCCTCTCTCCTGCGTGTCCTTAG
The DNA here is from genome assembly GCA_000611955.2 of Stegodyphus mimosarum. Taxonomy (NCBI): domain Eukaryota; kingdom Metazoa; phylum Arthropoda; class Arachnida; order Araneae; family Eresidae; genus Stegodyphus; species Stegodyphus mimosarum. The sequence goes on along the minus strand of KK120915.1, from coordinate 230,334 downwards.
TTATCTGCTGCTTTCCAGGGAAGAGTTCACAGACCTCGCCTCCCCGGCCAGAGTGACGAACCCTCTTGTCTTCATGCTCTGCAGAAGCGACGCTTGCCGCCACTGCTGCATCAACTCAGGTCGTATTTTTAGCTCAGCTTCCGAGCTTATTCATATCGCGTAGATAGGGATACCTTCGGGTACGGCCTCTTGTTAGGCCTCTCTATTTCACTCTTTAATTCTTTACATTCACAAACAACATGTGACATCAACATTAAACAGTTCTAAAATTGATACAAACATAGAAAATTCTCGTCTGATAATCTTTTACATAAACAAACACCATACACACCACATGAAGTAATTCTAAAATTGACTCAAACATGGAGAATTCTTCCCTTGACAACGGAAATTCTCACACGAAATACCTTAATGATGAACCAAACATTGAACAACTACTGAGTCATAGGATCACCCTATCCAATGATTTAGAAACATCACGGTCACCAGTAGGTGAGATCCTAACATAGTTTTGAATAACGACGATAAAAAAGAACTAGACTTCCTTCTTGGAAAGGCCATAAGTCAATTGCACTTGCAAGAAAATGGAATTGCGATAAAGCAAATCAGTGAACTAAAAGCCTCAAATGAAAAATTAACCAAACAGTGCGAGGAAATGAAAAACTTCTGTGAATCTCTTCAAGCGAATAGCGGCTTCACAGAACCAAGAAAAAGGAAAATGAGACATCGGCAAGCATCGGACACTGATTCTGACGACGAACTCTAGTTAAAAATAAGCAATAGATTCACTCAACTGGAACAGCAAATCGACGAAATGCATTTAGACTATGAAGAGTCATCTACCATCAATAAAATCATCTCCCAACCAGGACAACCGAATAAAATGTCCTCAAACAGCACCAAAATTAGCCCAAACACCAATTTCTTGACTCAATCGAAAAGAGAAGAACCTTATTATAATTGTAGACGATGTTTCGAAACCTGATGAATTCCCAGATAACCTAAACAAACAGACAGGGAAAGAAATTACGGGCACCTTAAAAGGTCACCCGCCTGGAAATTCAACCCACAGACTCTGAATCGCACCGCTCCATTCGTAAAATAATAGAAGAAATCAAATTATAAGCTCATACGTACTTCCTGAAGAAAAAATCCTAAAAGTCATAATCAGATGGCTTTCTATAACTACTGGTCCACAATCAATAACCAGTGACTTACTTAATAAAGGCTTCCGTGTCAACTTCATTACTCTCCGAGGAAACAGAAAAGAAAATAAGCCGATGCAACTTTTACTGCTGCATCTACCTAAAACAGAAGCTAATAAAGAAATTCATAATATTGCACATATGGGATATACGAACGTAACCATAAAATCTTTAAGATAAAAGCCAAGCCCCCTCCCAGTGTTGCAGATGTCAAGGGTCCTATCACAGTTCCCTACTCTGTATTAGAGACTGAGTTTGTGTAAGATGCGGCGGAAATCATCAACCATCAGAATGTACGCATAACCGAGATCAACCAGCCATCTGTTATCTGTGTAAAGGTCCTCATCCAACTAATTATTCTAATTTCCCGGAAGAAACAAAGCTAAACGATTTGAGTTTCAACCAAGCCCACCTCCAGCACCAACTATAACCCACCTCCAGCATTTCAACCCTTGGATCAACAGAAATCAAGATTTCCCTCCACTGAATCCAGAAAAGGGCAATACAAAAAATTTATTAAAAGTAGAAACACCGAAAGAAACTGTCAGCGCAGAGGGATTTTCCCTCTCAGAACTATTCGACTTCTTCTCACTAAAATCAGTATGGACTATAGTCATACAAGGTTTGAAAAATATAAAAAAGAAACCCTCACCCTTTGATAAAGTATGTGCACTAATCGAAAATATTGCAAAAGTAGGAAATCACCTTTAGTTCATTCAATTTCAGCAACAGGTGCAATTTAAAAATTTTATCTCGGAACGCAAACAGCCGTTTTTACAAGAGGGAAGAACTTTCAAGTTTAATCTCAGAAATAGAACCGGGCATCATTCTTATCCAGAAAACACACTTAAACCGGCTTGTAAAGTACTTTACTCAAACGTACAGGACTGATCGAGACTCTGGAAGAGGCGATGGAATTATTACGTTTGTTGAACGCACCATACAAAACTCGTTACATCCAAATTCATGCATCATCTTTAAAAGTAATTCCATTGAAATCATTATTGAACATAAAAAATACAATATCTCAAATAGCTACATTCCACCCAATAACAACCCCAGCACTTAGGAACTCTATAATCTCCTTAACTTCCATAACCCAGCCATTGTCGGAGAGAATATCAACGCCAAACATCTCTTTTGAAACAGGCGAGTTCCCAACAGAAAAGTAACTGACATTTTCATGCTAATCCAAACAAACAATTATATAATCCATGCACCTGACGAACCCACACACTACGGCTTCAATAGCGCTAACAAAATTGACTTCGTTATATCTAATAATTTTTCAAGCAACATCAAAATTACCATCCTCCCAGCATTGTCATCTGACCACAATCCAATTCTCCTCGAAATCCAAATAAATCACTCTCTCGCTTCAGACAAGCACCGGAGTTACAAACCGGGCCAAATATTCGGAAATTTTAATTAATGCTTTACCAGGAAACGCGCATATTAATAGTAAAGAAGAACTTGAAAGTTAAGTCATCAAATTTACTCAGTACATCAGCTGTGCTCTCAAAGAAGCCATTAACATTTTTCACACCAGCAAGCCTTTTCTATCCCTTCCTCAAGACATTAAAACAGTATAAAGGAGAAAAAATAGAATCAGAAAAAGATGGCAAAATTACAGAGACTTGCAAGAAAACGAAAATTACGAACACGAAAAATTAGCACGAATTAGAATTAAGCACGAACTAAATGTGATGCAAAGGAATATAAATAGAAGAATCAGAGACTTTAAAAATAAAAAAATGGACGAATTTCCTCAATAATCTCCCCACTGAAGATAATTACTTATACGAAATTTCAAGAAAACTCAAGAAACTTTACAAATCTATTCCACCTATACGCGGAGCAGGAGGTATTGCTTACACCGACAAGAACAAAGCAAATACCTTCGCCGACCAAATGGAAAGTACTTTGATTCATAACCCGCATCCATATGACAATAATCCTATCCATATAATTAATAAAGTTGTCAATAAGTTTCTCAACACTCCCGGCCCTCTCAACTTCACATTCCTTACCTCCCCCTGAACTGTAGCCGACTTCATCAACTCGTTATCTACGAAGAAAGGCCCAGGTACGATGGTATCACTACTAAAGCTATAATGCGCCTTCAAATTAATGCCATGACTTGTCTCACCAAGATAATCAACAGCATTATAAAATTTGCTCATTTTCCAACCTCGTGGTAGCATGGTAAGATCAAAGTTTTCGCTAAACCGCAGCAAAATTCTACCTTTCAGCAAAATTATCGACCTATTAGCCTTTTCAGTCACCTATAAAAAATTACAGAAAAACCAGAACTATTCTACGTTCAGAAACTTCACCTTTCATCCAGTTTCATCCAGATGAACAATTCGGTTTCAGAAATAAACACAGCACAAGTCATCAACTACTCAGAGTCATCAATTTAATCACAGATGGTTGCAACTGTAAATACCCGACAGGTGCCATATTCCTCGATGTCGAAAGCGTTTGACAGGGTGTGGCATGGCCGCCTTATTTACAAACTAATTGTTCTGATCTTTCTTGATCACTTCGTAGAGATATTATGTTATTTCGGAAGCAGGAGTCATGAAAAATGAACAAAGCCTTCGCCCTGAATCAAACCACGGACCTCTCGGTTACGCGCCGAGCGGGCTGACCACTGCAGCACGAAGGCATGCAAAGAAGGCGGGCGTATTTATTATCTTATATACTCCCCCTTTTAAAGACATCGGAATAAAAAAAAAGTTAACGCTGAAATAAGGGGGCAAAGTTGAGAGGTCTTGGCTAAGTGGGGAGCGTTGATTTACTTGCAACCTTCTTCATTTTCCCCTTCTGTGTGGGAGAAAGAAATTTCGGCTCAAAATCCACTTTTTTCCCGATTTTTTTTCGCGACTAAAATTTTATTGACTCAAAGGACACCAAACCCCGCCGCTAGCAAAAACCGGAGTCTCCTCTCCCCACCCTCACCTCACGCAACTCAAAACTTCCTTCCTTTTCTCCTTGATTTTAATATCGGAAGCCGAGAAAAAAGATGATTTTACATCTTGGCACTCGATAGCATTATACGATCTCAGTCAGTATCACTTAAAGGGAACGACAAAATAATTACTATCTGACTAAAAGTTCATACAAAAATCTTTCATGTGAACTAATTATGAAAATTCTTGATATACATTTTCCTTTAGGTTCAAAAGGTAACTACACTCACGTTTGTGAAAATTGCAACACCAAGAAGGAATCGTCATAATTGAATGCAATTTAATACACAGTTGAGTGGTAGTGGTACAAATAAATGATTAAATGTTCAAAGCAAACAAACAAGAACAAGAGATCAGAACCAGTATTTTGTGTGGCCAACACGCGCCGCAATAAGTGCTGCTACAC
>KK120915.1:184506-224833 GCA_000611955.2 Stegodyphus mimosarum | reverse complement strand
TCTGTAAGTTGTTCAAATCTCGCTCTCTTTCGTCGACGAGGCATAAGTACAGATTGAGTTAACGTTTACCACTAGCAGATAACCACCGATAACCATACACGCCTCGCTACAGCCGTCTATTTATTCGGATCCATCAGCCGTTCAGAGGGCGCTGCTCAGCATACGCATGCGCTACGGATTTGCAATTCTAATCATTTGCATATCATGCGCTACTTTGCATTTCCTGAAAATTTCAGCTCACTCGCGTAAGTCCTTCATGGTGTTGCAATTTTCACAAACGTGAGTGTATTTAAGAATGATGTAGCAAATTTATAAAATATTTAATGGTAAGTGTGTATTATAAACTGTAGTTTTAAATAAAAAAAATTAGGATTTGCCTCGCTAGCGTGTTTTGCCTGTATCCTGTTTTATTTATTTATTATTTTTTTCAGATCTACACGCAACCTAAACTAAAAAATAATTAACAAGAAAGAGACATCTAACATTTATTTGGATTATATCGCACTAATTTTAAATTAGTTTAGAAATAAAAATTCTGTTTTCGTTCAAGAGACTGTTGTTCAGGAAGTTTTGGCTAAGTTATAAAGTAACTTTATGCAACTTACATTATGTAAAGTTTAAGGGGAATTTTCTTAAAATAATATACTATACATGTTTTATGTTATATGTTTAATAGTTTATTTACGTATGCTTAATAGTTTAGTTCAGTAGACTTACATACTAAGTTTGGCTACAATTCCGCTTTAGGAACCGTAAAAACTCGCAGCGAAAATATACATGCAAAAGCGCCAAATTTAGTAAACGAGCCCATTTAACCGCGCGCCAAATCTAGCCGAATGCGCCGATTTCACAGCGCGTGATAGTTCTACATTTGTAAGTCGCCACTGAAATACTGATTCAATTTTTTAATTCTTTTTTGATAATGTAATGGATCTAACAATTTGGGAATGGGCCAATGATGAAAAGACTGCAATATATTTTTTGTCAAAGAAAATGCATCATTCACGATAAAAAATGATGTTCGAAAAACAACGAGATGAAATTATACTTTAGCGGTAACTCAGTAGCGAAATGACGCTTCAGGAATAAAACCTGTCATGCGAATAAAGGATTAAGAAACCACATTTCGTTCGCAGGATCGAAAATCCCCTTCCTTACACTCGTTAGGTTCATCTATTTTTGGTGTCAAGAGCTGACATCTATTGAATTTTGTTATCTGCAATTGAAGCTGAATCACAATACAATTGTAGACTGCAACAGTTACAAGAATGAAATGTGTGCCGCAATTATAATCCCTCAGCCTAAGTTGAAAATCCATACGTCATAAAGGAACATATCACAGAAGGAAGCATTATTTATTCTAATTGCTGGAAGTCATACAAGTAGGATGAACTGCAAGACACTAGTTTTGAACATTTTACTGTCAGCTACAACTACAATTCTGTGGACCCCGAAAATGGGTGTCATACACAAAAATAGAGCGGCTGTGTCGCAATGCTAAATGGCATTATAAATGTTATCGGAGCACTGTTCAGCAGCACTTCGATTCTTATTTGTCCGAGTTTATGTATAGACGTTTGTACAAAAAAAAACTGAAATTTTCTGTGCTATGTTGGAAGACATAAAAAATTTTATGCCCACCGTTTAATTTCAGTTATTTTTAGCCTTTTCTTTATAAATTAAATAATAAAAAAAGTGTTACATAAAATTAACCTTTCATCAAAGTAAATTAATAATCGTAAATAGTTCATTACTATTACGCTTTCTTTCAGTTATTCTCAGCCGTTGGTTTATAAATTATAATAATAAAAAAAGTATTACATGAAATTAGTCTTTCATCTAAATTAAAATAATAATCTGAGATAGTTATTTACTACGCCTCCATTCAGTTATGTTTAGCCTTTTTTCATAAATTATAAAGAAGATAAAGAAATGCATTACGTGAAATTAAATCTTCTGAATTAAAACAATAATCCTAGTTTTTTACTATTATGCTTCCTGCGTTAGGGTTACCATAATTATTTTTGGCAACAACTATAGTTTGGCGATATTTTACGGTCTTTATAACGGAATTGTACCCACTTTGTTTGTAATTACATTCCTTTTGTTAAAACTGAAATGACTAATACAAACAGAATTCTTAAACATTCTTTCCATATTTAAAAAATTCCTTATTCCTCAGTAAATAATTAAAAAAGAACAGCAAAAAATACACTAAAAGAGTAATATCAATGAAAAAATCAAGTATGATATTTGTACTTGAAGTTTCAGACCCAGTTTCTGAACGTTCGGTTTAATATTGTTGCGTGCTTACTGGTTCGTAATATATCGAATGCACAAGTTGCACTTTTAGTTTCCTAAACTATTGTATCTAAAGAAAAAGCTAACTCGATATATCAGTTCACACGGAATGAAGCAACTCGCAACAACAGTAATTAAGCAACGGGGGAAGGGGAAATTGAGATATTGAGATGCTGTCTCTCCGGCCTTTTATAGTTTTCAAGCGGTCGCGAGAAATTTCCAGTAATTTCTGCTTCTCGAGACTTCAGGAAAGCAATAAGAGAATGGAATTACGGTTACAGCTAACATAGTGGTCAAATACATTTATTTAATTTGAATACAAATTACAGAGATATCCATTTACTGAATGTTAAATGCACGTGCTCCTGTATTTTTTACTTTGCCGGCGCAGCTTTAAATTTTTCTCGCCCTGCATTACACGGGGAAATATAATTTTAATTATAATTCCAATAAAATTAGCCATATAAATACAAAATTCGTAATACTGTCCCTTCCGAAGGACTGCACCTCCCCGGCAGTACAATCCCTGAAAAGGAAGGCATACATACAACTAAGGCATCAATGTAATAATTAATATTACAATACGATAACAAACAACATAATAACTGCAATAAGTAACATAAAACAAATCAAATACTAAATCAATACATGTGTGCACAAATTTACAAACAAATCGGACCATGATCTTATATTATTTACATTACATACACTACTACGTACCAGTAAGGAGTAGTAAGGAGCTAACTTGTCTAGGACTAACTTGTCTAGGACTTGTCTAGGGCTAACTTGTCTAGGACTAACTTGGAGCTAACTTGTAACAGCCTTAGTAAGGAGCTAACTTGTCATAAGGGACGACTTTGCGCTTAGAAATCGGAGACTTTCGGATTCGAAGAACGACGTCGTTCATCCTCTTTAGGACTGTGTAAGGACTATCTTAAAGTGACTGTAATTTAGGGGAGAATCCTTTCCGTCAAATCGGATTCCACAACCACATTTTGTCCCCTTCGTTGAATCCCTGTCTTTTAGCTCTCGTGTCGTATCGGGTCTTCATCTTCTCCGTCGCCAAGTTGACTCGATCGCATGCAAAATTGGACATCACTTCAAACCGTGTCTCGAGATCTTGGATGTACTCCTCATGCGATGAAACCGCATTCGGAGGGAGACCAAACGAAGGATCAAAAGGCAAACGAAGATCACTACCAGAGAGCATCTGAGATGAGAAAGGGCCGGTATAGTCTCGAGGACAGCACTGCGATAAGCCACTAAAAATACAGATAACTTTTGGTGCCCGTCCTGTTGGTTTCTGGAAACCACAGACGAGTGAGATGTTTCGATTAAACCACATCTCCACCATGCCGTCTGATTCGGGATGTAATGGTGTCGTTCGAGTTTCATCAATGCCGAATAGCTTACATAGTTCTTTAATTACGGCAGACGCAAAAGTTCTTCCTTGATTGGAATGTAAATGCAGAAGCACTCCGAACCTAGAAATCCAATGCTGTATCATTACTACTGAGGATATATTTGTTGCTATGTATTATATTATATATGTTATTTGTTGCTATGTATTTGAGAATATATTTGTTGCTATCAGGAATAGGATACGCTTCAGGCCACTTTGTAAAGTAATCAAAGCCAACGAGGATGTATTTGTTGCTATATGGAGTTCGTGACAGAGGTCCCAGAATGTAAAATGCGATCCGTTCAAAAGGCGCTCCTACATCATAACGTTGCAGATCGCTTCGGTTGCGTTTCTTCGGTCCTTTCCTACCCACACAAGCATTCCAAAACCTCACCACTTTTGCACGTCATACTTTGCATTACTCCAGTAAAAGCTCTCTCGAACTCTCAGCAAAGATTTCTTATTTCTAAGTGTCCTCCTAAAGACCCGCTATGTAGTTCTTTGAGGACATCCGGAATCTTGGGAGTATCAGCTGCTACTGGAATGGCTGTAATCATACGATTCGAATTTCTGGTACAAGACGCCGTTTCGAATGTGGAGTTGAGAAGAGAGCCCAGTACTGTCTTGTCTTCGGACTATGGATCGAAATGTTCTCCCAGGTAGGCTTTCTGTTTCAGGATTCCATTAAATCAATTATGGGTTTAACAGCGCCGTCTTCTAGCTGGGCTTTTCTGACTGTTTTGTTACTCGATCTTTCGATGTTGAAATATGTTACTTGTCGTGCGACCGCATTCAGCAGTCCGGGTTTCTGTTCCAACTTAGATATCCGCAGCTTTCTGAGCAGGGTCTTACAGAGCAGGCATCGGCGTTTCCAGGTGGAGATCCCTTACAATGATGGATAGTTATGTCCTCAGAGGCTGAATGCATTTATTTTTAAAATCCAAGGGAAATGGTATTTCGTCAGAAAGTCCAATCCGAATATACAAGGATCTGCAACATATGCCGTCTGATAGTAGGCGGCTCTTCCAAACGTGATGTTTACGTGTAACTTCGTATCAATTTCAATTTTATTACCAAATGCAGTTTTAAGGGAAACACAGAATAGGGTTTAAATGAGATCACCTCTAAATTACTGAGCTAAATCTTTCCGAATGATGGTAACATTCGCTCCTGTGTCGATCACATATTGCAAGAAACTCCACTGATAGGTCCCATGAGGAAAAGTCCGTTATTGCAGCAACTCACTTCAGTAACCAGAAGTGCTTTAAAATAGGGCTTCTCATTATCCTTCAAACTCCGCTTCTTTCGCCGTTGCTGGGAAATGGTCTTATTTTCTGTGCCATCCTTTGTTCTGCAGTTCCTTCGTACTTGGCCCTCAGCATCGTAGTTCCAACCCTTCAGGGAGGATTTCATGTCACTCCTGTTCCGTCTCAAGGCACTGGTTAAATCACCTGCTTTATTTCCCCTGCCCTGGGGTTTTCTGCAGTTCTATTGTATGTCACCTTCAGTAGCAGATTTCAAACACTCAGTGAGTCAGCTTGTTCTCACTCCTATCCCGTATCGAAGCATTGTCTTGTCTTGATAAATCATCTAAACGAGCCATCATTTGAGCCACTGGCTCGTGAACTTGAGCAGTTCTGATTGGGTGGCGGTCTCTACGAGTTACTTGTTGGGCTGAATTCAATTTAATGGCGTCCACTAGAGCGCTTTTAAAGCCCTTGTCATCCGCCATTCGTAGAGCGTTCTTTATTTCAGGATCCCATATGCCGTAAATGAAGTATTGCAAGGACAGGATTTCTCTTGTTTCTGTTGGGCAATCCGAAAAGGCGAGATGGGACAGCCTTTCAACATCCGTGGCGAGTTTCTGGAGTGTATCCGTGGGCTCCGGTTCTTCATTGTGTACAACTTTATTTTCAACAGCGTAAATTTTGCCTCCCATAGCTTCAAATTTGTTTTCTATCATGCAGGTAATTCCTGGTTTCAGTTTTTCTCTTGTCCTGCTTCAATTTGTTCTTTATCGAATTCTTTCCAGCTTTCATCTCTTCTTTAGCAGCTTTCATCTCTTTTTAACTGATTTTTAACTCGTTTTCATCTCTTCATTAAAAGATGCTTGGCCAGCTTCCATCTTTTCTTGGAATCGAACGGATGGAGATCCGCCAATATCGGAAACCGGCTGAATTTGTTGTGACCAAAATTCTGCTTCCACGAAGTGAGTTTCTTTAGGAAGGCAGAAATAATAGATTTTTTTTGTGATCAAATTGAGCTCTTCGTCTTGAAGCTGCAAATTAATTCCATTGAATTTTGCAAATAAATCGGTCATGTAAGCAACATCAATCTTAAATTGTAGGAATTTGTTTTTTAGTTCTACACATTTCTCGTCGAGGATGTCAAGGACGGAGTCGAGAAGATTCCATAACCTACTGAGGCAGAAGTCTTTCGAGAGCCATTGAATCTCGGTGCATAAAAGGAAGCGGTTGAATTCTTCATCGTTGTCTTTATACAGTTGCCCAAATAAGCGATCTTTGAGAACATTACTCGAATTTTATTCACAGCAGAGATGACATATTGTAATCACTGATGCAAACGGTTACTGAGGTTTTTTGCAACTAAATGCTGTCTGTGAATCACGCAGTGAGCAGCTAAAATACGTGGTACCTATTTCTTCAAAAGGTGCATGAACTAACGATGACGACCTACCATTGTAGGAGCTCCAGCGGTGGCATAATGCTCACAAGAGGGATATATTTCTCTTTAAAATAATCTTTGACCGTATTAAAAATAGATTCACTTAGTATCTGCAATCATGCATTTTGCTAAAAGCATCTCTTGAATAATTTTTTCTTTCTTCACAAACCTGACGTACACTAATAGTAAAGCTTCATTAGTACTTGGCAAGGTTGCTTCATGAAACTGAAGAGAAAATTCGGAGAGTTTCAAAAGTTTTCATAAGGAAACTTCAGCATCTTCAGCCATCTCATCAATCCGTCGCCGCACTGTATCATTGCTTAATGAGACATTTTTTGTAATAATGGATGTGGCTGGATAGTATGAAACTTTCTTGACAGCCGGCAGTATCACATCTTCGCCGATGATATGAGCTTTCCCTGATTTAGCAATTAATTTTGATACATTATAAGAGACTATCACACCATCGTCGCATTGTTTTGATGACGCTACCAGTAAGCCTGAGACAGACCGTGCTTTCGAGAACTTGTCCCTGGTGTTCGTAAAAAACTGCAAACCTTTATTTTGTTTATCAGGATGAAATTTTTGCAGATGCACTTGCAAAGGAGACGGTTTCATTGCCTCACTAGATAACATTTTGTTACAAAGTAAACATAGGCAGTTGCAAGTTCGACCGCGAAGAAACGAATCCAAACTTCAAATACTCGGAACTAAGTGTATTGACGACATTTCTTGTTATTAAACATTATCGTTGGAGGCAGCAAAATATGATGAGGGAAAGAAAACTATTTGTAAAGATTAATAATTCCCGATCCCGATAAAGAACTGATAAGCGCAATAATTACGTAGGCTAATAGCCAAATAAACTATGAAAGTAAATCGAAACTGAAGGAAAAGAACGAAAATGAAGCGAACGAAAAGCAGCACGAGAAACAGGGGTCAAATCCAGCATTCATATTGAAAGGACGCCCAAAGCATGCGCTGCGATTAATGGCGCGCGGAAATAGCTGACGCATAGGCTGTGCTAGTTGGGATCGCAGAAAAACCGCAGTGTTGAATTCTTCAAGGTCATCCTACCTAGAATATAAATTTGCCTCACCGTTCTTAGGAGCAGTCGCCTAAGTTCGTTTTATTGCTGGTACAAATGGATAATAGATTTAATAAATTTTTGAGAGTTTTAAAATTAAACTCGAATGCCAAAGCATGCGCACCGCCCCCTACCCCTCAAAACAAATTCACCGCCCCTCAGAATCCTCGTTGAGAACCAATGTGTTAAAGCAAAGTTATAAAGTATTTCTTCTGCCTTCGTCAGCACATTCGGCGCGTATTCCAGAGGTCCGTAGTTCGAGTCCCGGCGAGGGCATTGCTAATTTCTTCAGCTTCCTGACATAAAAAGTAACCTTGTAATTCTACAATGGCACCCGAAACAAATGGTGGTGGATGATGATTCTGCACCACCAGGATCTGGCGATTGGGTCCCCTAATCCTCAGTCGCCCTGTAAAAGTGGGAGTATACAAGATTTTTCTCCTGTCTTCTTAACATGCCTTCGTGCTGTAGTGGTCAGCAGCTGGAAGCGTATTCGTAGAAAACACACCTGGGGTTGGAAAAATATATGATATTGCTAAATTCCTAGATTTTTATGTTACTGTCAAAAAGTATACTGTAAATGGAAGTGTTGTGCAGTGTCACAACTGTCAGCACTTCCATCATTCATCTGATACCTGCAAATTAAAGCCTAGATGCGTTAAATGCGCTGGGCCCCATAAAACTGCAGACTGCTCTGCAAAAAGACTAGAAACTTTACGCTGCTGCAATTGTAATCAAACAGGTCACATTGCAAATTTTCGCGGTTGTCCTAAATTCCCTGTACTCAATGCATATAAAAAGCCTTCGGATAATGTTCAGTTATATAGCAATATTAATCCTATCCCAAATAGTGATTTTGTGCAGAAAACTACCCAGGTAGTTAAAGGCAGATCTTACTCTGATGTTGCAAAAAACTTACACGCAAGGAATCCTATGACCAACCATGCTGTAACCAATAGAGACTCTAATGTTAATAATCCTAATTTTAAAGAAGACTCTGGTTTTAGTGCATTTTTAGAAATTATTAAATTCCTCAGATAGTTGGGGACAATGTTTGAGGGAATCTCCCTCCGAGAAGTTCTAGCCAAAATCTTAAAAATACCTGAAATACAAGCTACTAGTAGCTCAATAGATAAGTTATTTATAATTTTCTCAATGTTCGAAGACATTTTTGGTGCTCTGCATAACTAATTACCCACCTTGCTCAATGTCACTTAATTTACTTGTGTTACACATAATATTCTAAGCTTTCTAAAATACTCACTAATTTAGTATGTTAAATTTTCTTTATATCAGTGTTTCCAATAGTGGTTTACATCTTTGATACCTATTCCCTACTGTATATTACCCAATTGTACCCTCATTTTGTTCTATTTTCTACCTAGTATTAATAACTGCTCTTTGTGTATTCGTAAATTATATGTATTAATCTTGAACCGCTGTATTTCTTAAGGATTCAGAGTGCCATTTGATTCCGGACACCTTACATGTTCTTATTTCTCTTAGCTACACACCCTTGACCAGCTTGACAGCTTTCGCAGCTTTTTCCCTTACGATTTACTTGTTACTAGTTATCTAGATCATTCAATTAACTGTTATGTACATTCCATTCGGTTTAAAAAACGTAAATATATATATACACACACTTCCAAAAGTTAAGCACAAAGATGTAAAATGCAAAAAAAATGAACAAATACGGCTTTGATTGACACAAAATTCGGCAGGAAAGTAGCATATATATTTACGCATCAAAATTAATAATTATATACAGAAATGAAAACAATACTAAATTTTTGTAAGTATCAGATAATGACATACTGGAGACTTAAACAGAATTATGTATAAAGTGAAAATAAACAGCATAAAATGAAAAAAAGGACATTAATAGGATATGTGATCCATCTCATCTGTATACAATGTTTACACCTTGTGACCATGCTTTCAATTATGTGGTCAACCACCGCAGAATTAAGCATTTGCCATTCTTGTAGAGCAGTTTCCAGCTCAATAAGAGTGGCTGGAGGTGAAAAACGTGAAGATACAGCACGGCCGAGAGCATCCCAAAGATTTTTAATGGGATTAAAGTCGGGCGAATATGCTGGCAACGACATACGCGCAATCTCTTCATTTTCCAGGTACTCATCGACGATGTCAGCTCTGTGGGGACGTGCGTTATCGTCCATTAAAACAAAAGTAGGGACAACTACTGCAGCGTACAATCTCACAATGGGTTCTAGGACTTCATCTCGATACCGGATAGCCGTCAAAGAACCCCGTTTAAAGATGTGCAAGTCGGTGCGATATCCCAATGAAATACCTGCCCACACCATAATGCTGCCGCCTCGGAATGCTTAATGTTCGGTGATGTATTGGGACTGATTGCGTGTTCGTTGTTTACGCCATACCCTTATACGTTTGTCATCTGGCTCCAGAGCAAATCTTGACTCATCAGTAAACATGATATTGCCCCAGTCAGACACATTCCAATTGACATATTCCCGGCACCACTGTAATCGTGCCCCTCTTGACTGGACGGATAGAGGAACACAAACTCGAGCTACCCAGGCTTACAGTCCACTCATACGTAATCTTCGGCTTGCAGTAGCTGCAGATATCGCCTTACCAATGGACGCTGTAACCATAGATGTCACACGTGTGGAGGTCCTCTGCGATTCCGCTTGGCTACAATAGCAACATATCGATCTTCCTAGGGGTTGTAACCCTTGGGCGACCGGCTACGGGCCTTCGGACAACTGTCTGTGTAGTATGGAATTGTTTTCATAAACGTGAAATTACAGAATGATGAACGCCGAAGAAAAGAGCATCATCTGTAATCGACTGATCTGCTTCAATGCGCCCCACAGAACGCCAGCGTTCAGAATCTTTCATTCGTCTTCTGGAAGTCATAGAAACACGTATGTCTTGAAAACAAATTGTACGAAAGTTTTAAACACCTTCTATCAGCACTTACAATCAACTTTTGTAACCCTTCATAAAGCTGGCTTTTTATAAAACTGCCTTTTTTGCATCTTTCTTGACATGAATGCGCGATTGGCTTTTACCTAACATATTTGCATACTTCCATCTACCTCTGTAGCGAATTGCATCCTCTTCAATTCTGATTGGCTTCCGGAAATTAGCACATTTTCTTATATATATATATATATATATATATATATATATATATCACTTACACGTAAATTCCTTGGTTATTTGCCTTATCATTCGCACTCTTTAACTTTTCTACAAGGGGTAGGGCTTTTGCCGAAGTACCCTGGTGTTTAGACACCGTTACACTGGAATGTGTGGACGTGTATTCTAGAGGTTCGTGGTTCGAGTTCCAGCGAAGGCGTTGCTCATTTTTCATCTCACCTGCTTCCAAAATAACCTAATGTCTCTACACGGTAAATGCTTACGTAACTGTGAGAATTAAAATCTTGCAGTGTGAATGTAAGCTAGTAAATGTAAGCTAGTAAAATAAGAGAAAATTTTAATTTGTTTGTTTTATGTAATGTTTTAATGTAAGCTAGTAAAATAAGAGAAAATTAAGTTAGAAGCGAAAGTTAGCGGTATGCATGAAATTAACGATTAGTCTTTCGAGCAAGCACAAACGTTTAATCACTTATTTTGTTAGTACATTAGGTAAACTTTTGACATTAAAGTGTTTTTTATGTCTAAGAAGTCTAAATTTTTCAGGTCTAATAAGACCACATGTAGGACGTCGGTTAGATGGTTGTGTTGTTACTACGCTTATAGAATGATACTTTCTCATATGGTTCAATGCAGGATATTTTACCGGAGAGCAGTAAGGAAGAAAATTTAAGTGTATAACCAGTGGAAGCCATAGGTGCAAAGTCACTTGAAAACAGGCGCCTGGGCGAAAGCCGCATCCTGAGTATAACAGATAGTACTTGCATATAACTTTTCCTAGCATAACATACAGGAATTCGTAAGTGAGAAACATTTCGGGGATGCGCAGCAAGTCTTCCCATTTTTAGCATAATGTTGCCGAGATGTAATAGCAATAAGACTATAAAGCATTTCTTCCGCCTTCTTCGCATGCCTTCGTGGTGGTGAAACTTCATCTCGACGTGTAACCGAGAGGTCTGTGGTTCGAGTCACGGTGAGGGCATTGCTCATTTTCACTTCTTCTGTTCCAAAAAAATCCAATTGTCTCTACAGTGGCGCCCGAAATATAAAGTGTGGTGGATGATGATTCTCCACCACCACACCCTTTAAAAGGGGGAGTATATAAGGTATTTCTCCGGTCTTCTTTGCATGCCTTCGTGGTGTAGTGGTCAGCACACTCGACGCGAACCGATGGGTCCGTGGTTCGATTCCCGGAGCAGGCGGTGCTCATTTTTCATATCTCATGTATTTTTACCTAATGTCTCTACAAGACTACTGCGGTCCTGTAAGAAAAGAAGATGTAATTAAATAGAAGAAAGTGTTCCGAGCCGAAGCCCGAATCCACAATCTCAGAGTCCGAAAGTTTACTGCTAAGCTCTTTCCACTGAGCTGCTGGTTCTTCTTGATGATATTAATCTCTTTATGAATTATTTTTAAAATTTGTATTTTTAAATAATTTTTCTAAATTTTTCGAAAAAAAATTTGAATTACAACCTATAAAAGTTTTATAATCCTCTTAAAGTAGGTATATTTCTAAGCATACCTGCAAAAAGTATAGCTTTTTATTCAAAATTTCCGAAGATATACGTGAACTTACATATTGGCGCGTTTTGAAATTTGGAATATTTGTTGAAAGCGACAATAACGAAAATGTGGTTTACGCACTTTGTTAAAATTATCTGAAAGTAGGAACGATGTGACTGTTTTTCCGTTCATCCACAATGTAAAAAGCTAGGAAAGATGTAACTTTTTTTCCGCTCCTGCACAATGGAAGAGAAAGGAAAATAGGTTGCCATGTATTAAGGAGTTCGCCAAGTGAATTATTCTTGGCTCAAACTGAAAAAAATGCGCCAAGTTAAATTTTTGAACTTCTCCGTAAATTTCTTACCAAAATTTAAAAATTTAATATTTAGGCATAATGTGAGTCGGACATAATTTAATGACATAATATGGAAGAACATAATATGGTGAGACATAATATGGAAAAAAATTGGTATATTATTTCAGAAAAAGTCCGATTTTGTGTCAAAATACCGATGTTAGAAGGATGCTATATATAAATCTAATATATATTCTAAGTCCATCTTTCGAGACAAGAAAAACGCAATTTGAATTCCCTCAATCGGCCCAGTAGAATGGGAGATATAAAACTGTCTAACATTCTTTTGTTTCCCTGCAACCACTTCGCCTTTCCTAATAACTTTCGCCTTACCAATTACATTAGAAACTCTCACCGGGATAACTGCTCTCGAGAGGTCGACGAGTGCCGAGGCTACTAGCCCTCCTCGCGGGATGTTAAAGTTTGGGGGGATATTCCATCATTCCGAACCAGAAATTTACGTTTCTCTCTATGGATCCAGGAATAAAAAATTCTTTCTTGCTGGTACTGCAATATGGTCTTGTGCTATGATTTGTCGGGCAGATTTAACTCCCTCACTATTAATTTTTGTACATATGTAAATAATTTTAGTGAAGTTATGTTTATAATTGCGGTATCTTTAGTATAATGTTGGGTAAGTGCAAAATTTCTACCCATTTTGATTACCCATAAAGAAGAGCGAATAAATGCAAAATGAACAGTACCTATTATTGTGCATAATCCCCATTGTTATCTATGACCTCTTGCCATCTTTCTGGTAGGAGATGAATCCCAGGCCGTAAAATTCCGGCGGTTTCGAGACAAAAAAGTCTTAGATGGAAGTTTTCAGAGCATCAAGATCATCAAAGATTTTCTGACTGAAGAAATTGTTCTATGCACGAAATAGGTGATAGTCATTTGGAGCCAACTCAGGAGATTAGGGAGGATGAGGTAAAACCTCCCAACCGAAGCTGAGTAACTTTTGGCGAATGATAGTGATGAAAGCAGCATGTGGTCTGGCGTTATCATGATGAAGAATAACACCGAGACGATTGATGAGACCTGGCCGCTTTGCTACCAAATTTGAATGCAGCCTGTGTAACCGTAGACAGTAGAAGGCAGCAGTGATGATTTGGTTGAGTGGCAGGACGTTCCAGTGAATTATTCCCTGCACATCCCACCACACACTCAATAACCACCCACCACACACTTTCTTATGATGAAGCTCGGCTTTCGAAGTCGATGCAGGCGGATCAAAAGGGCGACACACACTGCTACGACGCTTTATGTTACAGTACATAACCCACTTCTTATCTTCTATCACAACTGGTGTCAGTAATGGGTTGTTTTTGTACCGGGAAAGTAAGGAAATACAGGCAGCGATTCGGTCATCTCGTTGATTAGCTGTCAGGTTATGTGGAACCCAACGATCCAACTTTCTCGTAAAACCCAACTTAACCAGCCCTCTCTCGACCGTTGTCCAGTGTACGTTGAAGATCTCCGCTAGTCCTTGCACAGTTGGGTTCGGGTTGTTCCTTCAACATCGTCTTCTCCAACGTGTGATGGCCGTCGCCTCTTAGCCTGATCTTGGCAGCTTCTGTCTCCTTTCCTAAATTTACGAAACCATCGAAGGCATGTGCTTTCGTCTACTGCATCCTCCCCATAAACTTGACAAATTGCGACATGCGGCGGCTGCCGTACACTTTTTATCGAACTCGTATAACAAACAGTGTCTTATATGCTCCTTCTCGCTTCCTATGTTACACCTTCTGAGATTTTTTTGAGATGATTAACTATGCGAGACACGATGCATTTATATGTGAGACATCCACACGTTTGATTGGCCGACGATTTTCGTCATTATAATCTCATGTGTGACGTCAATTCCATTGTAAATTTGCATATCCAAAAACTGTTAGAACTTTTGCACTTACCCAATATAACAAGAAAATCTGGAGTCAAAGCTCTGCCGGAAATGAACGTTACAGGTGCAAATAACATTTAAGTAAATGGCTATCTCGCTAAACCGGGGTTATATCGCCAAGCTGATGATAGTTTGGGCAACTAATATTTTCACCAAATGTGGCGAGAAATCAACTAAATTCGTCAACTATGGTAAGCATTTGGCGACATTTTGTTCCGGTCACTGTATAACTAATTGATACCATAACTGAATATCTATGATACAGAGAAAAGCTGTACGAGTAACTTTTGAGAAAAGTTCCAGAACTGTTAAGTTTTTCTTTCTTAAAAAAATAAATTTTATGAAGCTATCATCAGTTCTGTGTGCATTCTATCTGTTGAAACTAAATAACGTTTGCATAATCCCAGTTCAGAAAACAAAACATTTATTTTACATATTTTTAAAGAAGGAACAGCATGTTTCATCTGCACAATCAACCGATGCTCTCACTTCAAAGCATTACGTTATCTGACTTGGCACGCATCCAAAAGAACAAATCGAAGAATTACAGAAGCGTTGTTGATACACAGGAAAAGAAGTATAGTTACACACTTACACTAAACACCTGTAATACAATTATCTACGAGCATAGAATGAATTTTTCAACTTGTCCGCCACACCTAAAAAATCAGATGAACATTATCCAAGAGATGTTTAATAGAAGCATCTAATAGATATGGGTTCCAGGAGACCCCCAAAACTACTCTGCAGTGCCTATACACTATTTCTCCCTTATCACTTGGATAGAAAAATCGCAAGTATCTCTCCTTCGCAGAAATTCCTAACTGCAAGAATGCTTTCTCTATGTCTGCACTCAGACCAATAGGAAAAACTCCCATTCTATCTAAAATATCAGGGACCAGTTCTATTTAAATTCCTCCTGGTGGTATATTATTCCTCCTGGTGGTCCTTTCAATAAACACTGATTCAAAGATAGTTTTCATTTGTCACAAGAAGAAGCATCAAAAACGGGTCTTACCTTTGTGGTTTCACTGTTCATTTTAATAACTGGTCTGAGTGGTAAAAAATGGCACTTATTGTTTAATTCCTTTTCCAGAACACTTTCTATAATATTTAAACTTTCCCACTCTCTAAATACTCCTTGATATTCTTTCAAATAATTATTTTCTTTTGCCTTCTTAATAATTTTTTGATGACGTGTCAAAGCAATGCTTTTATTGTTTGATAAATTGGTAGATTCGCATTTCCAGGGTAAATCTAATTCATATCTACCATCGGGGCGAATAGATAATTTATTCTCAAAATCAATGTCATAGTCGCAAAGAGCATTTTTCCTTTTAATATTTTCCGTTGGATCGGAAATAGCCAAAACTTCAAGCTCCCATAAAGATTTCAAAGAAGCATTATTTACATGTAGGAAAGACTTATTAGGGCATATTATGCCCTAACAACATCATTTTGTTTACCCATAACCGTCCAACCCAGTTTCGTTTTGACTGCAGTTAAACTAAAGGGTAATTCTAGGTATTCGTCAGTTAACAATTTACCAATGACATTTGCGCCTATCAACTAATCAATTTCACCTTCCTCGCAAAATGTGCCACTGACCTCAATTTTCCTGCTCCTCAATTCCTCTATAATCTGAGCATTCTTAATTGTTGTGACAAATACACATATCTTTTTTTTCTCGAAAAGCTTCAAAACAACACCTAAAAGTGTTATCTAAGCTGCTTATGTCAATAGCAAAAATAGAATGTGTTTACGACGCAGTTTCCCTCCCCCCAAACAAACCATGAATTACTTTCTCCTGTCGAATAGGATCAGCTTTCATTCGCTTCATAATTTTCTCTCCAACGTAGGATCTTTGGGATCCCGAATCCAAGAGAATCCTAATTTTTCTCTCACGATCTTAAATTAGAACACATAAAATTTGCAAATAAACTTTCTCGCTTTAGCTATTATTAGAAAGGGAAACTTCCAACTTAGAGTCATTTTGTTTTACGGAACTAACATTCTGAGGACACATAAATTTTATATGGTCACAACTGCAAATGGGACATTTTATATTGGCTTTACATTGGTTTTTTAAATGACCAATTCTTAAAGAGGAAAACAAACACCTTTCTTTTGTAGAATTTGACTCTTTTCAGTTAAGCTCATAGTTTCAGCTTTAAAACGTTTAGCACTCACATGAAGTTTACCACCGAATATATAAACATTTTGCTTACCTTTACTAGTTTCATTTGTACTTACCAGCGCGGCAGCTGTTGCTAAATCTGAATTACCTGAGATAACATTTTTATTAACACGTTTAAGAGTAAACTCTGATTGAGCTAACAATCATTTCTTCCGATTCTATTTCAAGCCTTAAAAAACACATTAGTTTTTCAAGAGTTCTTTTAGAACTTTTTTCCTGTCCTTGTTCGGAAATTCGACTCCTCATCCAGGCACGTAGAATATTCTCAGGAAGGCACAACTCTACTAAAGGTCCCAAGAAATCGGCAAACATTTCCTTGGTGAGTCCTAAGCTTTTCAGCGCTCGTAATTTACTTTCTATGCTATAGTAAAGTACACCTAAGTCCGACGACGTTCTGCCTGTTGTAACAAGCGC
Source organism: Stegodyphus mimosarum (assembly GCA_000611955.2). Lineage (NCBI taxonomy): Eukaryota > Metazoa > Arthropoda > Arachnida > Araneae > Eresidae > Stegodyphus > Stegodyphus mimosarum. Next base: position 207,836 of record KK120915.1, on the reverse strand, counting down.
AAGTCAATCTCGTACGTAAATCTGCACTAGAAGGTCTTCTCTACCAAATCTTTTCTTCAGCTGCTCGATAGCTTTGGGATAATTCGCGGCGGTAACAGGGAAACTGTTCAAAAGTTGAGCTGCCTTGGAGCCAGGTACTGCACTAGTACAAAAATTTATCTTCCGAAATAATATCCGCATCTTCATGAATTTTGGAGAATTGGCTCCAAAAGCCTAAAAATTTTCTTCCATCTCCAGAGAATTTTTTCAGTTCAAGTTTAGGAAGTTTGAACTTCCTGTTTTTATTTTCTTTAGTATCCGAAATAGGAACAAGCACTATTTGCAGTACCATTCATCAAATTCAACGGTCGAATTTTATTTTGAAGTTTCGCCTTTAAAGCTATAAAAGAATCTCTGTATCCTTCAGCCGTATTAAATTCATTCTGAAATTCAGCTTCCTTGGTTTGCTCTAAGACACTGAGTTGAGTACTGTCCAAGTGTTCAAATTTGTCAATCAGTTGCCCCAACAACACTTGCAATCTCTCAAGATCCGTACAAGTAGGCAATTCTTCTTCTACAATCTTCGTAGTTAACGTAAACGAAGTACGTTCACTTTTAACAATTCCATTTTAACAAAACGCCCAAATCAAAACTACTCGAAATCACACAAACGTCCTGTCAAACGGACCCTAGTATTTTATGTTGAAACTAAATAACGTTTGCATAATCCCAGTTCAGAAAACAAAACACTTTTTTTTACATATTTTTAAAGAAGGAACGTTCTAACACACCATGTTTCATCTGCACAATCAACCGATGCTCTCACTTCAAAGCACTACACCATCTGACTTAACACACATCCAAAAGAACAAACGAAGAATTACAGAAGCGTTGTTGTCACACAAGAAAAAAAATATAGTTATAAACTTCACACAATAACAAAACAAAAACACACTTGAATAATACATAATAACAATAAAAATAGTAATAATAAAATTCTTATTTGAAAATAAAGAATTATGCAACACTATCTGCTATGAACTTGTGTGCACGCAACAATATTTTATTCTTTGCTTTTAATATAGAATGTGGAAAAAATAATAAAAAAGAAAAAAAATCACCGCCTTTAAAGGCAGGTTAATTATTCCTGTTAATAAGCGTAGGAGATGTCATCTTTTTTTTATCCTTTCTATTTTCAAAAAATGTGAAAATTTATTCCATGGCGTAAACACTTAAAAATATCCGTTTATGATATAGAAATTTGATCTTATTATGAATTAAATCATGAGGCTGCTAATAAAGAATGATTAAATCATTTGGTTTAAAAATATACCGTTGTTAGCAACTTTACAATAGATAAAAAATTGATAAATTATTGATAAATAAAAAAATTGATAAATTATTGATAAATAAAAAAATTGATAAATTATTTTAGAAACTTCAAAAATTTTTTATTTGTTAGAATACTTTTGCCTTATTGGTAAGTTAAGATTAAAATATCTCTTCTGATTACTTCGATCGTTAAACAAGGACGTTAGGGAATATTGAAGTGTAAAATAGAAAAAATAAACAAATGAATTTTCAAGTTTTGGAAAAACTCCCGTTGACCACTGTATCGTCTTTGTAAACAGGTATGCATGAAAAATTTCGGAAAATTGGGTTGATAAATAAGGATTTTTACTCAAACAAAATATTAGCCTTTCTTATAGTACCAGATTTTGATGAGGTGTGATACAGATCGATTTCACTACAGAAATAACACACATAACTTTTGCATGAAAGGGATTATCACAAGTCCTGCAAAAGAATAATACGCCAGAAATTTTGGATTCCTAACTTAACAGCCCATTTGATTTTTTTTTACTTGCACGTTCTTAATATGATATATAACAGTGTTCTTAAACTTCCAAATTTTAGTACTAATATAATAAATACAATTTACTATTAAACATATTTTTCTTCACTATAATAACACACCACAAATTTAAGAGTAATATTGTATAGACATTAGGATAATTTTGAAGGTAGAGACGTGAAAAAGTAGCAATGCCCTCGAACCACTCGAACCACCGACCTCTCGAATACGCGCCGAGCGTGCTGACCACTACACCCAGAAGGCATGCTAAGACGGAGGAAGAAATACCTTATATACTCCACCTTTTAAAGGGCAACTGGGGATTAGGGGACCCAATCGCCAACTCCTGGTGGTGGAGAATCACCCTCCACCACCTTTTATTAGTTCGGGCGCCACTGTAGAGACATTTTTTTGGAGCCACTGTAGAGACACTGGTATTTTTTGAAAGCAGGAAAGATGAATAATGAGCAATGCCCTCGCCTGCGCTCGAGCCACGGACTTCTCGAATACGTGCCGAACTTACTGACCACGACACCACGAAGGCATGCTAAGAAGGCGGGAGAAATACCTTATAATATAAGTTGTTAGAATAATATTGAAAAGTATGATATTTCCCAGAAATATAGCTTATACCATTCATTGATTCATTAGAATAATTACAAAATAATAGAAAAATTGCATGTTGTTATTAGCAATTTGTAGAGAAATTAATCAAAGAAAATTTAAATTGAACATGGAGTACCAGAAGATAAAATGATTACAAAAATATACCTCTGGTTTCAAAGGTACCTCTAAATAAATAAATAAATAAATTAGAAAGAATGCCTCCGGGGAGAAGTTTCTACGGAAATTTATTTGTACTCACATTTCACATGGGAAAAAGGCCAACTAGTCAGCTAAGCACCAAAATCCCGAATGAAATCCCAGTGCTCCGTTATGTTATCCAATGGGCTAGTTTGTGGGCCCTGTCAATCAGATTAGAATTTTTAATTGTAATATGTACAAATTTTTTCACAATTTACTCTACAAAAATCCCATTCTAACACACTATTTTAAGACAAAATTCATTTATTGCGCTTGTTAGTTGGTCTTCCAATCGTCTGTTATCTTAAGTAGAACTATGTGTGCAGTTTTATAATCATAGCAATACATTTTTCTGGATTTGATACATGTGTATAAAATGAGAAATTTTCTTCCCTGGTAAACATTGACTCTTCTTATAAAAATACACAAAACATGCCATACGTTTGTAAAGTCACTGATATATATATATACGTGAAACATTTACAGTGCTCTCGCCGCGATTCAAAAACCCGACGTCCCATTTGCTATGTGGACGTGCTATCCAGTTACGACACGAAGACACGTGGAAAGAAAGGAGGAAATACCTTACACAGTTCCCCTTTTGAAGGGGGACTGAGGAGGAGAGGACTCAATCGCCTGGTGATGACGAATTATCTTCCATCACATTTTAGTTTGACGTCACCTGTAGAGTCATTAGTTTTTTTGTTTTTTGGAAGGAGGAGGCTTGAAAAGTGTGCAGTGCCTTCGTCGGGATTCGAACACTGGACCTTTCGATTACCAGCCAGACGTGATATCCAGTTACACCATGAAGGCACGAGGAAAAAAGAAAGAAAATAACTTTATACCCTGAAGAAAACAAAAAAAGAAATTAAACAATTTCTTCATATGTATCTCTATTTCTCACTTCCAAATTTTCAGTAATTTAATTTTAAAATCGAATTGTATGTTTCTTCAGATTGCCAACAATTTCACTATTTATGAAACAGATTTTATCTCAATTGCGTGCTATAGATATTTAACTCCAGTGAAACAGTTAAAGAATAATGATCGCGTCTTTAATGTGGGAAAGTTTAATTCTCCCAGATTTCAGTTATAGCCTTTTGTTGCTCTAAACTTATCATTAATGCATGTTTTTTTTTAAATTAGCATACACGCAAGCATTGTAACTATCCTATTCTAAAAACGCCGCATCGTTTATAATAAATTCACCACATATTAGGATAGTACGAAATGCAACTCCATGCTAACACATACAATGCAATTCATTAATAGCTGTTTTTTAATTCTGGAAAACATTACTCATCGTTGAAAACAAAACGCAGACACACAATATAAAACTGCATTCTGGAACCCAAAACCACTAAAGCGTTCTCTAATAGACGGGGAATGATCATTGCAAAACAAATCCAGTCATGAGGATGAATTTCTCCTTGCGTTCACTGTGAGGTACGTTTTGCTTAAATACAAACGGTGCAGAAAGAACAAAGTAAATGAAAGACATCCAATAAAAGTAAAAGAGTATAAATAAATAAATCAGGAAAGAAATCCTTTTCGACCTTTTTTAAGGAGGAAATTCACTGTTAAACTGTGAAGTTTCTTTATTTTCCTTGCTTACGTTTCAGTACTAACTTCTGAATTTGACTGTACAACAATGTGTTGTTGTGGATGCTTACATGAAGGTCGGATTTCCTTCTGGCTAGTTTTTGTGACCACTTTTTAATAATAGACATTTTAACAAATGCGTTCTTTTCAGTTACCACTTATTTGGATTAATATTACACCATAAGTTATTAATAGTCCAGCTACTGTCAATACGAGTCTTTTCTCTATTGTAAACATATTTCCTCCTGTGACTGATACGCTAAAGTCCTTGAAACTTTGCAGAAGAATGGAATATGTTACAATATTTGCTCCACTGATACCATGTTCAGTGAATTTGTAAGCATAACCAACAGCAACACGCCTTACTTTATTCCATTCCCCACCAACACTGTCTCCACTTATTGTTACTTGAAGAAACAATATAAGAGTTATTAAGAAACTCCAAGCCATAAAACAAATGAAGAAATTAGTTCCATAGTTTTCTTTGCTAATAATAATGCTGACACTAATGTATAAAGAGCCAATTAGTGTTCCGTAAAGCAGCAGAACACAAACATTTAAAGCATCATCAGCAATTTTTACCACGTAAGCAAGAGTTTTCATATGTAATAGTTCATCCGATATACAGAGATCTTTGTCCTTTTCCTTTATCCTTTCCTTAAACTGTACACCATAACATTTTATGGTGTTGCTCAATGCGTGATAGATATTGCTGCACAGTATTACACCAATGATGCACGTAGCTGAGCTTGAAGTAAAAGAACAAACGGAAGCTAAGATAATGAAACCAGTGATTACTTTGTGATATGTATTAGGTTCTTGATTAGGTACATTGACAAAAGAATGAATAGATGATCTAAAACTGTTAAATTGTGTATGATAGAAGAATATGATTGTGGTTATACAAAAAGTTGAAATTGCAATTATATAAAATAATAAGCTATACTTAACTGACGAATAACCCACAAAACCCCTCGGATTAAACGTGTTTGACAAACGACATGTAAATCGAATGGCATTCTTAATCAGCTTCCGCTTCCGTATAAAAGCCATACTCAGAAGGTAACCAGCAATATCAGATCCGTATACGGCTAACTTTGTAAAAGAAGATCCTGATAGATGGTAGAGAAAAGATGAACTAATTATACATAAAATAGTTCTTATAATAATATAAGACCAAATCCATAAATTAAATCTTACGTTGATACATTTTTTTGCATCGAAAACGAAAATAGGAAGACATGTTAGCAGACCACTAAACCTATAAGGCCGAATGCGTTATCTCCATCATAATACTTTGTTTTTAAATTCGAAAAACGTTTTAAATGAATCCTTTTGCACAAGTTAAAATTTGCGCTCTTCTTTACGTTCCAGTCCATATCAAGTTTACAGTTTCAATTACAAAGTTCTAGATGTAACTTTTCGGTGCAAAACTGAAGAATCTGAAACCTCTCTCATAGAATATTGTTTTAATATTTTGGTTATAGATTCATTTTTACTGCGGTTTGTTCGCTTATTGATCAGCGTCACTGTCAGAAACTTTTACATTACATTTATTCGCTCTCAGTCAGTGTTAATCAATTAGCCTACATATCGATTATTTTTAACGCGCTTTCTAAGAAATAGATTATTCTTTGTTTAGGGAAATAAAGATGTCTTTTAGTTCAGGATCTAAGCCTCTTTCTTTTTCACTTTTGTACCGAAATTTAAAAAGAAGAATGATGTAGTTTCTTTCGTCGTTTGATATTTTCGTCCTACCAACCAGGGTTAAACTTTAATAGACAAAGATGTTTGATAGACAAGACAAAGACATTTTCACCGTCGCGGAAAACGTTGACGGAACACTTTTGAATATAAGCTGTAACAAAACAATTTACTTATGCATTTACTCGATACATATATACATGAAGTCCCTGAATCCGCAGCTATCTGATTTGATGAGTGTTATTTAAAAAGTTGCTTTTAGGGAACTTAATTTTTAAGTTTCCTAAATTCAACCGTAATTAATTATTGGTATAGATTTGTCATAGAATCATGAAAATGTAGACAATCAAGTGGAGGATAAACTGAATCTTGCATTCAACTTTTTTTTTCAGATAGTTAAATAACTATCTACAAATGCCGATTTTTTTTAGTTTTGAAATTATTGAGGACTGCTGTAACATAAATTAATAATAACGTATATTTTAAAAATTTAATATCGAAGTTTAGGTGCACTTTTCATTCTGATGCAACCCAAACTCTAAAGTAATTAGTGTTTTGTTTTTTAATATCTTTCTAGTATTATCGTTTAACATTACTGATATTTACTTTGTTCAGATTTACCATTTCGGGATATTTGTATCTGATTTACTTATATGTTACAATTATGAATCGTCAAAAATATGGATGATTTAAAAACAAACGCAGGCTCTAGAGTGGTATACTTTGTACGCCAGCACTTTTTAGACTTGTTATCGATACTCTAAACATCCCTATTAATGTAACATCTGGTACTGACAAATCCACATATATATAAATATCTTTCAATTATCCCAAAATCATAAATCCGAAATCTTTCAATTAAAATTAGTGTAAACAAAGTTTAACATCAATGACTTCATCATAAACTAATTGAAAGAAGTAGGAAATTCGAAGTACAAAATTAAATCTCAAATTTAAATTGACGTTCACAACTGGTGTAGTTCCCTTCGACAGTAAATTGCACCCAGTTTGTCAAGCCTTGAAAAAATCTCGGAGATTAAAAATTCAAATGTAAGAAACCCCCGAGGTAAACAACATCGCAAATACTATACTGAAAAATATTCCTAATCTACTGCCAAATCCAATAGTATTCAAAATGCCTGTCTTTTCCATTGCTACTTTCCTGATCGCTAGAAAAGAAAAACGCCAGTATCTTCTTCTCCAGAAGCATCGGGAAAATCTTGAGAATTTCAAAAGCTACAGACACACAAACTTTATATCTTCAAGAGGTAAAACTTTTGATAAAGTTATTGTAAGCAGAATTCAAAAGTATATGACCAAGCTTCTCGATTACTTGATCGGATTCAGGAAAGGACTCTTTTAATTTTATGCATTTGCTTAGAATTCTAGAATCCCTCAGCTTCGCAATTCACAACAAGCAAAATATAGCTCTTCTCACGTTGAAAGTGGGCAAAGTATTTCACCACGTCTAGCATGAGGGATTCATTTTCAGACTAATTCATTTGACTTTCGAGATATAATTAGTTCTATTGATCAAATTTTCCTTGAAACAGGATTTGCGATTAAGCTGCATAACAAAACCATTAACGCAGAACACCAGGGCTCCATTCTGGGTCTTGTATTACATCTTTTCTAAGTGCACGGCTTCCCAGATTTCGGAACTGAGCGCAAGCTGCCTTTCAGCATAATATGCTGATGATCCAGCCATATTTTAAAATCAAGAAAGCCTAATAATGGCATTGATAGGCTACAAGACAAGACCCGCATGACAGTGCAGAAAGTGAAAGGTCGATATTGACATGAATAAATGATAACTCTAAGCTCCTTCTCATCAGGATATATAGAAGAACCGATACTATCACCAGTGAACTGAGTATTTTTTATAAGCGAATTCCAACGGTAACTAATATCAAGTACTTAGAGGTTACAATAAATCGTAGCTCCAGTTAGTAAATGCATGTTCAGGAAGTAAGAAATAAAGCGTATAGTGTCATTCACATTTGTAAACCACCTGTATGCCAAGATTCCAAAGTGGATTTAAAGCGGAAGCGGCCTATTCATCTTGCAGTAAGATCTTGCAGCACATTTGTACTTGGATTGCCTTGAGTTTTCAAGCGCCATGTACACTAAGTGTTACTTCGTGTATTTTCAAATTTTTTTTCTTAGTACATTCGTATATAATGAGCATTTACAAGTATTTTAGGACCAGCGTAATATGTGAATTTCTTTCCCCAGACATGTTCGTTCCGCTTCGATTCGCCTGCTCTATGCAAGCACAAATGCTCCGTTTCTAACTTAGAAAATTTAGCCAGTTTATCATACTGCAGAACTTCAGTTAGGATGAACTTTCTTTTTGTGTCACAACATCTTTGTTTTAGAGAAAGAAATTTATATGGATGTTTCAAACAAGGTATCCTGCAACCGCATTAGTTGATCTTGGAAATCACCAAAATTGTTTCAATGTACTGATTATAACTTTTAAGTTGACGTTAAACACTAAACGAGTTTCGACTAGAAAATAAACGAGATGTAAGTAACGCTCGTAAAAATTTACTGGAATCTGCAGCTATTTCAGTATTCGAGTATGCCATCCATGTTTAAAGGTTAAATGAAGGTTGCATCCCCAAATAACACTAATCTACATGAAAATCCTCCCCACCAAACTAATGTGTTATTTCGATAATTTCTAACAATGTAACCCTTACTCTGATTTTTTAAATTGTCGTATCACATAGAAAAATCTAGAGGACATCAACAAAATATAGGTCCTATAAACCTACCGAGTAGCGACTATTTATCGACTCTTCGAAAGCAAGTCTAAAGACAGTTTTATTGTTTAATGGAAACGAACAACGATCTGTTTTGTGGGTCATGCTGTAAATATGAAAGAAACATACGAGAACATGCGTGTATTACTTTAAAGCATAAATTACGAAGATCATAAATGGAATATCTGTGCCGATCTAAATGTTGCACTGCTTACAGGACTGTAAAGTGGCTATACCAAATATCATTGTTTCTTATGCAAATGGGACAGCAGAGCCGGAAACCAACATTATATCGTTAAAGAATGGCCATTACATGAAGATATGGTGCTGGGTCTGAAAAACGTCCTCAGTGAATCCTTAGTAGAGCATCAGAAAATTGATTTATCTCCTCTGCACATAAAAATAAGGCTTATAAAAGTTTTTGTTAAAGACTTAAATAGGAAAGGAACTGGTTTTCTTTATTTGAGACAAAATTCGCGAGTAGAAATAAGTCAAAGCATAGGACCATTCGCTGGGCCGCAAATACGAGAACTTTTAAAAGACGAAAATTTTGAAACTACACTTTCGAGAAAAAAAAATAGGATGTGGACTGTCTTCAAAAATGTATGTAGCAACTTGCTAGGTAACAAGAAATCGGAGAACTACAAAGATCTAGTTAAAGAACTTATCCACTATTACAAGATGTTAGGTTGCAATATGTGGTTTAAGCTGCATTCTTCACTAGCATTTGAAATTCTTCTCTGGCAATTTTGGTGCAAAAATGAGCCCAAATTTAGGGAAGGGGTATAGTGGACCATGAACCCCAAACGTATTAGAGGATTACTTTTGGACCCCCAAACGTGAAATTGATCCCAGCAAATACAAGCGCAAAAAGACAACAAAATAACTTATTTGATTATATCATACTTTTTTAATATAAAATTAAGTATATTTTGTAAATTTTTTTTTAATCTTTGAAAATTTACTAGATAATTTGGGTTTCTTATATTTATATTCTTCTTCCCTGCTCCGAAAACTTATGGGTGAAAGGTAAAACTGAGGTCATATTTGAATTAACACATTACAGTAGACACAAATAACCCCCAAAAATATCGGGGAGCTACAAAAAGTTTCAAAATGCAGAACAGTGTAATGCATTGAAGAAAAATTACTTTAATATTAAAGATTCGTGGACTGCTGGGAATAATAGAAATGTGTAGAGTGAAATGCTTCGAAACCGAAACTGAAACGACTAATTGTTTTAAAACAAAAATCTTTTTCCAGTTTCTGTGCTGCCAAACAGTTCCCCTATATTTGCTAATATTTCTTCTTACAACTTAAATGCAATTTTAATATATTGTTTTTAAGCTCAATTTTATTAAGGAATCTATTATTTAATCTGGTGATGAAAGTATGTAGAAAGGGTATGTGAAAAATCGAATTAATTTCTTCCTTATTTTACCGTGTGTTAATGAATGTATTATGCGCCGACCAGCTGGAACATTAAAAATACTCATCTCAGACGGAAGACTCATTTTTTGCCGTGAATGATTATGGACATTGTTAAAAGAGACCACGTTTTAGGCAAAACGGAGCAGATATCTCATTTGGCCGAAGAAGATAAGCAAAAGAAAAAAACGATGCTCCTAAGAAGTTATTTTCAACAGTTAGGGTAAATGCTCATTCTGCTCAAGACAGGTATGAATCTACTAGCATGCATCGGACACGGATGAATATAGTGCATCAGACACTTCAGCTGTTCTGTGCGTTTGTCCATAAACACAAACATAAAAACGCTATTTAAATCGGCCCTTTTCCGTGCTGCGGTTCTGGATAACCGCAGCACGGAAAAGGGCCGATTTAAATAGCTTCGTCTCCATTACGACTTTTGAATATATATTAATAATTTCTGTGAACTTCTATGTAAACTGTAGTATCTCTTGTATAATGTAATATGAAAGTCTTCAAGAATTCAGAATTGCGCTTGAAAAATAAGATTGCAAGAGAAAATCCAACATGCATGTTCACAAACCTTTCAAACCTACAGACCTTTTCTTCTACGGTTGCTTTGAATAGATGTGTCAGGACTAAGTGTTCTATGCATACTCTTGGCGAACATATTCGTGAGGTAGTCGAAGTCCTGATCTTGAACAGGGAGCTGAATGCAGCTATGTTCTGTGGTACAATGCTGTGGTTAAGTGGTAGAATAACTGCACGTAAGAAGGATTTAAAATCCTCTTTTATTAAACCACAATTATGTACAGCCACTTCCCAGCTCGGGAGAGATAACAGAAAATAATGACCGCACTTGGGTCTAACTTGAACAATCAAATAATTTAAAATAAAAATAGAAATTAAGTAGTCGTTGCTCACAGAGCTATAAACGCGAGGTTGGCCTCTATGCTAAATGATGCGTAGCAAGATTTAACTAATACTAACGCACTTAGATTTACTTCAATAAGTAATAGAATAACAGCGCTTAGAATTTAAATACTAGCTAGTCAGGCGAACGTCGAACAGAACAGCAGTGATCTGAGACTAAAAACTCTCTCACACCGAGAAGGTCCTTGCTACAGCTTAAATACAAACTTGACTCCATATGAGCATAAAGCTGAAACGCGCGCTCCTTCTAACGGGAAGTTGAAATAAGAAATCATAGGAAAGGGGAAATTAAAATAAAACTTTGTTAGTTTAAACTAAAACCTTACAGATGAAAGATCTCCTAGGTGATCATACTTGGAATGGCGAGTCATCGCCTTGCAGACTTTGTAACGAATGCCAAAATACCTCGTGCGCTTTGAATACAGGGAGGAGAAATAGCGTTTGTTTCATCAGATAATTTTTTTTTATGAATGAAAGCTAAATATAATTGCGTGGAATATATTTTAAATAACCTTCTAATCCCATTAATAGTTTGTTTGTATTTGATTAAAGAATGAATTGAAATTGTTAAAAATGCTGTAATTGTTTTGCAAGAAAAATGTTTACATAGAAACTGTATGTGTAACTTTTCATCATTTCTGTTAGAAAATGACTGTTGTGCAAATTTCCATAACACATTAATTTATACAAATAAAAGAATATTTAAAAATAATTTAAAATAAAATTCCAAGTATCCACCAGAGCATTTTGCTTAGCTTTCATTGCGATTATATATTCTGAAATATTATAAGGTATTTCTCCCGCCTTCTTAGAATGCCTTCGTAGCACGTATTCGTACACTCGGCGCGTATTCGAGAGGCCCAAAGTTCGAGTTCTGGCGAAAGCATTGCTGATTTTTCATAACTACTGCTTGAAAAAAAAAAAAAAAACTCCTAGTGTCTTTACAATATATGTAGAGATATATTAATAAATGATTTTATTTTTGGCACAGATCTTAAAATAAACTCATAGCGCAAATAGAATTTGTAGGTTTGTAGCCTGGAAAACTATATTACATCTGATGTATGTATAGAAGTTTCAAGTAATACAGTCTTTGTCGACAGTAATACTTGTCACCAGTTTTTATACCAGTAGGGGTGGGACTATTCATTTTTGTAAATTATGCGGAGTTTAAATGCATGTTCTTTTAGACATTATGTTAATTTCCCATAGTGATTTATAAAACATTTTAACTTAAAGAATACATTATGAAAAATACATGCTTGCTAAAGAAAGTATGCATTATAAGTTTTGTAAAATAAACAAGCAATGGTAAGTCTAAAGCAGTCCTAAAATTGCTGCTAGGCTTAATAACTGATTTCTCTCTTAAGAATGAATAAGAACATATGATGATCTCAAATTATAATACTTTTTTTATAGGAATAACAGCAACAAATTGCTATAGCCATAAAACTTTGCTAGCTTAATTTAGAGTTGGATACTTTTGTAGCAGAATTGTTTGTTTGAATGGATCTTGAATGTATTATTAATATGAGTTTATGTAATTGGAAAATCATCTATTACTAGAACTACAAAAAACTGCGATACTTAGAGTCATGATAGCAATCAATTTAATCACACTAAGAAAACTTTCATTTTAATATTTTAAAATTATAAAAGTACTATTATGGAGTATATTCTATATGGGGAAAACTTAAACTACATTATAAATAAATTTCATGAATTTAAAATTATCGAAAACTATTCTAACAGATTTTAGTGTGTCTTCATATATTTGTATGCATATGAGAAATGAAAGTAAACTGATACACTGATAAATATTAAAAATTAAAGTTAATTGATTTAAACATTCAAGTAAAACTTCTAAATAAGATTATAGTGTCTGTGAGAACAATTGCAAAAATTATAGTTTTGGAATAAAAAATTTAATGTTTATAAATTTGTAAATTGATGTTAATGCATTTTTATTTGATTTCACTATGTATGAAGGTAATAAAAAATATTTAAATAAATGCTTTTAGTAAATGATTAATATTTATCACTAAGAGAAAAATATAATAATCTGGAATAAAAATAATATAAGCTATTAACATACTCATTTGAAAGTATGTCATCATGGAAGTTTTCATGCAAAACCAGGAAAAGTAATTAATAAGGAAATTCTAGTGGAAAATGGCATTAAGAATTCTAATTACCTGTGCAAGTATTTATTTTCTCTCATAAGTTTCTCACTTATTACAGATATAAATTGGGTTTCAGCTTCCTAGCAATCTTCTATATGAAGTAATATTAAATGTCTACATATGACTGCTTTGTACCTGACAAACAGATGTGCATAGGAAGATCAATCCCCGTTTTCTAGCAAAACACTTTATTGTACACTGTTTTCATCTTTTATTATAGAAGACTGGGTAAAAATTTTCTTGCCATTATTACAAAAAGGCCCTACTCTCCGAAAAAGGACATATGCCGAAACTTTACCTTTAGATATAGGATTTCTTTAGATTAATGAAAATCCTAATTAGTCATCTGAAACAAATACATTTGTACTTTGATCATCTTCTGCAGCATTTTCAACATTTCTTCTGATGAATCCGACAATACCGATATATGATGTCTGCATATAACATTTCAGTGAAATTTAGAAACAAAGATCCTGAGACATGTTATTACAGCTTTATTATTTGCGCAAATTAAATCTTTAAACACATTTCCTTTCTAGCAAAATTTTACATAAACTGCCTATATTTTACAGACAGGAAGCGTTGAAACTAAAATGTCTTCATTTTTAGAGGCTGATTTAATGGATATAAATGTTATTAAAAGAATGTTTACATAAACTCAATGCTAAGAATTATGTTTAATGAATTGATAAGTAACTCCTAGATTACCTACATTGCTTATATTTCCACTTGTGATTCATAAATATCAGTATCCCTATCTCACAATAGAACAGATTTCGTTTTAGTGCCCTTCCGCAATTACTGAGAAAGTACTTCAGATACGTAAATGCTATCTTCTTTCCTTATTATAAAAGTTATTTGAAACAATTTTTTGCTACTATAACGTTTTAGTTTTGTAGCGTTAGGACAATCAAATTAATCACCTATGCATTTCTAAATACAGACATCTAGAAATTTCTAGATGGAATAAGTAAGGATTTTTTTTTTAGTTTCCCGACCTCTTCCTGTTCAACAATCGGTAGATGTCTAGAGTATTGCTTGATTGGCGGATGGTCCTCTGTAACAATTCTATGTTGTGTCAAGCTGGTTAGCCCTACGTCAGAATATGAGCGGGAGAAAACATCTTGAGATTGTTGAATGACACATTCTGCAGCATTTCTATCTTCATCGCTTAGTTGCGCATTCTGCAATAACTCCGATATTAACTCTCAAGACACAGATTCTTGAGTTTTACTATTTCGTTTAGCAGGTCACTGGAGTACATGCTGCAACCACTTTACCTTTCCTAATGCCTTTCTCCTTATACACTCACTTCCAAAAGTTAAGCACGGAGAGGAAAATGCTAATTTCCGGAGGCCAATCAGAATTGAAGAGGATGCAGTTCGCTGCAGTAACAGCCAGTGGCGCTTTCATGTCAAGAAGTGTGCAAAAAAGGCAGTTTTATAAGAAGCCAGCTTTATGAAGGGTTACAGAAGTTGATTGTAAGTGCTGATAGAAGGTGTTTAAAACTTTCGTACAATTTGTTTTCAAGACATACGTGTTTCTATGACTTCCAGAAGACGAATGGAAGATTCTGAGCGCTGGCGTGCTGTGGGGAGCATTGAGTTAGGACAGTCAATCACAGATGCTGCTCTTTTCTTCGGCGTTCATCATTCTGTAATTTCACGTTTATGGAAACAATTCCAAACCACACAGACAGTTGTCCGAAGGCCCCTAACCGGTCGCCCAAGGGTTACAACCCCGAGGAAGATCGATATGTTGCTATTGTAGCCAAGCGGAATCG
Organism: Stegodyphus mimosarum; assembly: GCA_000611955.2. Lineage (NCBI taxonomy): Eukaryota > Metazoa > Arthropoda > Arachnida > Araneae > Eresidae > Stegodyphus > Stegodyphus mimosarum. Next base: position 192,797 of record KK120915.1, on the reverse strand, counting down.
CAGAGCGACCTCCACACATGTGACATCTATGGTTACAGCGTCCATCGGTAAGGCGATATCTGCAGCTACTGTACGCCGAAGATTACATATGAGTGGACTGTACGCCCGGGTACCTCGAGTTTGTGTTCCTCTTTCCGTCCAATCAAGAGGGGCACGATTACAGTGGTGCCGGGAACATGTCAATTGGAATGTGGCTGACTGGGGCAATATCATGTTTACTGATGACTCAAGATTTGCTCTGGAGCCAGATGACAAGCGTATAAGGATATGACGTAAACAACGAACACGCAATCAGTCCCAAAACATCACCGAACATCACGCATTCCGAGATGGAAGCATTATGGTGAGGGCAGGGATTTCATTAGAATACGCACCGACCTGCATATCTTTAAACGGGGTTCTTTGACGGTTGTCCGGTATCGAGATGAAGTCCTAGAACCCATTGTGAGATTGTACGCTGCAGCAGTTTGCCCTACTTCTGTTTTAATGGACGATAACGCACGTCCCTTTAGAGCTGACATCGTCGATGACTACCTGGAAAGTGAAGGGATTGCGCGTATGGCATGGCCAGTATATTCGCCCGACCTTAATCCCATTGAAAATCTTTGGGATGCTCTCGGTGGTGACGTATCTTCACGTTTCCCACCTCCAGCCACTCTTATTGAGTTGGAAACTGTTCTACAAGAAGAATGGCGATTGCTTAATTCTGCGGTGGTTGACCACCTAATTGAAAGCATGGTCACAAGGTGTAAGCTTTGTATACAGTTGAGGGGGGATCACATACTCTATTTTCATTTTATGCTGTTTATTTTCACTTTATACACAATTCTGTTTAAGTCTCCAGTTTGTCATTATCTGATAACTTACAAAAAATTAGTATTGTTTTCATTTCTGTATGTAATTATTGATTTTGTTTCATGCATAAATATATATGCTACTTTCCTGCCGAATTTTCTGTCAATCAAAGCAGTATTTGTTGATTTGTTTGCATTTTACATCTTCGTGCTTAACTGTTGGAAGTAAGTGTATTAGATACAGTGGTAACTCTCACCGGCAGAATGGTCCTCGATAGGTCGACGTGTTCCGAGGCCAGTACTCCTTTCGAGTTATTACAGTTCTTGGGATATTTCCGGTAATGCCGTAATGCAAATTTCTGTTTTCAGCTACGATCTACGAAGCAAAAATTCTGTTCTTGCTGAAACCAAAGTATCGTCTTAAGCTATTATTTGTGGACAGATTTAACTCCTTCATCTTTAATTCGTAGCAGGGTTTATATCCTCAAAGTCAGAATGCAGTTCATTAAAGTGTCCAAGGAAAAACTGTATTTTTTTTAGTCTATTCCGAGTATGCAAGGGTTGGTAATATTTGGTGCCTATGCTATGACGGTAGTATGTATGCCTTCGAAATGTGATACTAACGTTTAACTTTCCATCGATGTCAATTTTATCCCCGGACACAATCTGGTGAGTGACAATGTTTATCTCTAGGATTTTGGAACTAAACGCATGATTTGAATCTTCTGCTAATCTTTAGGAAATCTTCTATTATTGAGAACTAAAACACACAGAAGTAGAAAATAGTAATTTCTCTAAATTGTTTTGAATTTCATTTAAATCAATGTCAGATGCTTCTGAGATTAATATATTCCTGACTGTAATGGTTAAAAATTACTATAAAATTATAGCTCAAAGGAAATGTAGAAATATAAAAACAATCAGGTAATATGAAGTGTTTCGACTGTTTTTCAGACTTCTTGAATCTTTTTATGATTGTTTCTCAAATGACGCTAGCTAACTATAGTGTTATCAAACGAGTTTTATAAAAATGCATAATATTATGAGTTTAAAATCTTTTAAATGGTATATACAAAGGATATGTAATTACATCTTTGTGTCAGTCCTTCCGATTTTATATATAAAAATATTTGAATTATATTTATTTTATTGAGAAATGTTTATACATCAGCTGTAAAAATCTGATTGGCTTTAATGAATGTAGGTCTTTATACTGAAAATACTGCTAGTTTCAAAACTTCCTACAGTTTAATATGTTATGAATTTCTCGAATATTCATGAACTTTCACTTTTGACACATAAATGAAATTTGATTTTACATTTATGTGTCAAAATTTCACATAAATGTAATTTGATTTACTTTCCCCCATCCAGCATCAAAGAATAAATAAATTCAACAATTTTAACGAACAAGATTTCTAGTTTTTTTACAATGTTTCATTTAATTTATCAAAAGTTGTGTATAGAGTTGAGCATAATTGCAGGACAGAAGACCAGAAAAGTTACCTTTTTGTTTGCACGTTTACCTGCTTTAAAAATATCTGTAAGTGGTATTCGATTGTAATTTGAAATTTTTACTTAATGTTGATGCCTCTAATTGATCCGAAATCCGTCAAATTCTTTTTAGTATCAGATTAGTAGACAAACTGTGTACTCCTAACTGATCTTACTAAAAAAGGCATGGTTCTTGGACTAATCATTAAATAATTTTGAAAATCATTTAAAATATGAAAAAGGTTCAATAGCAGGTAGCCAGCTGGAGAGCTTTCGAAATTCCGTTTGAATGGTAAAGAAAATGTAAATCTATTATCATTTTGGATTGGTTTATTTTTACACGAACCAACCTTTCATATTTAGAATGAACAAAGCTTTGACAGGTGCAAATCTCAATATGTTCAATTTCAGAGCGAATCTCAAAAATTCTTTTGATGCCCTTCAAGCTTCATAATAGAAAGCACTAAAATTAACTTCTCGTGAATAAGAAACAGTTTTTTAAATTTTAATTAAATTTGTTTACCTTTTACTATTTGTATTTTTTCTATTGACTAGTACTTAAATGTTAATGTTTTTTTAAAGAAATCGAAAACTGGTTAGAGAAATTGATATATTCATATACCGAAATATTCTTTCCCCATACTATTCATATATCGAAAAGGTTTTTTTATATTCGTATAAATACTGAATATATACTGAAATAGGTTTTTTATATTCATATACTGAAACAGACTTTTCTCGTGCTATTCATACAGTGAAATAAGTTTTCTTATAGAGAATGAAATACTGAATACATACAGATATTTTTTAATATTCTTTCCTCGTGCTATTCATATACTGAAATAGGTCTTTTTCTTAACTTTCTAGTTCCGAAAGATGTTTTTCTCTAACTTTTTATTTAGTTTCCAAATTTAAGCTGAAACTTTGCAACATTAAACGACAGTGCTTTATGAAAGAAGACTTTAACTGTAAGTCATCCGCTTTATGTAGCATGTTGCTTGTTGAATTACATAATGAAATACTTATATTAATACTTATCTTAATTCTTATCGTAATAATTCTTTCTGAAACAATTTGCATTCATAAATGCATTCTGAAAAAGTTTGTTTAAATAGTTTGTGCTATTTTCAGATTTTACAGTGAGTATAAAAGAATATTTTGAATGCCTATGTGCCTAATTCAAAAATAAAATTCAATAATGTTTAAAAAATATTTGCAATTAAGTTATAATAAAAATATGAAAATATGTTCCGAGAATATATTTTTGTAGCAAAAGTGTTGTAAGGTTTATTATACATTTTCTAACAGTTATTTTAAGTTTTGTATCTTTCGTATCTTATTCTAATTTCAGCTTACAATTTCTTGCCAGGATGTGAATTCAGAAACGCAGAGAATGCAAATGAGAATGAGTACTATTTAAGTCGTGACTTAACCGACTTCAACAAAGAGAGTCTGATTTCCTGACTAGCGCGCGTTTGCCTTCTGGCCACATCTGTCTTAGCTGTTACTATGCTCGGCCATATCTAAGCCCTTACTACGCTTCGCCGATTCAATTAATACTTAGGGGCCAACTAGTTAGATTCTGATAGCTTCGGATATATTCATTAAGAGCTTAAGTTAAGCTAGTTTAGTTCAAATTATTAGTTTTAAGTTCATGCCCGAGTGGCGGCTTTATGTAAAGTTCCAAGTCGGAACTGAATTGTAAATATACTTAGTAATAAAGGGTTTTAAACCCTCCTTAAGTCTCAAGTATTCTGTTTACACACTTAAACGAATATTAGCTTGTAAAGTGTTCGTGGGGTTCGGAGTTAGAACTAAGAAATAAAGAGTTGAACCCTACAATGTTATAGTGTTTTTTATAGTGTTAACCATTATAGAGAGACAAATCTCTCTCCATACCTTTTATATTTATCAAGTGAAATGAAGGAAATGAATTTCCATTTATATATCGTTTTATATTCAGCAAATGAAAAATTGCTGTTAAGAATTTTTGATATTAAAATTACATTACTGTCATATAATAAATTATTTTAAAAATTGTATTATAATCAGTCCTGTTGAACATTAGAATTACAATGACCGAAGTATTTTAGGGACTTAAAAGCAAATCCTAATCTTAGTTTTCAAATTTTTTCCTTTTTAAATGTGCAAAGCTAAGTAGTAAAATACCGTATTGTCTCAAAGCATGATGGTGTCATATATAAAAAAGTTTTGTTTTTTAAAAATCTTTCAGAAAGTCCAAAGGGGTTTGTGATGTGTCCACATATATAAGTGTGATGTATTAAAGGAAGCTAATGAAAAGGCATTAAATTGTCTAAATCTTATTATTTGAGATAAAATTAAGTAAATATGCTTCCCATTGCTTTATAAGTTATGAAATAGTTTTAAATTATCTTAACGTTTTATTTAATATTAAGCTGTCTGATCAATATTATTTTAGAATGGCACAGAAGTTAAAAATTTCGTCTTATGTGCAGCCACAACGGTATTATATTTGGGGAATCTTTTTAAAATAGAGATAGCTTGTTATACAAAAAAAAACTTTATAGACAAATATCCTAAAGTCATTTTCTCACAAAAACTTTGAATTAACTGAAAAATAAAACTAAATCTTAAATGATAGGAACGTTTCAAAAATCTCATTTTTTAATACCAAATCTCCTTTTAAACATCTTTTGTAACTTTATAAATAAATTTTAACTTCTCATAACGTCTCAGTAAATAAATGATATTTAAGCAAAAAAAGAATTATCATTTGTCCTTTATAATTCCTCTGATGAGATTAAATTTGATTTATATCACCCAAAGGCTTAAATAAAAGCACTTGCTTAAAATATGATTCAAATATATTCATGAAAACTAGTACGATTATTTATATGAACTCTATGAACATAAAAATTCACATAACATTTTGCGGAAAATACAATGTAATTATAACTCAATGTATTAAAGTTGTAGTAGTAATAACATGTATAATTAAATCATGTATTAAATATTCTAATTAATTAATGTATAAAAAAATTTACATCTGCTGTTGAAAATTGTAGGCCCCTTGGATAGTCTAAAATAGGGCAATCATTGTAATCATTTACAACATTTCGAATTCTTATGGATATGTCTCTGTAAATTTTTTGACTTACTGGTGGACGGTAACCTCCAACATATTGTTCAATTTTTACAGAACTTAAATTTGTTCTTTTTTTAAGCAATCAATAAATTTTTAGATTATTGGATGTATTCGTTCACAAGCTCATTGAACCTGCGATGCAATCCTTCAACGGCATTATTTATTCTCGAAACTTTTATCTTTTACAGCATCATAACAGTTCCAAACAGGGATGTCAAATACTGGTCTGCGACGTTGTCCACGGTGCGTAAATCTACCAATCCATGTGTCTTCAAAATAATTTATGATTGGCTGAATAATGTTCATATTATTTACAAAGGTTATATTAATTTTTCAAATGCTTCAATGACATCTGAAAGAGGGACGAAAGCTAAAGCTGCAGGCTAAAGATTTCCAAAACGAATTTTGGATCAGTTTCATATTTGCTTTGCAAATCTGCAGATTGAATCTTGCTATACACACAATGGCTTAAATGAAAAAAAAAAAAAAAAACCCCTCTTTGAATAATATTCGAAAAGGACTTTAAAGATATTTATGGCAGCTTTTTCAAAATTAATCATTACAGTATTTTGGCAGGAGATTCGGTCTCAAAGGCTTTTATTACCGTAAGCACTCTACTATTTACTTTTTCGGGCTTGTTTGGCAACAGTACGTACACTGAAGATATCACACTCTCATATTTAACACCATGGATTGTGTAAATCCGACTAAAAAGGGGGGGGGTGTTGCTTTAAATGTTCCATCAGCAAACCAGTTCAGACATCCAGCTATGAAGTCCAGATTTCTGTGGGACGAAAAAATTAGAATTCTCTATCCACTGTCATACAATAAAAATTTCTCTTCTTTCAATGTTTTTGAAAACTGTTCTGGTATCACTAATCCTTCAAAACATCTAGGGTTCATCAAAGGCATTTCTCAGCGTCCAGCATATCTGATAATTGTTTAGTACTTTACGCTTATGGTATATGCCATGAAACAGCACACGGAAGACCAATTTTACCTACTGCTGCTAAAGAATGTGTGGTTTCTTGCGTTGTTATCACACGCTCTTTAACTGAACTCATAATTTCTTTCTCTGCAATTTTGCCAGGATTTGGAGGCTGTCTATGAAATTTTTCAAGAATAATATTATCATCTTGAGTGTGAATTCGGCCGTTTCGCAAAATCTAATAATAGAACGAATATCAATAAAAGGGACTAAACCTTTTAGCTTACTATTCAGGACTACAGTTTCATACATAGATAAACTTTTCAGCTCTGTTAAAAATTGTTGAGATTGTATTTGTCTGATTAAGAAAATCTCTGCTTGCACCAATTCAGCAGCTGTTACATACCCTGACTTTTTTTGTTGCTAGAGTTTATTGACTTATAGATGAATCTGGAAAGAAAACTTGGAATACGTAAATTATGCATAAAATTATTACTTTAGTCAAAAATACTATTTAAACTGTTAAAAATCTTTCGTTACACTATAGAGTTTAAAAGAGTCAATATTATCAAAATCTTTTTTTATTTCATTAAATTATTCATCTTCTGTGACACTTGGTTCTGAAAATTCAGGGATAATTTCCTTTCAGAAAGCAGGTTCGCTCCACCAAGTTGGATTATTTATAAGAGAACCAATACTTGGCCACGGGTAACGAAGCCGGCTGGGTTATCTTTGTCAAGACAATGATACCACGTAGCCTCAGTTGTCAAGTGTTTTATCTCTTTCACATGGTTTGATGCAAATTGTTTCCATTTTTTACTTAGGCTTTGAATCCAGTATAACGTGACTTTTCGAATTACTCAAAAAAAAAAAAAAAAAATCTCGATACCCATAAGTTCAAGTTTTGGCATTGAGAACTTCTTTAAAGGAGCTACTTTGGATTTTGGAACTTCAAGATTGATTATGATTTCATTCTCAACCTTTAACGTAACGTCAACAATTGCTCCATATGCATTCGAAAATAGATGAATTTAAAATTCTGGATCTTAATCAATAATAGAACCATACACATACCTGGGAACCTTTAAATTTTTAATTTGTGGAACTCCTTTACACCAATGTATGCACTTCTCGCTTATGTCAGGAACTCATGCACTTCTTGCTTATATCAAGAGGTCCCAAGCTTCATTCCAAGAAACTTTTCTTTGCCAAATCTCCTGACATAGACATTTGAAACGGATAGGCGTCACAAAACCCAACGGGTCAAAGATCCTCCCTGCAGCCATTATTAGAAAAAGTTTAGTGTTACTTTCCTGTTGGAGAAATTCTAGCAAACTGTTAAATCTAAGGACAGGTAATCACTACATGGATCTCACAAGGGGCCAAGAACTCTGATTAATCTATCTTTTACATCTTCTGGATATAATTACTTAAATCCCACCGCTTCCCCCTCCTTTATTAGCTCATCAGAATTTGAAATTCATTAAAATTAATTTTTTAAGGACATTCCAGCTGTTACAACATTGACTGTGTTACTACTCGCCAAAAGAGGGTACTCCTGTTATTCAGAAAACACTAAAAAAAAATAAATAAAAAAAAAATCTGAAATGTTTCAGATTTTAAATTACGTCCAAAGGGACGTTTATTTAACATTCTGTGTGTTACCTTTATTTGTTAAATACCATGTTCTTCGCACTTAAACCATAAAATTCAGTTCAACAGCAATATCGCAAAATAATTTTAAATTGAGCATATCTTTAGAAATTTCGGTACACGCTCTCACGCGCTGGAGATAAAAATGTTTTTCTGTACAACGTTGGTATTGCTGGCTTTGAAATCTTTGAGTTTGTTAATGAAAAATTCGTTAAAGTTTTAGAGAATATTGTTACGAATTTCACATTTATTTGGCTATTTATTTAGAACTGTAATTAAAATTCCTTTTTATTTT
>KK120915.1:149245-172916 GCA_000611955.2 Stegodyphus mimosarum | reverse complement strand
ACGGCTCCGATTGCGTAATTTGATGCGTCTGCATAAATTTCTAGACCCTTGTCTTTCTCTGGGAACTTTAGAACTGTTGCATTAACTAAAGATTCTTTTAACTTCTCAAACGCGGCGTTTGCTTCTGAAGACCACGCAAAACGAACTCTTTTCCTTCTCAACTTTAACAATGGTTCAGCAATTTCTGCGAAATTTTTAATAAAAATTCTATAATATGAGCACATACCCAAGAAAGTCGCTAACTTTTTGGCTGTATTCGGAATTGGGTAATTTTTCACTGCTATAACTTTAGATTTATCTGTTTCGATCCCCCTTTGAGAAATTTTGTACCCTAAATATTTGAGTTCTTTTGCCGCGAATTTACATTTCTTAATGTTCACTTTAAGTCCTGCATCTTTCAAAAGAGTAAAGACTTCTCGAAGGTCTTTAATATGTTCTTCCAGCGACTCTGAAGTAACAATTATATCGTCAAGATAAATAAATGTACTTTTTCCTATTACCGGCCTTAAAATTTTGTCCATGCACCTCTGAAACGTGGCCGGGGCTCCCGACAATCCAAAAGGCATACGCAAAAAACCATATGTACCGTATTTTGTTATGAATGCTGTTTTGTGAACATCTTCCGGCTTTATGCTTATCTGAAAATATCCTGATGTCAAATCTAGCGTGGTTATGTATTTTGTTGATTTAATACTTCTTAGAATTTCATCAATTACCGGAAGTGGGTAAGTTGGGTATTTTGTTATACTATTAAGCTTTCTTTAGTCAATAGCGAACCTGTACCTTAATGGATCTATTAACGGCAAATCATTATTTTTCTTACATAAACCACCGGACTCGCATATGCACTGGAAATAGGAGTTATTATTTTGTTTTTTAACATTTCATCAATATGGTATTTTATTATTTCCTCTTTAACTTTATCGTACTTGTAAGGACGCTGACGTATAGGTTCCTCCGTTAGTTAATTTAATTTCGTGTGCTACGATCTGTGTGAATCCAGGAATATCATCAAATAAATCAGCAAAATAACTTACCAATTCCCGAAACTTGTCCTGTTCTTCGGGCGTTAGATGGCTTAAATCCACTTCAGGGGGAGGTGTTGATTTCTTTTTAACTGGGTCCATGGTTACTTGCAAGGTGGAGTTTTCAAAATCGATTTTCGCATCTACAGCTGAAAAGAAATCTGTTCCTAAAATAACTGATGCTTGGAGGTTCTTCACTACAAGAAACATAATTTTTTTTTGTTCTTCGCCGATTTTGATGTACAGCTCGATTTTTCCCATGCATTGACACGTTTTTCCTTGGGCTGCTACCACCTTCATTCCTTCCACGCTATGCAGACGATATCTACGAAAGTGCTTCTTAAAAAACTCTTCTGCCAAACAGCTTCCTTGAGCGCCGGTATCCAACAGAGCTGTAGCGGGTACGTTGTTAATTAGTAACTGCAGTCTCGGTAATTCAATGTTTCTCACCATGACCGTATTTAGCTGTACTTCAGAGGGATTTTTCTTCTCCTCGGAACATTGCACCCCCTTCCCCGCAATATTCCTTAGTAGTTTAAATGCTTTGCGGGTGTTTTCTTCTGTTGCTGGCTTCTGCCTGGGGAGAATGATTTTCTTCCGTAGTTGGAATTATTTTGTTGGCGCTGTACTTGGCGCGGTTGACCGCTCGCATTTTGACTGGTACCAGTAGTTCTCGGCCATCGTCTGTTTCTTCCTTCGGCATTCTGGTTCCCCTGCAGCCGCTGTTCATACGATTGTCTCCGTTGATTTTCGGCCGCTCGCCGGCTCTCGAATTGTACGGCGAGTTCAAACAGCTTGTCCAGCGTCACGGGATTTCTTAGCTCCATGAAATCTTGTATAGATGGTAACAATCTGGGCAGGATTATCTGGATAATCTCCGGGTCCGGCCTCGTGCCATACAATAATTTAAAGACTTGTATTTTTCTCAAAATAAATTCCGATAGTTCATCCACCCGCTGTTGATACTTGCTAAACAACTCAGCTTCGAGTTTCGCACGGTCTTTAACCACAGGAAACGCTCTCAAAATTGCTAGTTTAAAATTCTCGTACGTGTAAGTCGGCGTTCCTGGTTCTCCCAGCAGACATTTTCCGATGCACTTATACCAGGTCGCTGCTTGGCCCCTCAATGCTCCTGTCGCTAATATGACCTTCTGATGTTCCGGAACTGGATACAGCAAAAAATGCGCTTCTAACTTTTCCAGGAATGTGTTCACAGGTCCTCTGGCATCAAAAACTACTGCCGGCTTCATGGCTGCTCTGATGGTTTCCACTATGAATCCAAATCCATCAGGCATTGCAGCTGTATTCTGGGATGTAGTAGGCATATTCCAACTTCCTTCCATCCTTTTAGTTGTTCGGGCGCCAGTGTAAGGTTTCTCCTTCAATCTCTTGACTCTTTTCGTGAGCATAAACTGTGAAACCTTATGTGGAGGACAGTGAGCAAATCTAGGCTATGTCCTTTAGTGTTGAAGAACTACAAAGTCAGAAGGAGGGTTTAAAGTGACCCTTTAATTCAAATAATTACAACTCTCCAACTTGAGAGTAAGCCACTACTTGGGCTGAACTAAAATAATATGAAAATAAAGTGTGTTAACAATTCAAATACCTAACTTAACTTTAAGTAGGACGGCGAGGGAAGCCTAACTCTTAGTGAAATGCAATAAATGCGAATTTCACTAGCAAACACTAGTAATTGCAATTTGCCTATGAAGGCGAACTTTCAGTAGACAGAGGAAATCCTTGCGCGTACAGACTTACGGCGAATATCCAAGACTCTGATTTTTTCCCTCGTTAACTCCTGCCTTTTAAACTGCTATCAGATATATGCGATTTGCATAAATATCTCGCTCGCGCTAAATTCGGGCAGCAACTGAAACTTTGAGATATCGATAGGAAAGTTCAAACTAAAAATAATTTGGTTATTTAAAATAATGAATGCTACAAGTTCAAAGAACTGACTATAAGAAGATAATAACTACTTTAGAGAAAGCGAGTGTTAAAAAAGAGTCTTTTAATTTCTTTAAATCTGTTCTTGAACAAAAGTGGATTACTACGTGTGGGAGGACGTTCAAGAAATGCTAGCTTACCAAAACATCAGATATTGCCTAAGAATCATCATGTTACAAAATTATTAGTGAAATGTTATCTAAATTACACGCATGTAATAGCTGTGTTATATATATATGCGTATAGCTACTTAACCCTGCGATGAAGCAAAAATTTTGGATTCTAAGAGCAAAAACTGCAGATTTGGATCCGAGTTTTAGAAATAAATGATGACTTCTACAAAAGCGAATTCCGGATGAGCATTTTTTAGCTACGGTACTGAAATGCCACATCATTTTTGATCAGCTCTCGATGTACTAGAGGAGTTAAACCACATAAAATGTATGCGTGTGTGTTTCACAATGAAATCTATCCATTTAAAGCTCGTCAGTGATCCTATTTCTCAGGCATTTATTGCATGCGCTGAAACGATTCATCAGTCGAACGAGGGAAAGCAATTGAAATATTCAACGGTTTTGGAACGAATTTTATTGACGAAAAGAATTATTTAAATCCCTATAGGACAAAGACAATTGGTACTTACTTGACCAAAGAATGTTCCATCAACCCACATTTTGAAGGCCTACGGGAGGCAGCAATTAAATCCATGAAGTTTTACATGACACGTGTTGTAGATTCGCAGATCCTTTCAAAAGAAGAGCTTTCTAGAATGGGTCTGGAGGAGATTATCTACATGTCTGGTGGAGATTGAAGCACTTTAGTGGATGTTCTGAGGACCCAAATGATTTTTCCGTTATTACACCTGGTCACTTCATTAACAGTTCGAAGTGTTCCTGAACCAGATTTTACGAATGAAAAAATTCACATGCGTGAACGGTTCATTTTCCAGTAGTTTGGGAAATCGTGGTCAAAAGATTACTTGACTCAAGATGCAACCGGTGCCGCAAAAGTCTAGCGCCGGCCCTGGTTGCAAATGCGCAATAAGCGGAAAACTCCCTGTGAAGGTTTACTACTAATAAAGGATGATAACTTGCCGCGCCGCAAAACGAAAATAGCAAGAGTAATTTACACCTACAAGGGAACTGACAATAGAGTGAGAACAGTGAACCTAAAAAATCTCTCAGTTGAAATCAAACACCAGTCCATAAATTGGTCAGACTTCTGGTGGATAATTGATCGATTTAATTTATTGTAAATGTTACGGCCTCCCGAAAGAGGGCGCTGTATCGTTCTTTTTTTATTCCTATTCAGTGTATGAATATAGTTGGAATAAAGGTGTTGTCTGTATTAGTAACCATTGATTTAATAATGGTTAATTTTTATCTTGATTTGAGAAGAATCGCCATTCCCAAAGCAGATTTTTCTACAATTTAAATTATGTAAAGCCTATAAATAATATAGTAATTCAATCAAGTGACAGTCGCAATGTTACTTCTAATAGCAATTCTCCAATATATTCAAATTTTAATAATATGCTCCTCTCCAGTTACCCCCAAATTGCTGATTTTCCCGTTGATAACCAGCGAGGAGCCCAACAGCTGACAGACTGAATCAGGTTAGGATATCATCATGAGACAAAGTTTTACAGGCTGAATACTGAAAACCAAAACTACAATCATGAAAGCATGGGCATGAATACTCAGCAAACGCATTCCTAAAATTTAAGACGAAGGAATAAAAAAGGTTTCGTAGAAAAGACGTAAATGTCTTTTGTCAAGCTTCAGATGTGTGCACTATCATTCTCTGTTATGTAAAATGCAAATTAAAGTTTTATACACATCGTGGTCAAAACAATTTGTTTTAATACGCTAGTGATATTGCTTTTTTCTGAATTAAGTGATGAAATCTGTATAACTACTGTACATAAAATTTTAGTTAAACGTGTGAAAATAGAAATTTTGCTTCCGTATGAATGACAAACAGAATTGTAGGAGTTATTCAGCAATCTGAACAATTTATTTTCGGAAATGTTATATATTACTTAAATGGTAATGAAGTCATCTACTTTTGCGCATAATATGTTTCAACAATACAATTACCTATATACATATTACCTATATATTACCTATATACATGTTAGACGATGTTATTGTGTTATTCAAGTGTTTATTTGTTGCATAGAAGTACAGATTTTTAATTTTGAATGGAATGGTTATAAAATTGCAAAAATAGGTCAATTAGAACTCAAGACGTAGTGACGACATTCTGGAAGATTCGCGAAAATACATTTTTTAAGCTTTTGGACCGATTCTTCCAGAACCCTTACCAGTCGGAGAGATCAGTTCTGAATTAGCGGTGAGACTAAACCATGAGTTAGGGCAGTGTTGCCAGATCGTGAGATTTTTCGCAAATTTGCAATTTTTGACAAACTAGTGATACTGAAATTTCCTTATGCTACTTTAAAGATTTTTTAATATATCGCAAAATGCTTACATGTTAAAATAATGTACCAATTAAAAATAATATATATTAAAACAAATGCAAAAAAAATCTGAGAGATTTCAGATTTTAAATTACGTCCAAAGGCGCGTTTTTTTAACGTTTCGTGTGCTACATTTTTTTATTAAATATCATGTACTACGTACTCAAACCATAAAATTCAGTTCAAAATCAATATCGCAAAATCATTTTAAAATGAACATATCTTTAGAATTTCCGTAAGTCTCCTGCGCTGGAGATAAAAATGTTTTTTTTTCCGTACAGTGTTGCCATTGCTCGCTTTGAAATCATTTAGTTTGTTAATCAGAAATTCGATGAAATGTTACAAAACATAAAATCGATAATAAAGCAAATTTCAAATTCAAAATTAGGGCTTCCAGATGCCCATATTCGCAGTAGGATTACGTCATTCAAAATTCGATGGCTCTAGGTTTTATCACAATGCGAGAAACATGCATACATTTATGCAGATTTTTCATTTTTTAAAATTTAATGCAGAGCGATAACATTTAGTGGCAACAATTTGAAAAGTCATACGCCGTTTTTGTGTTTCCGACGACTCAGGCAAACGCAGTTCGCTAACACAGGCACCCGCGCGGTTGCGCTATCCCAGAGTAACTTGTGTGGGCGATTTTCTAGTAGTTGAGACATAGCATGTGAAGAGACGAGCAGCGTGAAGCTTAGGAGAAGTTAAACAGCTTGAAAATCCAGGAGAAATCAGAGAGATGTCAGAGAATAATAGCAATTGACATGGCATATCTTGTCTTGTACTTAGAAGTAATAGAGAAATGAGATGATGTCGTCAGCAGCAAGTTTCACACTACGAGTCTACGTCCGCTACGCTGATTGGTCGAGAGTACCGAGGATCGATCTGAAAGGCAAATGCGGAATTATGGCAAGCGGGTTAGGTGGGCGGAGCCAGGAAGGTCCAAGCTGGATCATGCTGAACCAATCAGAACGTGTCAAATAAAACACTGCATGGGATACGTGGACATGTGAATGGTGCTGGTGCTTAAGAGATTTATGGGAATATCATGAAAAATCATTTAGTAACGTTAAAAATTGTATACAAAAATGATAGTGCTGGGGGTGAAATTTACAAGTGCATCAGGAGAGGAGATTAAGTTACAAAATATAATGAAAGAAAAACAGAGCAGTACACAAATACAGAAGGGTACAAGTGAAATACAGTTATATGAAAATAGCCAGGGTCCATAACAATACTTTCATTTTAAGATTAATACATTTAACAGCATCAGTTATATATATATATATTTTAAAGCAAGTTTGCATAATTACTTAGAGAAGCAATGTTTAATGACAACTAGATCCAATTGTATGTTTCCATACATTACATGAGTCGCAGGAGATGTACACATAAAAAGTCATTGTACAAGTTATGCGACTTGAGGGCCGCATGTTAAACACGCAAAATCGCAAAACGAAAGTAATAGTCCTTCGGGACTAAATCCCTTTGGACTTAAAAAAACAATTTATTTAGGCTTAAATAGAAGCTGGCATCTGGCAATCCTGTTTACATATGGGCTTTCCTTTTCAAAGCTGCAGAGTCTGACGCCGGTACGGGGTAGGGAGAAAAGTGGGGAAAAAACTGCTTCGGGACATTTAATCTTCCACCCTCGTCCCCAGTGCGTTGTGCTTTTATGTTACCTCCTCTGCCCAGTTCTATGGTGATAACGAATCAAACTAAAGAACTTGCAGCTTGGCCGCCATATATTGAGTATCCAAACAGAGAAAGGAATGAAGTTTCTTCTCCTGTTTATAATATTGCTAAGCAATGGAAATGATTTAAAAATCAAAGCAACGGCATTTTTCTGGATAACACAAATAAATTTAACAGTGAAAGAACAAGGCTTTCTTAAGTGATCAGAATCTGATATAAGCTCATCAGACACAGCGGGAAACTCGCTGAAAAAAAAGCATTCCTCAATTAAAATATTCACAACTAAGCAAAAGAAAAAAAACTACCAACTCAAAAAATTTAGTACAAAAGCGCTAAGAATCTAAACGTGAGGAATCTCAAGAATGGATATTCACAAATTGATTTAAAAATAGAACCTAAATTACATGAGAATTAAAAAAAATGGATACTTAAACAATTGGAAAATGAGCAATACAGTTTTAAAATTTTAGTTAAAGCTAAGATACATAATTAAAAGACTAAGATCGAATAGAGTTACTTCACGGAACCCATAGAAAGTAAATTTGTGATAATGTTAGAGGTCATGTGAGCATGCGAAACTACGGCGTCACAAAAATCACGTGACCCCTGACGTCATTTGCTACTTTATTTTATAAAATTTCAGAATCTTGTGCACATGCAAAATTCCACCATTCCGCAATGCGAACTATTGCCTAAGCATTATGTGAATTTGGAACATGCTTATATATAATAATTTTGCATTTTTTATTCATCCTATTGTAATTATTTCTCATTTTATGTCAGGGCATGTAAATGATAATTTGTTTAGATTTCCATTACTCAGAATTTTCTTTTGATTGCTTATATTATTAATTCACACTAAGCCATTAAAAAATTCTTCCAATTTTTCGTAGCTCAAAACAGCATTTTACGTCGAATCCTTTTCCAAATTGTTGCCATCAAATATTATCGCATGTATTATATTTAAAGAAATTAAATGAAGAATCTACAAGAATGTATGTTTCTCGCATTCTGAAAGCGAAATTCGATGATTAGTAACCTTTGTGTTTTTTTCCCGAACAGCTGGAAAGCTTGAATTTGCTGTATTGTCTATTTCATATTTTGCAAAACTAACGAATTCTGATTAAGAAATCCAACAATTTCAAAGCGAGCAGTGGCAACATTGTAGGGAATAAAACATTTTCATCTCCACGCGAGAGTCTGTATATCGGAAATTCTAGAGATATGTTGTTTTTAAATATGTTTAGCACAATGAGGCGTTAGCCCAAATGCTCTCAAAAGGTGTATTTGTCTGTAAATAAAAATAAAACACCCAACTGGGCGTAATACAAAATCTGAAAGCTCTTTGACTTAAAAATTATGCTAAAAATTTACCACTTTTGTAGAATAAAAATCAGACAAAGTAAAACTTACCTCTCATTCCAAATAAAAATAATACCTATTAGAATAAGAATAAAGAAACACAATTTAAAATCTTAATTGAAAAAACTGTAATGTTTCCATGAGCTTAACCCTCCCAGGGTTACTGGACTCAAAAATAGACTGTCACTTTGTACCTTGATTCCTTTTCTTCCAACCGGAAATCTGGAAGAAACTTTCCTGTGTAATGACTACGAAAGTCATACTTCTTTAAGGAACTTTTCATCTACAATAAATTGGAAACTATTGTGAACATTATAATTTACATCTAGGTATATAGCTACCAATGGTTGAAACACTGGCTCCATATTTTCATACTTCTCCCCATGTGTAGTAATAAGAGCCGGACTTCTTAATAAAGTCATTTTGCTTTAAGGTAAATAGCCCGTGTGTGCTTTGCTATATTGAAATAACAAACCAACTGAACAATCATTCAAGTATACACTGTAGTAACCATTGTTGTGTCCGACCGATCTTTGTTGTCCATACCACATTAAATATTCACTGCATTCATTTTGAGCTTTAATCAGATACAATACACAATAAAAAGTTCTTTATTTCAATGCTTCATACAAACATACTCCTCCTCGACAGCCGGTTTTTGTTCTTTCTGTTGGATTCAAATTGAATGTAATTATTTTATATATGCTTTGATTTAATTTTTTACTTAATGTCGTTTGGCCACTAATATTTATTATTAATTTAGCTTCTTGGAAGTGGCAACAAAACAATTGATAGAAGTAGTAAAAATATGTGCGTGTAGTTAGTTAGGTTTATTAAAGAACTTGTTATTTACATGAATGATATTTTATTTAACACCTTTTCAGGAAATAAATGGATGCTTTAGAATATTTTTATTAGTCTCTTAAGGGTCCGTGATACGCTGGTAGCGTAATAGTTTATTTTGATGCGTAAGCGAACATTTTACTGGTACCCTCGGCGGAACTTAAGAGACGTTAGTTTGAAATTCTAAAGTATAAAATGGAAGGTAAAGAAGCAATTAAACTTGAAAGGAAAATTCATAGAGCTGCGTTTACAAAATCCTTCAACTTTTTTTTTTTTTGAAGAAGAAGAAGAAAAGTGAAATAGATTCTTCTGAATACGAAGTGAATAATTCTTCTGTCCGAGCTTAATGTTTTTGTTTCGAAAGCTCAGCGTTTGGAAGATACGCACATACGTTTTCTTAGCACACTGTCCGAGAATGAAATTGAAGTAGAATTTGATGCTGTTGAAGATTATCGTGACAAGGCCGTCAGAATCGAAACAAAAGTAAAAGGTATTCTTCAGAATCTACAAAACGTAAGTACTTCAAGTTTAATTTTGATTGAATCTGTTAATGAGAATGCATGCAAATGTACATTTAAACTTCCAAAGCTTGAATTACGAAAATTTGATGGTGAAAATAAGGAATGGTTATCTTTTTGGAGTCAGTTTGAAAAAATTGACAAAGATACTACGATTTCTGGCAGTGATAAATTTCAATATTTATTACAAGCCACTGTTGAGGGTTCGCGTGCAAGGGAGGTTATAGAAAGTTTCCCCCCTACAGCTGCTAATTATTCCAAGGCCATAGAATGTTTGAAAGCTCATTTTGGTCGAAATGACTTGCAAGTGGACGTTTATGTGAGAGAATTGTTAAAATTGTTCCTGAGAAATGCAAATTTCAGTAATTCCTCTAATAACTTATGTGCATTATATGATAATTTGGAACAACAAATTCGAGTTCTGGAAACCCTTGGCGTCACTACAGATAAAAGTGTTGCACTTCTTTATCCTTTAGTTGAATCTTGCTTACCTGAGGATTTTTTAAGAGCCTATCAAAGAAGTGCAAATGCTGACCATGGTCCAGACCCAAAATGTAGACTGGACAGTTTATTAAAATTTTTTAAATTAGAAGTAGAATTCGAAGAACGCATAACTTTAGCTATGGCTGGTTTTGGTTTGAAGAACGAAGTGACTTGTGGAATTAAATCTATTAAAACTATTCACGAACGATCATCAACGGCAGCAAGTTTGTTGAGTGCTGATTCTCCCGCTAAGAAGTGCGTGTTTTGCAGCGGAAAACGTGATTCATTTAATTGTTTTAAGGCTAAAAAAATGCCATTTTCAAAAAGGCTAAAACTTTTAAAAGATAAAGGGCATTGCTTTCGCTGTTTAAAAGCCGGTCACTGTGCAAATAAATGCAGAATTCTATTAAATGTGCAATTTGCCATAAAATCACAGCGTAATTATGTGTTTAGAACTGCTTAAAAATAAAACAAATGTTAAGAAGCCTATGTTAAACAGCAATGAAAAAGAAACTAGCAAGGAAGAAAGTTCTGTGAATCTTTCTAGTGTTAGCAACACACCACAAGTACTTTTGCAAACCCTAAAGGTAAAATTAATTGGAAATAATTGTACACTTTGTGTTCGAGCTTTGTATGATAGAGGATTTCAAAAATCATATTTAAGGAAGGACTTAATTTCCACTCTAGGCCTAATACCTTCTAGACAACAGATTTTGAGCCACGCCCTGTTTGAAGGAAAACGAACACCTGAAAATTTATATAACATAATGTCTACAAGATTAAGCTAAAGAGTTTAGACGATAGTTTTACTTGTACTTTTGATGTTTATGAGCAAGATTCAATTTGTGATGCAGTACCTTCTGCCTTAAATGGGCCATGGATTAAAGAGCTCCAGTCAATGAATATACCGTTTTTATGACACTGAAGATTCATCAGGGCCTATTGATCTTTTAATTGGTGCAGATGTGGCTGGTCGACTTTTCACCGAAAGAAAAAGAGTACTTTCTAGTGGTATTGTAGCCATAGAAACTTGCCTGGGCTGGACATTGATCGGAAAAACACCAGTGAATGCTGAAAAGGAAGATACGGTGATGACGATTATAACAATGTTTGTGAAAGAAGCCAACATTTCTGACCTTTTTTTCTTTAGACATCTTAGGAATATCCGATTCAGTCGAAGTAAAATCACGAAAAGGAAAGGAACTTTTGACGAAGAAATGTTTTCAACAGACTGTAAGAATTAAGGATGATGGGTGGTACGAAGTTGCCCTACCGTGGAAAGACGGTCATTTGCCTCTCCCCACTAACAAAGATATAACGATAAGAAGACTTGAAGTCTCAACAAAAAGGCTGAATTCAGAAAAATTATTTGAGACCTATGATGGTATCTTTAAACAATGGACTGAATTCGGAATAATAGATGATGTCTGAGATGTGCATGTTTCACACCAGCACTTTCTTCATCACTGACCTGTAATCAAGGAACATGGCAAAGTACGTCGTGTTCGACGCATCTGCTGGGGAAATTGGATCTTCGTCTTTGAACCAGTGTTTAGAATCCCGTCCCAATTTATTAGAACTCATTCCAAGTCTACTTCTGAGATTTAGACTTAAATATGGTGTTATTGCAGATATTAAAAAGGACTTTTTGCAAGTGAGCGTTCGGCCGGAAGAACGAAACTATTTGAGATTCTTCTGGTGGCATGATAGCAGCTGTAAAGAAATTAAGGTAATGCAACACAACATATTGGTCTTTGGTGTAAAGAGCAACCCTTTTCCTTTGGGAGCAGTCTTGGATTCTCATTTGGGAAAATATTTGACTGATGCCAGATATAATCAAGATTATGTTAAGATTCTTCTTTCGAGTTTCTACGTTGGTAATTTAGTAACAAGCTTAAATGATACATGTGATATATTACCCTTCATTGAGATGTCTCAAGCCATACTGAGTGAAGGAAAATTCAATTTAAGAGGTTGGCAGTATACCAGTGATAATGGTCCTCATCCACTTACTTTTGTATTAGGACTTCTATGGAATAGAAAAAAAAGGATACGCTGATGATAAATCTGGACTGGTTAGACAGCTATAAATTTGGAACTTTTTCCAAAAGAAAAATTCTTTCCATCAATCATAAGATATTTGATTCTATTGGTTTATTATGTCCTATTTTGCTGATACCCAAATTGTTATTGCAAAAGATGTGGAAAGAAAAGATACCTTGAGACACTGAAGTCAATGCTAATACAAAATAAGAATTTATGATCTGGTTTTCAGAACTTCATTTGTTGAAAGAAGTGACCGTATCACGATGTTTTTGAATTGATCCAAGTAGACAAAAGATTTCTCTGCATACGTTTTGTGATGCTAGCCATTCAGCCATCGCGGCAGATGTTTACATTCGTGTGGAAACATCGGAGAATGTCCAAGTGCATCTTTTAGCGGCCAAAGCTAGAGTGGCTTCTGTAAAACCCATGACTATCCCTCGAATGGAGCTGATGGCTGCTATGGTGGGAACTCGTTTGTGTGCATCTATTCGAGAAGGTCTTCAATGGAAAGGTGTTGAACAGCATTTTCGGACTGACTCTACGGTTGCTTTAGGGTGGATTCAGCGTAAAGAATCTTGGACGGTATTTGTGAAGAACAGAGTGAATGAAATAAATAGTTTAACGGATCCTTTTGTGAAACACCTTCCTGGATCCAGCCGATTTCCTTCTCCAGGATGTTCCGCTAGACAACTGGTATCAAGCAAATGGTTGGAGGGACCCACTTGGTTATTTGAGCCCTCATCTAACTGTCCCATCACAGAACAAAATTTTGATGAACATTCTATAGCTAAGGAAAAGAGAAAAACAAAATCTCATCAGCATTCTGCTATCTCTTCTCTAAGTTACTCAAATACTTGTAACTGCAAAACTGATAAAAAGAAAAATAATGGACGCAGACATTACGGATCAAGTTGGTACTATTATTATTTTTCAAGCTATGACAAACTTATACGGTTAATTGCTTGGATAAAAAGATTTATCTTTAATTGTCTAAATGCAAAGTCTTCGCGAATTGTTGCAGAGTTATCCTACGGAGAAGTCAAAAATGCAGAAAGAAAGTCATATTATTAATAAAAATCGAATACTTTTCTGATCATTTAAACAAAAGAAAATTAGAATCTTTGGCAACATACAAGGACGAAGAAGGAATTATTAGACTGCGAACAAAAATTGCATTTCGAAAGGATACAGGGAACTTTAAACATCCCATTTGTTTTACCGGGAGAACATCAGGCTGTCAAAAGGTTAATTATAACAGAACACCGGAAGAACTCTCATGCTGGTTCTCAAATATTGTTGAGTATTCTAAGAAAATGTTATTGGATTTTAAACGCGAAAAAAGTCATTAGATCTCTTTTATCCAAATGTGTTACTTGTTAAGATATGCAAAGAGAAATTTAACAGCACCGATTTCTGCATTACCAGAAAATCGCTTAAGGGATGCATCCATTTTTGAAATTATTGGAATTGATATGGCTGGACTTGTGTATTTAAAAGGAGAAGTAAAGGCTTGGATTTGCATATATACATGTGTATACATGTGCTGTGTATAGAGCTGTTCCTCACTGTCTACAGAGGCTTTTCTTCATAGTTTCCGTCGGTTTATAGCTCGCAGAGGCGTCACCGTCGAGATAGATAAGGCCTGCGCGCTGAGTTACTACGTCACTGCTAGTGGACCGGTCTTCGCGCAGTTTAGCTTCCTTCCTAAACACCGTTTTCCTAAACCTATTCTATGAAACTGGCATCTCATACTATACATTCAGTCTAAAACAAAATTTCAAGCGGGCATATAATGTTTTACAACACTTGTACGACTATGAAATATTTACATTTTTCTTTTGTTGTTATTTATTTTCAAGATAAAAGTATTCGAAAAAGGTGTGGTGTTGCTAAAAATGAATCATTTTTTTTAAGGAAAAAGTGGTTTTAAAATTGAAGTAATAAAAATTTTTACTTTTCTGTACTGTCTATGTGTCTCTTTCGCTGATTCCCACCTCGCATCAAATTTTTTGTTTCACCTACTACTTTAACAAAATGTTTGATAGTGGGAACACATATTTTTCCTTCCATAATTATTGCACATTTTTATTTGTATATATCATATTAATGTAGCAGGATTATCAAACAACAAACGAATGAAAGAGGCTACTTAATATTTAGACTAACATTTAAATGTTCTATATCAGTAAGAAACTTACCTTATTTTTTAAACAAACTGATTACATGATACTAACAAGTATAAAGTTGAACAGAATCTAAATTAGCTAAATATATGCATTTAAGTTTCCCCATAATAAAACGATCTTTAATGATTTTCAAAAAGCATTGGTATTTAAATTTAAGAACAGTATACTCTGCTAAGAATCAAATTTACTCAGTCTCAAATTTACTGTTAAGAATCATATTCTACATATTATGTAATGAAATAAGTGTTATACTTTTAACTCCTTAGAACAGTTACTTCATATAAAATTAAAGTTTCAAATTAAAATAATTAATCATTAATTTTGTTGACAATTTCTATATTACTAGTCTTAGCAACTGTTACAAGGAATGATTCTTTTAGTTAAGAAAAGTAAACATAAATTTATCCCTTAAATCATAATGAATAAAAAAAATACAAATTATAAAACCTAACAAAAGTTTACAAATAAATATGCAATAAAATAACTGATGTTTTTAAATGCAATGAAATACTTTCTAAAATATAAATACTTTATTTTAAATATTTGCTTTCTGTAGTGTTTGCAGTTTTCTGTTTAAACAGGGTTTTATATTTTATATATATATATTTACAATAGTAGTTCTTCAGTAAAATATTTACGCACACCCACAAAATTTGTTATTATACGATATTCAGCAGCTTTACGACACGATATTGAGCAGTATATCAATTGAATTAAATAACTCCAGCCTATTTATAATAAAAAATGCAAGAGTCGTCACAAAATTTCTTTGATTTCGACCTTTTAAAAATCCACTTTCGTATTTTTCGGAAAGAAGTTTTTGAACTGCTATATAACAATGCACAATAATATTTATAATATCTGGGTGATGATACTTTAAATATCCTGTATTCATGCTTGAAAATAAGCGATATGCATCTTCGCATATGAGTGCTTTATCAGCTGAAAACTGCTTCTGTTTTTTGGACATGGCCTAAAACAATATCCTGAAAGGTATGTTAAGACTAGTAAGACACTTTTGATGTCTGAAATATACTCATTAATTACATAAATATCCAGGTAATTAATTGCTTCATCTTCTTTTTTGCATGAAGACACAGTATTCAACTCATCAATAGTAATTTGACAGAAGTTGCAGATCTGAATGAAAAAGTGTTTTGTAATCTGAATTTAGACTCGCATTCAAGTATTTGCCTCACTGAGATGTGATCCGGCTAAAAATCTATACTTTCTGAATCTCCCTTCTAAAGAATCAGTTTGTGTTTTACCACAGGGAAAATATTTCATTTCCAGTTCTTCTATACAATACTGCTTCATTTCCAACAAAGTATGAGTTGTGTGAGTAAGAGCATGATGAGTTTCTTTCGTAAAATTCCCTGTAGTGCACCCCAAACTTTTCTAAGCATCCAGCCAATTCAAAAATTTACACTGGAACTTCAAATTTTCATCGTCAAACAAATTAATTAATGGGTTCATATTTTCATTTCTCAGTCGTATTCCTTTATGGGGACTTTTCATAATATCTTTTGCATCCAGGAACAACACAACGGGAAGGCACAATGGTGACAACGCGGAAATATGGAGAAACGAAAATCTGTCACTAAGCAATTAACTTGAAAAACCAATGAATAATGCAGAAATGTTATAAAACTAACGAAATCTATGGATTTAACAAAAGTGTGTGAAGTATGTCTAACAGCGTTAAGAGATAGAAAGCTACTGACATGTGGAGTGGACAAGGAACGCGGAGAAAGTTTCGGGGAGTGTCATTGTGTAAGATATTGATGAGGGTCCTTTAACAGTGACGTCACAAGCTAGTTTCGATTCACAGCGCAGACCTTATCTATCTCGACGGTGACGGCAGAGGTCGCCCTTCTGTAGTTTATTGTCACAACGAAATCAACTTTGTTGGAGCATCAAATTGTTTGAAACTTGTTGATTGGAATGTCATTGCTCAATACACCACCACTAGGAAAATTCTATAGTTTTTCAATCCCCCACCTGCCTCTTGGTGGGGCGGTTTTTGGGAGCGATTAGTTGGCTTGATGAAAAAATTCTTAGAAAAATTTTGGGGCAATCTTTGCTGTCTTTTGAAGAAATGACAACGGTATTGTGTGATGCGGAATTTATTATTAACTCTCGTCCACTTACCCATGTTTCAGAAAATGAGTCTGAACTTGTTCCTTTATCTCCGAGCTCATTTTTGCAAGATTTCCGAAAGTCAGGCGTTCCTGATTTGGATGAGATTGATCAGCATTCCGTCAACAAGCGATTAAAATATTGTCAACAACTAATCACGGATACACGAAAAAGATTTAGATCTGAATACCTAGGGCTTTTGATTCAGAGACATGATCCGAAGAAGCATGAGCAAAGCATCAACTAGGAGACGTGGTTCTTATTGGAAGTGAAAGCGTTAAATGTACTGAGTCGCCATTAGCCATTGTTATTGAAATATCACCTGGAAGAGAACGTCATTAGACTGGTACGATTGAAAACTACAAATGGACAACTTTTACGTCCCGCACAAAGAACTTTCATGCAGTTGGTTTGAAGATTCAAAAAACGAAAGATTTGAACAAGCTAGAGTTGAAGTGTATTCAGTGGAAAACAGCCAAGATATAAAATCCATAAAAACCAGAAGTGGAAGAGAAGTCAGGCCTATCCAAAGACTAGACTTATAGATTTTATGGATGTTTGGACTTTAATATGTTTCTCCTTTTAATTTCCAGTTTTGCACTTGGGTACATTTCTAGTAGGTTGTTTCCCAACAACTTAAGGTGGGAGGGAGCATGTTGGATTTAAATTGAATGTAATTATTTTATATGTGCTTTAACTTTTTTCTTAATGTCGTTTGGCCACTAATATTTATTGTTAATTTAGTTTCTTGGAAGTGGCAACAAAACAATTGATAGAAGTAGCAAAAATATGTGCGGGTAGTTTAGTTAGGCTTATTAAAGAACTTGTTATTTACATGAATGATATTTTATTTAACATCATTTCAGCAAATAAATGAATGCTTTAGAATATTTTGATACAAGTTTACAATTAGGTGCCCCTAGTTTTTTGACGATTCTGTTTAGAGGTCAAGAAGACACAATTTCAAGATGGGCGCTACACAAAACCAAAACAAGAAGTCAAAGAATTCCACAAACTCCGTGTTCATGTACACATCGACCTATTTTCACTCAAAAAAAATCACAGAATTGCACATTCCCTTGACTTTGTCCATGTGCACATCGATTTATTTTCACTTTAATAAATCAAAAAACCATGTTAAAATTATCATGGTAACCAGAAATAGGGTTTCATCGCCAAAACTGAACAAAATTTTTCGTCAATCGAAAGGGCACCCAATTCTACACTAGAGCCAATATTTTTATTAGACTCTTAAGAGTCTGTGATACGCTGGTAGCGTAATAGTTTATTTTGACGCGTAAGCGAACACTTTCCGCTTTCTAAAGAAATTTCTCCCGATATTCATTGCCAGCAATGCGATGCGCTGCACTATCACTGCTATTTTTGATAACTTTTCACTCAGTTGGATATACGAAAGCATACACTGGCTTTCTATTCCAGGAAAAGTCTCTTTAAGAGGAACTCACATTTATGTTAAACATGAGAAAACCACAAAAATGCAGCAGTCTGTTCCCCAGAATCTGAAGCATCAGTACTCTTATTTAATTAGCAACTAGTAGGTAAATGCTTTGTAAAAATAAGTCATTTTGAATTATAGCTTTTTTATTTTAAAAAAATTTAAAAGAGGGCCAAATGCTGCTGATTTTTCATTAAACACTAAAATGCGGGTATTTATGCTTGATTTGTAAAAATAATTACCAATGACACAAATGAAGACACTAAGGGAAAAGCCATTTGCGACAATTGATAAGAATTTTCAGTCTGTGTAATTTCGATGCTAAAGAAATAGTTATAAAATCATAAAAAATTCGTAATAAACTTTCATCATTTTAAATGAAATTTGTATTATAAAAATATCTCTGGATTTATAGTAGGGCACTGGATTGTTCTGCACATACAAATTTTATTATATAATTTTCTGATGCTTTTAACTGTTCAACTTAAAAAAGGGTTATTTTCTTACCCTTTTTTAAGAAATAACGACTTTCTTCCCTTGAAGGAGTTGATAGTTTTCTCAGATATTGCACTTTTTTTTTTCTCTGCGGTCTACAGGTGATTTTTTTCAAATGCCAAAGCTTTGTCTAACGTTCCTAACCCAATTTTTGTTATGCCTTTGAATGAAGCAAAAGTATTTATAAAAATGCTATCATTATATTGCGCATCTTGGAAACATGCTCAATAAGAGTAAGATGCACTGCATGAAAATCCCTCATTTCCCTTCCCAAATAAAAACATCAGTGCATCAATGGCAAAAGGGTTATAAGATAGCAGAAATGATGATACTGGACTGCATTTCCTTTTGAACTACACAAATAAAAAAAAAAGTTTCTCACAGACGATTCATTTCTCCTTACTTAATGCACATGCACTACTCGTTAACATTCTCCTCTGACCGAGACAGACTGGTGAAAATAATTGCTGTTAATACGAAACACTTGTGTTAGTTACTTTCTTTATTAAGAAACATTCTTCACTTATACAAATAAATCTTTATTCGCGCATTACTTACTGAGACGGTAGAACAAAATCATGCAAAACTTTTCAATATCTTACAAACAGTGAAATAAGGGAAAAAAAATTCTATTAAAACACAAAAAAAAAAAATCTGAAATGTTTCAGATTTTAAATTACGTCCAAAGGGACGTTTATTTAACATTTTGCGTGTTACCTTTATTTGTTAAATACCATGTTCTTCGCACTTAAACCATAAAATTCAGTTCAACAGCAATATCGCAAAATAATTTTATATTGAGCATATCTTTAGAAATTTCGGTACACGCTCTCACGCGCTGGAGATAAAAATGTTTTTCTGTACAACGTTGGTATTGCTGGCTTTGAAATCTTTGAGTTTAATAATGAAAAATTCGTTAAAGTTTTAGAGAATATTGTTACGAATTTCACATTTATTTAGAACTGTAATTAAAATTCCTTTTTATTTTCCCGTGCTACGCACGCAGACGATTTTTGAAGAGAAAGCTACGTCCAAAAAAAAAAAATGCTTACATTTATGCAGATTTTTTAAAATTTAATGCAGAGCGATAACATTTAGTGGCAACAATTTGAAAAGTGATACGCCGTTTTTGTGTTTCCGACGCAAAACGAAAGTAATAGTCCTTCGGGACTAAATCCCTTTGGACTAATTACTATGCGGACTTCATAAACATTACCGTTCAAATCGGCATCCATCATAATTCTCTCGTTGACACTACGGGAAAATATATTTTAAAATAAAATCAATGCGTTGCGTTTACATTCGGGCATCCTGACTAGACCACGACCTCGGGAACATTAAGAACTTAAAAAAAAAGGAATTTAATCTATATTAAAATTTATAGTTCGAAAGCTAACTATCATATAAATTCGTCCTTTTCTATTCTTTTTCCGTATCCTAATTTTAGTAATATGCGCTGTGTTGTTATCATTATGAGCAACAGTAATGTCATCACCATTATCATCATCCTCCGATTCAGCTTAACCCTGCCATGATTTCAATTGGCTCACTAAGCTGCCATACAGCAGAAACGTCCTTTCACCTTCTCTTGTAATTGAGGCACTCTATAGGTATCACTTGGTAAAACTTCTGTAACTACCAAAAGTCCTCGATATTTTGGTTGATTCTCCAGTTGATATATGTACTCTTCTTATAATATTTCTCCTTGTTCAATGCTAAATTGCTTCTCTTCTTGTCATAATATGTTTTTATTTTCATATGCATATCTTCAATTCTCTTTCTAGCTTCATTCTGCAAGATTACTGTATTCTCCCATTCATTTGCGTCTGTAATTATCCTCATCAATCCATGGTTGAATAACCGCAAAAAATTTCGAAGAGTTTTCTTTCCAGTCTTATTTATTATACTGTTTACATTGCTTAATCTTTCTGTCCCAGTTCTATGATTCGGATTTTCCATATTCATTTCTATCGTAGCCAAAATTGTTCGATTTGCTCTTTCCACCACTTCATTATCACATGGATGTTGCGTTGAATTGGGCGTATGACTGATTCCATTATTTTCACAGTATTCTTGAAATTCCTTGACAAGAAAATGTTCTGTTTCTGAGAATTTTCCTGGTAAGTCATCTACAAAACTCCTCAATGAAACTAACACACACTTGGTTACAGTACTTTTCATAGGATATAAACGAGTAAATCTTGTAAAATTATCAATTATTACAAATAATTCTGTTCTTCCTATTGAGCTTTTTACGAATGGTCCTAAATGATTTACATGTACGATTGCAAAAGGTCTTCTACTAGGTCTAATTGGATGCAATACTCCTTGTTTCTTACCACTATGCACTTTACTAGGCATTCGAAAGACATCGAAATGTTACGCATAACATATTGTTTCATTCCTTTAAACCATTATGACTCCTTGATTTTGGCAACAGTTCTATCTGCTGAAAAACGTCGCAAAAGATCCTGAAATTTTACTGCAATACCTTTTCTCATCGACTCAGATATGACGTATAACAATTCCTCGATCTTCTACTTTACAAAACAATCGATTATTCTTCAAGACTTAATTTTCAATTAAATACTTCTCTGCATTCATTCTATCATTTAAGTTATTACCTGCTTTTTGCATACAGATCGAAATTTTAATTAGAAAAAACTACTTTTTTAATTGCTTTAACTGTACTTGGTGCTTTATGCTTTTCTATACTTTCAATTTTTAACGAAAATATTTTTTACTTTTATGTATTTTTGCCTTATTGCGAAGTGAGAATGAATTAGTAGCGCATGCGCATTAGGTAAGAGGCGCTTAACCGTGTGTTTAGCGCCGAAGTGTGGCTACGGCAAATAAATATAGTGAACTTTAAAGAATCCATCTATTCTGTTGTGTTTTATGCGCTATTGACGAAGTACATTTAATTCAAAATTCGTTAACTGTTAATATGTTTAAATGAAATGCAGGAAAATTGCGTATAATTTTATATTCCGTACAAGGAAGTCATGCGGTGTACACATTCACAGATTTTTCAGTTCAGTTATAATTTTTTTTTCAAAATAAAATACATTTGTAAATACACAATGTAAATATATTTTTCACTCATTGTATGAATTTGTGCACACGCACGCGATTACGCTTCGTACAATGGCTGGGCGGAAATGTCGCTGAACACTGGTAGTTCAGTCCAACTTTCGAGTCCCAGCGAACAGGCTGGCTGCATGGATGTTTTTGTGATTTTCCCTATGGGTAACGTGTATCTATATGAGCCAGTTTCCATTAAAAAGATCCTCCACGAAGGCATGCCTTCCCTTACGCAGATTAGGCCACAGCACTTTGCCAAAGCTAAATACACTACACCACTACTTCGCGCAAGCAGGCAAAAATGACACTTCCTGTGCTGGTTGCCATAGGTACGAAAATTCGGCCACAGTTTAGTGTTATGAAACAAAATTACAAAAGAGATGCTGGGTGTATAATTTATAGATAGGAGTTGAAAAGGAATTTTAATGAATCTACTCTTGGAATATCATACCCGAAAATTTCGGCAATAGAGGCTGAACGGTAAAATCGCTCAACCCAGGTAGTTCGGTCCAACTTTCGAATCTCAGTGATCGCACAGGTTTTCGTGATATTGCAGAATCTTGCAGATGCATACGCGAATAAAGCAAGCAGGTCTGCCCACTAGAAAAATCGCTGAACACTGGTAGTTTGCTTCAACTTTCGAATCCCAGCGAAAGCATGGGTGTTTGTGATTTTCCACATGTGCAACATGTGTTTTATCTTGTGGATGCATACGTGAATAAAGCGGGCGCAACCTGCTCAGCTGGAGGGTTCACCCGCTGCATGGGTATTTTCGAGATTTTCAGCACGTGTATGCAGCATCTTCTGGATGCATACGTTAATAAACCGAACACAGGCCGCTGCATGTGTTTTCGTGATTTTCCACATGTGTATGCATGCGTGAATAAAGCGGGCGGGTTTGCCAGCTAGAAAATCGCTGAACACTGGTAAAAGTCCAAACTATAGCCATTAATTGTCATTTGCTTGAATGATAATTCTTTTCTGCTTCTGTTGTTCCTTTAACACAATATACTAAATAGTACTTTTTATCTTCACCTTTATGCAACAGCATTCCTACTAGGCCTTTGTTGCTCGTGTCTGTGTGCACTTGGCACAAACTGAACATAGAAGTTAGGAAACATAACTCCTGCAAGAATGGCACAAAATTCCCAACAGGACTTTAGTTTTCTTTATGAGATACAAAGTATTAAATTTTGTTCCCACATATGTATGATCTTGCGAATACTTTTTTGACATGCAAATTTAAATTTCTGTTGTATATTTTGTGTAAAAGGCATATTAAAATGAAAGTTTCATTAGATTTGCGTCTTTATTGCCTCCTATGTTCATTATGTCCAGATAAAATTGTCAAGCATTTCCTTTGTTAGCTAGATTGATCAATTTTAGGCCATTGCCAATACTTTTTTTAACCACTGTACAAAATTTCAACATTCTAAGGATACTCGTTTTTAAGTTATGCGATACACATACATATGCCATGAAAAAAATCTCTTCTGAATCCATTTATCAATTTTATAATTCATTTGGGGAAAAAATTCTGTCCTTACCTACAGACGTCACACAAAAACATTGCTAAATTGCATTTGTTAATGGTCAAAATGGATATTTTCGTTGAAATAACGATACTGGAATTTTCCGCGATTACAATACTTCCTTTACTTTGTACAAGAAAGTAAAAGAGAAGCTGAATGGACAGAAGGTAACAGTCCAGGAAATTCAGTCTCCAAACAGTAATAATAAAGATGAGAGTGTCAGAAGTAAACAAATCTCTTCCTTTCCAATTGCAGAGCAGTTGCAAGTGCCCAATATCACTCTACTATCCTTCTTCCCAAGGACCATATCTAGCTATTAGTTACAATAATGTACTATAATAGAGATTTAAAGATATACTTTAAAATTCTCTTTCC
>KK120915.1:126287-149230 GCA_000611955.2 Stegodyphus mimosarum | reverse complement strand
TTGCCAACAGATAACACTAAAAATCAGCAGAATTTTCTCAAGAAATTTTTTTAAATAACAAAATATGCAGGAAAAATATTTTTTAATGACTAAACTTTAATAACTATTATCTGAAAGTTCAAATATTTCTTAAATGCAAAAAATACATGAAAAAAATGTTTATCACTTGTACCTTCTAATAACAGAAAAATACTCTAATCAGCTTCCATGGTCATTAAATAATACTTTAACCAGGTCACTAATCATTGATAGCAAAACATGAATTAATGTAATTCTGCCATGTAATAATTGGGTTAAAAACATTGAATGATGAAAAATGGAGCATACAAAACAGGAAAATGCTTTGCTAATGTCCAAAGAAAAAACAACATTTTCTATTTTGGGATAACTTTGTTTTGAAATGCCTTTATAGTTATAATTTGTAGTACTATTTTGGGATTTGCCAATTTAAATTGCTCATGGGTGCGAAAATCACTTAATTTTTCTTGCACCTATTTTTAACAGTGGAAACAATAATTATATCTCCATCAACTGAAGGTATTTTATAACTTTCAACAGAGCTTTTTATTATAACTACATTCAGTTTCTGAAGACTTTGGATTAAAAAAAGAAGTATACAGTTGTATACAGATTTGCATCGGTGTTACTGCTTCTATCCATAGGAAAGCAGAATGGAACTGTTTTAAGGCAATTAAAAACTAAAGATTTATTTTTCATACCAATTTCTTGAACTCATGTTTTGTACAACTGCAGCCATTTCTGCCCTTGCACTTGAATACGTCTAAGTGATTTTACGAATGGGAAATATTTTTCTAAAAAAGCTACAGCAAGATCTGATGCATTCAGTGGCAGGTTGTGCTCCTATAAAAAAGCAGAGAATAGGCATTCTGCATCAATAACTTTACTTTATGGTCCTTTGTTTTCACTGTAAATAAAAAAAAAATTTTCCCCCTGATTTTGTCCTTGTGTATGCCTTGTTCACTGTGTGAAATCGAAAAATCGCAATGACACAAAGTACACATTGCAATATTGCATTTCCTTGAAGGAAAGTCATCTGTGTATGATTTTTGGAAAGCACACGAGTATTTTATATTTTTTGCAGACATAATTAGGAAAAAAAGATCGCAGTCTCTTAAACTGGTTCTGTGAAGCATGTGAAACTTGCGCTGCTCACTGGCGAGAAGAATGAAATAAACAACCTCAAGCCTGTTTTGTTCTCATTAGCTAACATATGCCTGATGCCCTGCAGTAGTGCTTGATTCTCATCGGAGAACTGGAACATGACATTTTCAGACCTGCACACAAAGCAGAAACGCGGCATATCTCACTGATGAAATGAATTCGGTTTTCTTTTAATGTATCTAGGGGGGGGACAAGCACTTTAAGATGCCAAATACCATATTTATGGGTGCAAATTAAGCCAAACTATATAAAAATCCTGAGAAATTTGAGATTAGAGAAAGTCTGGAGAAATGTGTTACAAATCGGAAGTCTCCCGCCTAAATTCGGAGAGTTGGGAGCTCTGTAAATGTAACAAAACACTTAAATTCTACTTTTACCTCTTGATCCAAGCGTTGAGGTAGCAATTTTTAATATAGAAATAAATTATTGAAAACAATTAAGAGCAATATTTTTATATCTATTCAAATGTTTTTTGCAAACATACACTTTTTTCCCCTTACTATTCTGTAAGAAATAGTATAAATCAGCATACAAAATTTATATCATATTAAGCCATACAATTAATTACGCATGTATGCATTTTTGCATGGAACTTTACACGATTCTCAGAAAGGTAAATGTTAAAAAGGCATTGAAAATAAATTAATGTTACACATTAGGAAGAAAATGAAAAGAAAATCTCTATCCCATTACAGGTTTTAACACTTTTTATCCTGCGATTTCTATCGGCAACGTAGAAGTAGCAAAATTTGTGGAACCTGCAATTTCTGCTGGGATGCATTTTGTTCTTTTCCGTTCAGTTTCATTTCGGCTTTTCTGTGACGTTTAACTGTTTATTCAGACCTGGGTTAACAGATGGCGTTAGCTGTCCCTACTTCTACAAAATATATATGTTTTGGACCATTCTGCATGCTTTCTCAAAGCTCAAAGATGTCTCTTAATCACATGAAAATAACTGCTTGACATTTTGCTGGTCCTCGAGCCTTGTGCTGAAGTTTATCATACTAAACTTCATTTCTAATAAATGTTTTGTAAGTATTTTGCATATTTTTAGTATACGTTCTACCTTTGTATTTGATAAAATAAATCATAATATAGCCAAGATAAATTTTTCAAAATTTTGCTTTTATACGATTAGTCTTTAATTTTGCGACCTTTTTTATGATTTAATTTCATACTGTAATAAAACTCTTTTACAAAATTTTTTAGTCAAAATATATGCAGATTTGAAATATGCAATAAAAAATATGCAATTTTTGAACCTATTTTGGTAAAAAAAATTACGCAGTGAGAGGGTTAATCATGTACACAGACACAGAGATAAACAAAATTTAGGTGTTTAATTTTACGGTCTACACAGTATCTTTGGATTTTGAACTGTACACTCACTGGAGGAGATGAAGGGAGTCCCACAGTCTAACGAACAAGTTAACGAATGAGTTTGAAAAGCACAAATATAAGTCTTGCAAATCCCCCCCCCAATCAACCATTTTTGAGCAGAAAGTGGGTAATTAAGTGAGTAAACACTACATGACTTAACATTTTCTTTTACCATGCTTAGTTAACATGCCTTGATAACAGCACACCATCACAGGATATTGTTACATTTATGCAAATTGAGCACTTTCAAAAGAAAAATTTGATAAAGATGTTCTGGCATCACAGAGCTACCACCTTTATGCACTTGAACTTCGAGAGGGGGAATCTCACAAAAGTCTGCACTGAATGTTATGCAAGACTTTTAGAAAACATACATAATTCTGGGCTATATATTAGTTTAGCTCCTAAAAGTTTTGGCATACATATGAATTGAAAAGAAGACTAAAAAAGATGAAAATTTTATTAGTTAAGACAGCAAGTTACTATAACATAAGTTTTTTTTTTTAGAAAACTTTGGCCAAAAAGCTAGCCTTTTAAACAAGCATGGAAATAAATATAAAATCTGGTGGATATAAAAAGATGAATAAGCTTGACAAAAATATTAAATATCCACACTTCCACAGGAACAGTTATTTATTGAAACCAAAGTCCTATGTTTGATGTTACAAATCCAGAGATGGCAAACAGCAGTACTTCTGTCTATCCTGAAAAAGAAATTCAATAATATATTACACATACAAGATGCTGATCAAAATACCAACTTTCATTTGCAGTACTCCATTAACTCTTTTTAATTAGGTTACTTCCCCTTTGTCCTTTAATTTAAAATTACTCATAATTTTTATGTCCTTCTTAAATGTTCTAATGTTGTCTCCTCAAAACTTGTTGCTGTTCTTTCCATTAACCCGCGAGAATGCGTGTTGGGTCTTATAGGCCTGGGCAAATATTCAATGGGTTGCAAAACTTCTTCCCTTTTGTGAAAATGGTTGAGTGTACCAGTTACCTGCTTCCAAGGTCACCCTCTTTTCATTGTGTAGGAGGTCATATTTCTTTAGCTAGGAACTCAATCTCCGGGCCTGAAAGACCCAATGCACGTTCTAGCATTCGTGTTTTTTTTTTTTTAAATAACGCTTGTATAAGGTATTAAAAGATGCATCGTTATTTAAGCTATAGAGATGAAATGAAATGGCTTCAAACATTACTTGCCAAAATATCAACAGATGAAGAATCAATAAATGAAGATAAGAAAGTATAGATGAAGAGCAATTTAGTGCTCATGAAACTCCATCGGAAGAATTTGATTCAGATGATGAAATAGATGCATCCAGTTTAATCAAAATTTTATACTGGGAAAGATGGGATTATAAAATGGAATAAAAAAAGGCAAAACAAAATATTGCATAATATCACGCAATAATCACTTTTGCATAATATGACGAAATTGCCTGGAAATGTTGGTGATAAGAGAACTGTATCGTCCCCTACAGACTCTTGGTTATTACTGTTTGATAATACCATATTAAGAGTACATTGTTGATTGAACGAACATTTACATGGACAAGATTGCGGATAATTTTCAAAGATACCGTGACTGCAAAAAACTAAATTTAATCGAAACAAAAGCCTTAATCGGTTTTGTTTACCTTTGTGGATTACATAACCCTCCCATGCTAATGTAAAAGATATTTGGACCACTGATGGCATAGGACCGGAAATATTCCACCAGACTATGCCTTATAAGAGATTTCTATTTCTGTTACATTGTTTCTATTAAGATTCAATGATGTTAGAGACCATATGAAAAGGAAAGAACTCGATAAACTTGCTCTTGTAAGATATGTGTTTGATTTATTCGTAAATAACTGTAAGAAGTTATACAGGCTTAGTACGTACGTCACCATCGATGAAAAATTAGAACCTTTTAGAAGCATATGTCCTTTCAAGCAATATATTCCCAGTAAGCCTGCAAAGTACAGGATTAAAATAATTGCTCTAGTGGATTCACGGACAGAAATATATGCAGGGATGCAACCTGAAGGTCCCTACAAACTTGAAAACAGTGCGAACAAAGTTGTTGAGACTTGTCACACCTATTTTCAACACAGGAAGAAACCTCACTATTGACAACTGGTATAGGAATGTTGGTCTAGCTAACGACCTTCTAGGTAAAAAATTACTCTTGTTGGAACAATAAGAAAAAATAAACGAGAAATACCAAAGAAATTCACTTGCTCCAGAAAACGAGAATTGTATTCAACTCTCTTCGGATTTGAGAAACATACGATTTTAGTGTCATATACTCCCAAAAAAGAATAAATGTGTGCTTTGATTATCAACTATGCCAAAAAACCTGAAATTATTACTTTTTATAATCTGACGAAAGGTTCAGTGGATGTAGTAGACGAAATGTCAACTTTATATTCTACAGCTAGGATTACCAATAGATGGCCGAAGATTGTACTTTTTAGTATGTTAAATATAGCTGCTTATCAACGCTTGTGTCCTGTTACTGTCAACCGATAAACCTGAAGAAAAGTGATGCACAGAAAGAGATGCATTTTAGGAGAAATTTCTAAGGGAAATTTGCTTGTATCGATCTTACACAAGGGGAAAACCATGAAAATTTCTATGCACAGGATCAATGGCCTGAAACTGAACAACTTTGCCTTTAGGCCAAAATAAGTAAATAAATGAAACTGCAATAATATTACTGTACATATTATATATGGTAGAGAAAATTCCATTACACAGAATCTATCATTTTGGTGCTAAGAAAACTTTGATGAGTTTATAATATGGATCCCCTTTCCCACGAGAACAGTATCTACTGATGGCACACCAGAGTTTTGAGTTCTAGAAGAGTAGCAGAGAGGAGGAAGGAAAGTCAATTTGGAGACCAACAACTCAAGACAAAACTGCAAAATTTACCAATTCTAAATTTCTGGGAGGGTGAACATCGAGCCAAACTCAACAATTACACACCTATTCAAAATAAAGTTATTGTGTGAATTCCAGGAAAATGACAAATTGGCACGTATAATTTGCTCAGATATTTAGAGTACACACCATGCATACTGCACGAAAAGCCGAATTTTTTAAGTGCAGAGACAGCAAATGATTCTGTAAACTGGAACAACCACAAATCCCAAGGACCAAACAATCGGATATATTAAAGCCAATCTTGAAATTAATCGCAAGGATGAAGGTTTTTAGACCATTTCTTTTCTCTGACTACAAACTGCATGGTGTATTTTGAAAGGGTAGACTTTTTGAGATAAAACACACCTGAAACTGATACTTTACGATATCCTACAAGAAGAGGCTTCATTTCACTTTACAACATCCAAACTAATCTTGACCTTCCTAAAAAGTGGTTTACAGTAACTGATAACAAAAACATACATTAGAGGACCTGAAAACATTACTATATTTACTTGAAAATAAGACTCCCCCTTTCTTTTATTGCACTTTTATTCTAAAATTTAGAATGCTGTTACAGGTACTTTAATTAAAGATAAGTACTTTTTAAGAATCATCAATGAAAAAAATTAAGGATCTATCAGCAAATGGAAACTGAATAAATTCATTTTCCTACACTTGAACTTCACTTCTGTAATACCATCCTAAGAACAAAACAGATCCGTAAGTAGGATACATTATTATCAAACATAATTCAATAAAGAATTATAAAACAAATTTGAGAATAAAATCAGCTTTATAAAATTTATCAAATTGCATTAAATACTTACACTAATAATAGTTAGGCATATTTGAATGAAAATGACATTTTAATTGTTTTAGTAAAAGTTACCTTTATATTGAATTTTTCTTTTGTTTCATTCTGTCATGTACTTGCTGAGTCTACAGTTTTAGTAAATAACAGGTAGATTTCATGTTAATGGCATAGATTAAAATGAGAAGCAAAATGATAATCAGCATGATTTGTAACAAAGGACTGGCTGTTGCCATTGCTGCTGTTTGCCTAGAGAAAGACCTGCTGATCAGAACGAACCTGAAAGCTTGATGTAGAAAAGGTTGGCAAGTTTTGAAAGTTAGTTGTGCTCTGTCTAGTTTGTGTCATAGCTTCATGTAGAATTCCTGAGGTTGTAACCCAATTGATATGCTTAAAACTGTTCACGACGGGCGTGTCATATGTGCATCAGCATCAAACATTATCTCACGGCCGGATGTGTCATATCTGAATCGCCATTTAATTCACTTTATGGCTTGGCGTACCACATTTGACTTCACAGATAGAACATTTAATTAGTATTTTTTGTTGCCACTAGATGTAGCTGTATGTATGTTAGGGTGAAATATATCGAAACCTTCATTCCGAGCAATGTTTTTTATTTTTGGTATTTTGTTTCGGAATGAGAGTCAGATTCGTGGGTGTTGAGCAATGTAATGGCTCTTTAACTGCGTCATTTGATATAAACAAATGCACATGCTCTGGATGCCTTGAAATATTTTTATTTTTGAGATAAAGTGGGGTACATGTTCTGGTCATTAGTTTTTTTATTACTCTTAGATTTTTTCCCGGCATTGAGATTGAGATGAGTATTGTCACCGAAACCTATTTTTTTAAATGGCAAACCAAAGCAGCAGTATCTGATCGCAGAAGAATATATACAAATGCTAATTTGTGTGTGTTGAGCAATGTTTGATGAGCTCTCTAACTGCGTATTTAATATACACAAATGAACATGTTCTTGATGATGGGGAATACTTTTTATTTTTTTTTAAATTCTGATTTAGTGGGGTAGGTAGATGTTCTACAATCAAGAGTCTTTTTTTTTATTACTTTCAGATTTTTCCAGCATTGAGACTAATATTTTTATAGCCTAGAGAAACTTCTTTTTTTTAAATAGCAAAACGAAAGCACTACCTGACCGTAGAAGAATATATGCATAATGCTAAATTAGTTTTTTTTTCCTATTCCAATGAGAGTGATGATATTTATGTGGATTTAGAAAGTGATAGTGATTCTAATACAGATGTAGTATCAGATACAGAAATCACAGCATGCATGCCTCAGTGGACTTTGTGTACACACGTTTCAAAGAATATCATACACTGTCTCTTTTATGAAATATTGCTTCCTTTTCATTGTTTGCATGTTGAATTTTTATGAAAGAGTTTTTTTAATCATTTTTAATTTTAATTACGTGTTGTGTTAAATAAAATCTGCGATTATTTAGATATTTTTCCATATATATTTGTAGGATAAGGGGAAAATTATATTATTCTAGAACGAGTATTTTATAAAATTTTTAACGAAAAGGTTATAATAAAGGTTTAAAATTAATTTTGACAACTGCTTCTCATAATCACCAAAAATTGGAACAATTCGATGACAAATGTAATTTTTATGAATTTCTTTCCAAATTAGGCCTAGAAGCGCGAACATCCCCACAAGCTGAAGCATCTGGTTAACGCGCTGTCCCAACAGAACGCTTCGGTAACAAAGCTGCCCACCGTGAACGGGTTAAAGTTCGAATAAGATATTAAAGACTAGGGGTGATAAGTTATTTCGTATTATTTCGAATCTTACTACATGCAAAGATTAAGTTTTACATTAATTTTTATATTTTTGTGGAGTATCTTATGACCACAAGATTAATGAAAGGCAATAGCCTACTTTAATATGCAGAGATGACTTTTAACGGTGAGCTATTAGTTAAAAATAATTAAATTAAGTAGTTAGACAACCTTAACCATTACAGATTTACGTGGCCACTATCAAATTTTACTTATTTTCTTTTAAATATTTGTTAAAAAAAGCACTTTTAAAATCGCAATATAATAACAGTTCACAATTAAACATATTTGAAATTAATCATTTTTAATACTGATTCTTGA
The DNA here is from genome assembly GCA_000611955.2 of Stegodyphus mimosarum. Lineage (NCBI taxonomy): Eukaryota > Metazoa > Arthropoda > Arachnida > Araneae > Eresidae > Stegodyphus > Stegodyphus mimosarum. The sequence continues at coordinate 140,806 of KK120915.1, read as the reverse complement.
AAGATATTAGGATAATCCCAAATTTATTTTTTATAGCAACAACACACAACCAAATATTTATTCATCTTTTTAATTTCAAGGCTTCCCAAACATTTTGGCTAATTCATATCAACTTTCTTATCTTTCAGCGTCTTTTTTAACAATTAGAAATTTTTCTCAATATGCAAGAGAATGTTTCCAATAGTTTTTGTGTGCTTTATCTCTCAACCTGTCCATCTCCCGGCAATGTACCTACGAGGTTTTATCTGATTTGCTAAAAGTTAACTAGTCCAAAATTCCTATGTGAAGCAAATTATCACTATGCTTGAAAGTAACTATAAAAATTACACAAAGGTTTAAATAAACATCTTATTTAAAAAAGAACTTAGAATATTCAGACATGTTCTTATGCTGACAAAATCAACTACAGTTTGTATTAAACAGGAACAATCAAATTCAAACTAAAAATGTGAACTAGTAGTCAAAGACTACACAGCTTAATCTAAGCTGGCTCAATAATTCTATCATTGTAACAAATTTAATGTTGGCACAGATAATACAAAAAAGGATAATTACAAATTATAAGAGCTGGCAGGAAGAAATGCAGCATACAAGCAGAGCTCAAAAAAACATTCTGTCTTAATATCCAAAAATCTGTTTAAAAACTAACCGATTTTTATTCAGGTGAGGGAATGGAAAGGGAGTAAAAGATGATATTTAAAATTGGTTAATTTACATAATACTAACTGTACATATCTTTGAAGAATAATTTTCTTTGTATATTCAGTTCTCCCCCCCTTCATTAAGTTTCCTCTTCAGTTTAGAATTTTTGGATTTAATAAAAGATTTCTGTTACATTAGAAAACTAAACGTATTTAGAATATGTAGAAAAAACTGCTACTTTTGGTTTGATACATGGTAAGTGCCAGTTACACAGTCAGTGTCTTAGAATTTTTGGAATTTAGTGACACACAAAGCAACAAATCTAGACATGGCAAAACTTTTAGATTTAGTATAGGCACTGGGAACAGAACTTCACCGGATTCACAGAGATTACATCAGATGGAAAAATGTCTAGCGCCAGTTATGTTTATGACGCCTTGATACATACAAAATGCATCTTTTAAATTGTAAGTTTTCAGTTTCTTTATTAACAGAGAAATCCCTTTCTGCAAATGCCTGGCCATGTGATAAGATTAGAAGCATTTTTGATATTTTCTATACTTGTGACCAGAGAAAACCAGAGAGAATAAAGAGAATATAAACATGCCAAGAAAAAGACTCTTAGTATCAGAAGTAAAACTTTTATTGTTTATCCAAAAATTCTCCAAAAAGTAAGAAACTTATCACAACTTTCTGTAAAATACATTCATTATGTGTTAATGCCATAAAGACATTCATTTTGTCACATTTTTCTGGAAACTTAAAATCGCAGGTGTATAAATCTGGTCTGGATCTACAGAAATTGCATAGGGTGGAAAAATGCCCAGTGTCAGCCTGTGTATAATGCATTTAAGACATATTGATGAATTTTTTAAAAAAAAAATACTTCTATAATATGCCTGTACATGTGATATGATAAACATTTTTGGTATTTTCCATGCTTGTCTCTAGTGAAAAGTAGAGAAAATAAAGGGAAGCTACGCATGTTAAGAAAAAGACTCTAGTATCAAAAGTAAAACATTCAAATATGTTTTCATTGTTCTTCCAGACATTCTTCAAAAGTAAATTCATTGCAAATTTTAGGTAAAATACATCAATTACATGTTATACTATGGAGAAGTTTTTCATATTGTCACATTTTTCTGGAATCTTCTAGAACCGTGGGTCTATAAATCTTGCCTTCAAATCCTTCTAAACCTTCCAACCTGCAATGTCTAAAATCCTAAAGAAAATTACCCCAACGAATTCTGTAAAACAGCGAAAAGCCAGAAATATTGGGGGGTGGGATCAGAGGTCAGAAATGTAAAATTAATTTTATAGAGAAAACTGATACATATTCTGAGACATTTACATCGAAAAAAAACTTACCATGAAAAAAATTTTAAGACTTTTTTTTTTTAAGTAATTACATAGCTTTTTTACTTTTGCTAAGAACTGTTTTGTAAATTGTGCTTTATAGCATTAGTCCTTATTTTTCAGATTGAAAATATTGTATAAGTGGTCAAACGGAACTTTGTGAAAGCGAAAATTAAAAATGTTTCATTTTAATGAAATTTGTTAATGTTACAGTGTTTTAAAAAAAATTGTCGAAAAATTACCAGATCTCGGAATTAAAAATTTTTATAAAAACTGATCTTGAATTCACTAACTTTAAAACCCTTTTTACTAAAAGAATTCACATTCCTAAAAGTTGTTTCGTTAAGAGCTCTTCATTTGAAAAAATGAAATAATTTCAAAATGTTTATGTTGCATTTCCTTCACTATGAAATTAGGGTATTCCACCATTTATATTAGAAATAGGAACAAATTGTAACCCATTCAGAAGATAACCATATTTGTCAGAGAATCGTCAAATATATGCCTCCAAAATGCTAATTCACACTCAAAATGGCAGTTGTAAAAACAGACAAAAACTTTGGTTGATGAAAATTAAGGACTTTTAAGGGTCATACGAACCGTGTCAAATCTATCGACAATTCTCCATCTCACATACTAATTACATTTTCGTAGCTACTCATTTTATTCAATATCTTATAAAATTACCAAACTCTTGAGAAAAACACAGGGAATGTCATAAAGAAGTATGAGCACACAAATTGCTGAAAACCCCCTCACACGCTTATATCCCCCCTGCACAATAATAATTAGTACCTTTGGTTCAGTCTTCAGATAAAATTTGCAAATTCTCTTAATTTTGCACTGCAGTGTACACACTGGTGCCCAATCAGTTAGGCAATTAGCAATGCCGACTGCCTTACAGATGGGCTGGGTTCAATCTAAGAGAAGTTAAGTGTATAATGTGTGTATGGCAAAGGGCACTTAAAATACAAGGCAAGCCAACGTTCTCTCAAGTAGTTACTAGCAAAGGAAGCGGCACAGAGACAGTCGGATTACCCCAGGGACATTTAATGTAATATAAGAAATTTTTAAATCGTTCCTTTTATGCCCATTTTAAGATTCGGAAATACGAAAACATTTAGCTGGCGATAAGTCGGGAGAATAATGGTTGATTTTTCACTGAAAATGTATAAATGAAAGGAAGATACTGTTGTAGGGACAATGCAGTATGGAGCCTAGCATTATTATGTAAAAGCTAAAATAGCCCAGAACCGGAAAGTTCCTTTCTAACTCGCCTTATCTTGCTTTTTAATCGAGAGAGCACGTAAAATAATAATTATATGATTGATTTTCAAGGACAAATTCATGGAGAATAAATCCTTTATCAAAAAATGCAATAAGCATCATTTAGTCTTTGATTTCTCTCCCTTTTTTTAATGAGAGAATATGTTCCTTTCCACTCGGCACTTTGTCTTTTTGTCTCTGGGTTGTATTGTAGACACAACTCTGCTCTCATACTCTGATACTTTAAGAAATTGTTGTACCGTCTTGCAGTGGCTTTTCTTTAAAAATCCATGGTACAAACTTTACTCATTTTCAGATTTTCAATTAATCTACAGCTTTTTTTGCCCATTCCAAGCCAGTCTGTAAATTTCTGAATTGTTACACATCTATCAACTTTAATGAAAATTCCACATTTCCATCATTCTATGGAGTTGAAAGGTGCTTTGGACAATCTTCAATGCTTTCACACTAACATTTAAAGCAGACACACTACTCATAAACTTGTATTCTAGATAATGATGCATCACCACATACTATCCGAGTAACATTTTATTACCAGATTCACCTAATTTGTTAACAAAATTTAATGTTATAACGTTGCTCCCTCTTTAAGCAATTTTTCTTTTTTAGATTTCTTTTTTTCTTCAAAGTAAATAACTTTGACATTTTGATATAGAAAGGACAAAATAATCAGTTTAAATTGGCCTTTCTAACTTTCATTGTTTGGTTTTGATTTTATGGGTGAACCTTGCATTTCGCCTTTTATTCTTATCAGACCAGTGTGCTCATAAAATATTCACCTCTACTTTTATTGCTTAGAAGTTATTCTAAAATATGTAAATAATGATACTTGAGAACCTTCCTACAATATGAACTGGAATCTAGCACCATTACGTGTGTCACATGACTAGCACAGACACAAACTTATCAAGACAAAGTTGTCCACACCGACTTATAGTCATAGAAAATTCATTAACTGTTCTTAAAGCAGTGAAAAACTTTGATATGATGAATGCAATAAATTCATCCTCAATGCGGAATGTATCAACAATAACTCACCTAAACTATGTCATTGTTCACAGGCGACAGCATTTTTTACATTTATTTATTCATTCTACAGATAACCAAAGCCTCAAGTGACACTAAGAAAATGAAATACACATATTTTCTTTATGCATAATTATATACCCACTGATTTTAAATACACAGGCTAACTACACAGCATAGCTGTCAACCATCAAGTATGAAGCTGACTTAAATTCAATTCAAAATACATGATTCAGGTTACTGATGTTAAGTATATTACTTAACCAGATATTTTAAACTTTATGTTATTTGGCTAGTTCCAGTCTGTAATTTTCTAAACTTAAGAAAATCCTTACTTTTAAATATGATGCAAGTAAAAAAATAATTTATATTATCATACACAGATGCAAAATTAAATATAAATATTAGTAGATTAAAAATTTATTTACTAAACCTCTAAACTGAGCAAGTATGTGACAAAATGAGATATTAAAAAAAAAAAAAAAAACTGCACAATTTCTATAACAGATTAAGACTAGTCAGATCAAAAGAAAAATTATACTGAAAATCATTAGTGCTGCAATAAAAAAATTTTTAAAGCAATATTATGAAGCTTGACTGTAAACACTATTCTCCCATCTACTAAATAAGAAATTTCAGATAAATTTGGGGGTGGGGGCAAATGTCAATAAAATATTTAGTATTCGTAAATATAACAAAATCTCAGGTAACGAACACATTGCATCAAACAGCAATAAATTTTCAGAAGACAGTGTCTCAAATAATGAAAATGAAAGCCAGCAACAAATGATTCCAAAGGTATTTTGAGGTAATCTCTCATACAAGATTAACATTCAATAGACTTCAAGATTCATTTCAATACTGCCCATTGCTTAGTTTTCATTGGGGGGGGGGGAGAAGCAGGTAGGAAGTCAATGACCACGAATCTGACCTGAAAGAAATTATAGAAAGATTTTGTTGCAGGCGTTTTTGTTTAGTGATGATTCGCCCCCTACCTGATACTGTATCTATGCAGTATCCATGGATTAGAAATTAATACATAATAAACATAGATAATTGTCACTAAAATTAGCACAGTATGGCAGAAATCAAGCAACTTCGTAAAAAGCAGCAAAATACCATTGTGGAGGAAATATCTTCAAATGAAGAAAGGGAAGCTATTCTGACTTCTTTTAATCTGCAAAATGATATAAGGTACAACGTTTCACAGAACAATACCACCATGATAAAGAAGAAGAAAGCGTCAACTTTACAATGGCAATTTCTTACTTCACTATACAGAAATTTTAAGACAGAAAGAAATGTTGGAACATAAAATTTCAGTAAGACAGAACACAGCATGTCTCATGTAGAAATTGAGTGGCACAAAAAAGACAACAGGGAAAGGAAATAAGAAATACTTTTTTTTTTATGGAATGGGACTTCTATTACATTATCTGTTTTACCTGTTTAATATTGTGCTTACCTCTTTTCAGAGAGGGGAAGTCTCAGACTTAATGATTTCTATTGGTATTGTGTTATGAATTTATGGACAGAATATTCTTTTTTTTTAACATGATACATATATTCCCAAATTTAAGAGTCAGGCTATATTTATTTACATAACACTCTGCCATCAATACATTAGAGAAGTTGATTTCTTATTGCAAAAATAAAATATTTTTCAAATATTTTGGGGCTCTAACACTAAAAGGATGCACATTGTCATATTAGCAAAAGTACACATCATCATATTAGCAAATGTAATAAAAAATAATGCAGGTCCATATTATCAGAATTCTTGCTAACTTTATGTTTCTTGTTCCCTCCCCCCCCCATGATAAGATTTCCTAAACAGTTAGATTAGGATCTGCATAAGACTTATTTAGAAAGAATATCTCATATACTACAAAATTTCTTCTGATCAGCTCTCTATACTTGCTATGTGTTCATCTTATTCTTATTTATAAAAGATCTTACATGAACTTAATTTTCCATTTATTATTCATTTACCACCTTCATGGTTAGTTTCATATGACGCCTGTTATACTTAATGTTAGATCTTTATTTCAAAAGAAAGAACAGCAATTGTTAATGTGCAATGATAAATATTATGAAAAAAGAAAATAAAAAAAACTAATATATAATGATGCCTGTAGGCTCATTTAGAAATGCAGCAGTATAAATGTTCTATGAATTAATTATAAAATGCTGTATCTTGTAGTTATCCTATTACCAAAAAAAAAAATTACTAAGCATTGATATAAAAATTACCTTTTCAAACTATGTGCAGTTCTATTCACTGGCATTCTGAGGAAGAGTGTATCTGACATATGGTACTTCAACATCTCCACCATCAGCGTCGTTACAGCACAATTCAAAAACTAAAGCTTTGATGTGTGGTTCTATTTTACGCTTTGATACTCTTCGAACAACTTCACTCATCCTATAATGATGTAAAAAATAATTCAGTTTAATTAACCCTGGTCAGAAAAACATTTCTAAAAAGTTTAGAGGGGTAGGACTTACGGGAGGTCTAGCCTTTCTCGTCGCCTTGGCTCTTGCAGGAAGAATGAATAAAGCATACAAACTCCTTGTGACAACATGGTAATTTCTAGATTATGTTCATTCTAAAATTAACATATATATATATATATATATATATTAAACTATATGCACAGATAAACATGTAATAATATATACATATAAGCCCTTCCATACAGAGTAGTTAACTTACCTTGAAGTAATTCAAAAATTCCCGTAATGTCATTTCACCTTGGACCTCAAAACGATCCCATAAAGTGAATTCAGTGTCATAATACTAGAAAATAAAAAACCTTACAGTGAATAAGAACTTCTTTCATTCAAAATTAACAAGATACACAACAGTTTTTGCCTTCCAAATAAAAAAATATTCTCATTTTTTGGCTTGGCTTAGAAGATGAAAGTGTTTACAATTTGCATTTAAAATGCTGAGTCTCTTCCACCACCTCCTCCACACACATGCATATATAAAATTAAGGAACCCCCCCAAAAAACACTTTTATCAATATATTTTATTTTAAATATTAATGAATTTCTTAAAACAATAAAAATGTATTTTGAATTACTATGACGATACTGCACTATTACTCTGAATGCTTTCATAAAACATTTTACTAAAAAAATAAAAAAATATTTTTAACAAATAATCTTGACATTTTATGTTTCATAACAGTAAGAGTACTGTTTAAAAAAAATTATCTGATAACTTACAAAAATTTAATATTGTTTTCATTTCTGCATATAATTATTGATTTTGTGTTATGCATAAATATATATGCTACTTTCCTGCCAAATTTTGTGTCAATCAAAGCAGTACTTGTTGATTTTTTTGCATTTTACATCTTCATGCTTAACCTTTGGAAGTGAGTGTTTTTTGCTTAGAGTAAAAAATCCATCATATTATTTTATGTACCTACAGTACTTTATTTTATCAACGACAAAAAGCAATTTAATCTCTTACGATATTATTTGCAAATGATTTTCATATCATACCAAGAAAATTTCTCAATAGTTGTTTTTAGATTAGAAATCAGAAAAGGAAAACAAATTTTAAAGAAAAAAGCGCATCTTGCGCTCATATTTCAGTGTATAAAATGCCCAACTTCATATTCACACAACTAAATGAATTTTGATACAAACATATATAGGATATATTAATTTAACCCTTTATAAGGCCATTTTTTTCTAGTAATGTTACGTTAAAGTATTTCTGGGATTGAGATTGATTTATAAAAAGAAATTCATTTAGCTCATTACCTAAAATTAATTTGATTTTAAGACCATTTTATTTCGGTGGGAAGTATGTTTCCCATCACCCGCTGGGAGCTATTCAAACGTAGCACATTTCATGTTTTTCATTTCTTTTTATATTGCATTACATGATATTTATGAAATATAATTTGCAAATACTAAACTCTACAAAAGGAATCACAAATTAGATATATTTTGAATGCAAAAAATTAAGAATTTATACATATTACTTTCCATGAAATTTCAGAAAACAAGGATGAATACATAGTGGGACATTGCAAGCTGTACAAACGTATCTTGTTCTCTTCTCATGTCCTTTAGTACAGCACAAACGGCAACGTCTATATGTTTTTTGTACAGTTGGCATATGGTCACCCACTTTAGTCAATCGTACGTCATCTGGAACAGTTTTCTTGCTGCTCAGGAAACTTGCAGGTCGTCCTTTGCGCTTTCGACTTGAAAATCCAGAAATCAGTTGCCGTGCTAGCTGAAGTCCAAAATGTAATTGGTCTTGAGGTCCTGAATCTTTTCTACTTACTTTCCAGAGAATGCAGGTATTCACAATTGCCAGATCAATTAGGAAGTACAGTATTCGATGCCACCATTTTCGGGAACGTTGTCCTATTTCATATCTTTCTCGACGTTGATCAAAGTGATCAACAGCTCCCATAATCTCATTATATGTGGCAATAGCAGTTGGACATGATACATAAGTAATGCTTCCATCCTTGTTCTTCCTCGGGACTGTTGCAGTTGTACTTGGGCTATTTACTGTTGTAAGAATGGTTACTGGTTTATTATCCATCCATTTGATGGTTGCAGTGTCCTCCTTGCATTTGAATTGAAACTCCCCTCTCTCTAGCTTCACTTTTTCTCTCATTATTGCGGGAAGACCTCTTCGGTTTGTTCTTACAGTACCGAGAGCATAAATGTTACGTTCATGTAATATTTTCATCAGTTTGACCATTGTAAAAAATTATCAAATGTTACGACACTTCCAGTACCTTTCAAACAACTTGTTAGATCGAGCCCCACTCATTCTCCCAATGTATCCGTTGCAGTTTGATCTTTAGTTTTACCCGTATAAATGTCAAATTTCTGTATGTATCCAGTTTTTGAATCAGCTAGACACACCAAACTTTGTATCCTCTCTTCACTGGTTTCAAAGGCATGTATTGTTTTAGGGTAGACCGGCCTTTAAAAGGTATCATGCTTTCATCAACAGCCAATACACTAGATGGTTTGAAAGCTTCGGCAATTTTCTTATTGAGGTGTTCAATTAGCGGTCTAATCTTATGAAGTTTGTCATAATCTGGGTCATCTCTTGGAAGAACGGTCTCATTATCGTTTACATGAATTGCCTCTGTTATTTTTTTGAAACGCTTGCACGTCATAATTTGTGAAACACATTGTTGTCCTAAAGCAGGATCAGAACTCCGGTAGTTATCTACACTAGGCAACATAATGATTCCAATCATAATGTTCATTCCAATCCATGCTTGTAGTTCTTCTACATGAATGTCCTCAAAGTTTTTTGTTGTTTCACTTACAGTGTGACCTGAGCACCTTTTTGTTTTGATTTGGGACGCATATAAATTTGTTTCCTCAACAATACGTTCTAAAATTTCCTCGTTGAATATTTGGGGAAAAAAGTCCTTTTCTGTACTGGTTCGTGTTAGACTAGAATTGATAATTCCTTCTCTATCCATACAAACAACATGGGAATCGAAATACCTTGTATCATTAGACCAGCCGCCGTCATCTTCATCATCTGCATTATTATTCTTCAGTGTCACTAGAGTCATTTTGAACATCTATAATTTTAGACTTTGAATCAGTTCACATCCACTCCTTTCATTGCGTCATTTGTATCTCTACTAGTGCTTGGCTGTGGATCAGATAAAGCAATACTTCTGTTGTCCTCGACTGAAAACTCTTCACCTGTTTCACCATCTGAATCCTCAGGGTCACTTGGAAGGGCAAAAAATAATTCAACAGCTTCTTCTGTATATTTCTTTTGTTTTCTATACATTTCCATAGCAAGTGCAAAATAAAATTCAGCTACAACAAATTAGAGATCACCATTGGAGGTAAAATACAAAAAACTGTCAAATATAATTCAAAATTTTACCTACTGTAAAGAACTGGGCATAAACTTGAACTTCTGTGCTTATAAATAACCGAATTTATGAATTTTGTGTTTATAACTACAAATAAACTCGATAATAAAAGATCAAACGAACGAACACGTTTTCTCGAAGTGCCCATCTCATTTATGCAGAATCCCTTTGCAGAATAGAATCATCCATAGGAATCCTGCATTAGTAATTTTTTTTGTGTTTTCTGAACTTATCAGGTGATGGCAGCACTAATCATATATGGCAAAATAGCTTCCCAATGACATTTAAAAATTGATGAAGTTGCTGAGAAGTATACTTACCACAGCCTTATAAAGGGTTAAAATAAATTACATGATTTCAACTTTTTCAAAAACCTCATTTTCATTTCAGAATTATTGAATATATACATTGAAGTAACCGTTTTTTTGTGAACTATTATAGTGGTTTAAAAAACACAGTAAAACACAGTATTTTAAATCAATGTGAACACCTAAAAATAAAAATTTTCTCAAATTTTTGTGTTTCTGCAGACATTGTAAGATACCTGTTTAAGTATTTATTCCATACTAAAAGAAATTATTTGTAAATTAGGTGATGCTAAATTTTTTCATGGGTTCTGGGCAAATTACATTTACTTTTGCAGAAGAAATTTTGTTTGGCAAATTTTTCGCATATACAAAGCTTTTGGTTGAAGGCTTTTCAGATTTGGCACGAAAATCGCCCTCAGGTCAGCAGATGATATGGCTAGATTTGAGGTTTTTATTTATGACCCTCGCATCGTAACATCTTTCTCTATTCGCTATTTCCCCACTACTAATTAAGTGCAACAGGAAGTCGGAGAACAAGAATACAGAATATTCCGTCCTCAATGATTTCGAGGTGAAAAATGTAAGGCAGAAAAAATCGTTTGAAATGATTTCGAATCCATCAAGAGCTGACAAAATATTCCATTTGTAATGATTTGGAAAGCCATCTTTCAATACAGAAAAATCCATCGGTAACACTGAGAGGGTTAACAGAGATAAATGATAGCAAATAAATCTACAAGATATGCTTGGTGAACTGCAATAAATTATTTTACACTTTAAGCGAATACATTATGTTATGCAATCCTTAAAATTTTAACCAGTCAAATGAGGAATGAAGATAAACTAAAATTATAATACTATGATAATACTAGATATTTTTATGCGGTGCTTGCAGTATGAAGAAATCGCTGATCTTCAATAGCTAAAGAAAAATTTCAAACACACTATCAAAATTACATAGCAGTAAGCAAATGTTTACTGATTCGCAAATTGAGTAAGTAAACTGAATGTGCAAGTTTTATTCTAATTACCTCATTTGCTAAGAATTTAAAATATTCTATAGTTTTTAAAAAGAAATCCTTAAGTAACACAAAAACATGGCACAAACCTGATACAAAACCAATTTTTACACGGCTATAATTTTCTAGACTTAAAAATGAAACACTACCCCATATTACACTTTCACATAACCAAGGGACTGATTAATATAATATATACGCTGGTACAAAATATCCTGCCATCAATTTTATCTAACCAATCAATTTTTTTAGCATCTAAATAAAAAAAGCAATCCATAAATTTTTTTGCAACATCCAAAGAAAAGGTTTGTAATCATAGTTTACACATATTTGAATATATATACATAATTATAAAGCACTTTCATAAATTTACCTTTTGTTTCGGCGCAGGTACAGGTTCAGAAAATGCAAAAAATGGGAGAGCTAAATTAATAAAACCATTTTTGTAGGATTCTAACTTCTTATGTCCTTGAACCAACTGAAATAAGAAACTCGATTAAGAAAGCCTTTTTCAAAAAATTACTCGGTAAAAATTCGTACAGCTAAGTATAGATACAGGAGAAATTAAAGAAATAACTGTAAAATGGTTTTATGTTAATGAAAAATAGTCCACTGATAGCTCAAATCAACTCTATCAGACTAATCAATATGTTTTGCTACACAGAAATATACCAATTTTTATGTCATTTCCTTCAGCATTTGTGGAAAAGAGTGGAAGGAAGTGCTTTAAATTCTAATTTCATAGACTGCCTGAGCATTTAGATAAAATTTTTGGGTGAAAGGTAGATCATATCACTCAATAGGCATCAAATAAGTTGCAAGAATTGACATGCGACTGCGATAATAGAAGCAAGGCAGATACTGCATATTTGCCAACCTCAGACACTCAAAAATCAAGATTTTTTTTAAAGAAATCAGAATTTTCTCAATGACAAAAAAGATTCTTAAATAAAAATAGGTCACAAGAAAATATACTTTTTAATAATGAATTACTTTAAATTGTAACTAATTATTAACTAAAATTTCAGCTATTTCTTAAATGCAAAAATACATACTTAAAAAAAGTTCTATTACTTATTAGTAAGGTATGAAATAACACAAAAAGAAATTACCAGACAATTATGGTAGTATAGAAATTAGCACATGTATAAAATTAACAAATCAAAGGTGTCAGTTTGCTCTAGGAAAATTACCTTCAATATGGAATATGATTGCCTCTAGAAGCAATACAGCACATACAGCGAAGTGTGATGCTTTCAATCATACGGTCTCTCTCAGTTCCATAGGAAGCGAGAGCCATTGCTCTTGCAAAGCAGTTGCAAGCGCGGGGGTCTGAGGAGGCGGATTGAGAGCAGCTAGACATCTCCCTAAAGCAGCCCAAACGTGGTCAATAGGATTCAAGTCCGGGAGTCAAGCTGCCCACTCCATGCGCATAATTGTTTCTTGTTGAAGATAATCATCTACGATGCGAGGCCGTGTGGTCTTGCGTTGTCGTCCTGTAACAGGAAAGCATGACGTATTGCCCCGGCATATGGGGGCACATAAGCATTAAGGATGTCATCTCTATAAACCTGAGTATTTACGGTTCCCCTTGGGAAGACATGGAGGTCTGTACGTCCACTCAAAGAGATGCCACCCCAAACACAGACACTGCCTCTTCTGTATGTAACTCTTTCATGGATGATAACGTGTTCCAGGTTCTCTCTATATCAAATAACGCCTACTATCGCTTTCTAGACTAGACCTAGACTTATCCCTAAAGAGAACAGCCCTCTATTGATCAGGCCGTCCAGTGGACATGTTGTTGTGCCCACTGCAAGCGTTCCCTCCTATGGTGTGACGTGAGCAGCACACAAATGGCTGGTCACCTTGCAACAGACAACCTTCGTGAAGCCTTCTACATACAGTTGACTTTGACAACAACTTTCCGATGGCTGCAACAAAGGAGGATCTAAGAAGACTCAGAGTAGTGGTTGTATTCCTACGTGCACATAATGTCAAATATAGGTCATCAGCACTCGTCGTAACAGTTGACCGTCCTTGGCTGAACCTCCTAGATATCAAATCTGTGGTTTGAAATTGCTTCCAAAGTCTATGAACCACAGAAGGATTCACATTTACCTATCTACCTTTGTCCTTCCTCTAGTTTCCCAATGGCTCGCCATCGTAGTTCTGCTGGCAAATGGTGCCTGGAGGTCATTGTTACAAACTGGCTATCTCAGATTTCTGATGTCACTACAGTGAAATATGTGGGCTTGCTCTAAAACATGGATGGGCAGATTACGTATTCCGAGCGCAGCGCCACTAATTTGCATATTGCAGTTTTACTCAGCTACTCTTACTTAGTAACATATTCAAATTTTACATGGTTTGGCTTATTTTTGAGGGAGTTATAATTATTTTTGTGATTTTTTCTTAATTTCTGATAACCAGTGTACAATAAGATCTTATACAAGTTCCATGTTCTTAGGAGCAAAATCATTCTACTACATGAGTTTTTATAGTACTTTTTTCTTGCCAGTGTTGTAACAAATGAATAAGAAAAAAATAGCATACAGTTGTTTCAACAAGTTTAATTATTGAACAAAATGAAGTATCATTACCTTATATAATTCCAAACACACTAAACCAGAAACAATTGCTGTAGTTGTCGCAATTGCTGGAATGATCTTCCCCGCTATTAATTTGCTTTTGTGTCGATCAGCTGGTGCTATACCATAATTCTCTGCTCTTAAATTGGAAGCAGCAACAATGAAGTCCATATGAAAATTAGTGTCATCATCTTTCTCAAAATCAATGGGTTGAATACTTATATTTTTAAGTTCTTCTGGAGATGGAAGTTCTCTCTGTAGTTGAGATAAACGGTCAACATCAGCTAGGAAAGGGGGAAAAAAAAAAGAGAGAGAGAGAGGTAAAACAAATGGAATATTCAGTACAAAATATGAATAAAATCTTACAATTAAAATACACTGTTAAAGTTTATTACA
>KK120915.1:22467-126275 GCA_000611955.2 Stegodyphus mimosarum | reverse complement strand
ACTTAATTTCCATTCGCAATAATCACATCCGTGAGTGAAATAAGTACTACTTGCATACCGTTCACACTATTTTAATTCAAAGTAATTCCATTTATATGAAAAGTTTGCATTGAAAAGTATTTTGTTAAATGTATTTGAACCCAGTTATATTATCTGCAGTTTTATTACATGAAAATATATATCTGGTACCTATTTTAAAAAAGTAAAATATCTTTACCAAAATCAAATAATTTTCTACCTAACAAAAACTGTTAAACTAAAATTACTGCAGAGATATGCATATTCTGAAATCAATGACACATAATCAGTAAAAATATGTAGCATAGTTATGCTAAAAGAACTGGTACCTTAAAAAAATTATTTACATGAAACAGCAATACATATTAATTAAAGAATGAAAAATATCACATCAAAAGTGACAACTATGTATTCCAATTACTTTGCACTTGAATTGAAAATCACAAATCGTAAATAACAGTGTAGCACTGACATTTGACGTTGGTCTCAAAGAAAGTAATTTCACTAGATTACATTCACAAAAAGTAATTATCAAATTCTTTGAAGACTACATTCACAAAAAGTAATTATCGAATTCTTTGAAGACTATCTTTTTACACACATCTTCATTTTCAAAAGTTATCTGTATACTACACTAAAATTATAATTGCTGAATAATAAACAAACCTGTAGCATTGTTTTCTTGAGCTTCAGTATCAGTTGTAGCTATGCGGACTCCTGATTTTGGAACAAATTCAGGTACTTGAATTTTTTTGACAATGCCTGCAATGAAATTTCTATCTCTGTTGCTTGGTATGCCATACATGAAAGCTCTGAGGTTTGCAGCAGCAATTATATAATCCAAATGCAGAGGCTATCAATAGAATAATGAATATGTATTATTATTGAATAATGAACTGAATTATTTTGTAACATACCTGGATCAAACACATGCATTCCCAGGTAGAAAAAAAAAGTTTTTAAACTAATTTTGGTATAGAATTTACTAGTACTGTGAAGGCCAGACTATCCAGAAGGCCTGGAAAATGATGAATGCTGGGTAAGTGAAAATTCCGGATAGTTGATATCAAAAGTGCAATCCATAATAGAAAAAGACAAGTGAACAAAAGAAATTCTCCATCAAAATTATAAAAAGTCATAATTTGTTAATAAAAGCCTATATTTAATATCATGCAAGATTTGGGAAAGAAAAATAAGCTTTTATGCATGAATGTGAATAACAGAATAAACAATTGTATTTATAAATTCATCTACAATTAATTTTATATCGCAAATACAAAAATGGGGTGCCCATAATAAATGAATGAAAAAGATAATTGCTTATACCCTCGACAAATGCAATCAAATTAACAAATTTCATTATTAACTCCACATTTTTACCAGTCAGTGCAAACATTTTGTCAATCATTGAAAGAATAAATTGGTTATGTTTCATATATCATTTTCCCTACCCCCAGTAAAATCCACAGTTCTTTATATATTTTTCACAGCTTGTAGTTTTTCAAGAATTTCCACAGAAGTTTTACAGAAATCGATAGATGTTTTAAGTCTATGCTTATGGATAGAATGTCAATCCTAACATCCTGAATGTGGATGATTTTAAAGTTTAGCAATTTTTTTATTTAAACTTAGAAATTCTAGGGAAAATGAAAAAATTCTACTCACAGATATCTGCAGTTTATCTATTTTTCATATTTTTGGATATTCACTACAGCAGTATAACAAAGTATACATGAAACATATTTGGATTGGACCAAAAGGTTCATTATATAGAGAGATCAACTGCTTAGAAAGACACAATGAATGAAGATCGACCAATAAAATTTTAAAAAGAATGATTATTTTGTGAATGTAAAATAGTCTTCAAGCCATTTTTCAATTTATATTTATAATATGACCCAATACTCAGCCTTATAAGCCAAGATTACAAGCCAGTGGTAGCTCTGCTGTGCTTGATTACAGTAAAGGCCCAATGATTCAGCACTGAACTAATTGGATCGCTCATGTAAATGGAATATTTTTTAATTTTAGAAAAATTGCAAAACTGAAAGAACTGAGTGCTATTTCAAAGTAATCAAATAGACAGCTCTATTGATAATACTTCACCTTTGTCTTCATTTCTTAGCTACAAAAAGTTTTCTAATCAAGTAAGGGAACATTACAATTTGTAGTTTTTAAATGTACTTTTTGACCATTTGAAAACTGCCAGTGAAAGACCAGACAAATCTGCACTTGTCTTTTGATAGTAAATGCATGTATGTGTAAGGTAAAACTAATTTTAAATTGCGAAATGTTTGATAAATAATTACTATCAATTGATCTTAAACAAATTATCTAAAGTTGAAATTAATCACAGGTTTAATTTTGCATATTTTATTTACATTGTTACCCATACTGTTATTTGCCAAATGCAAACATCCTAGTATTTGCAAAAACATGTTGAATGGCATCACTTTTCTAAGTAACAGTTCTTATAACAAGCCTCTTAGAACAATACATTTGAAATTTTGGTTTTTCAACTGCAACCATTATTATACTAAGTGCAAAATATATTTTCCTTTCAGGAAATGAAGTCTCGTCTAATTTTTGTCTTATTGTTTGCTATGGTTTGTAAATCAGTTCGTCTCTATGACAATGTTTTCCCAAAATATATACTCAAATATTATATTCAAAATGGCTAATTATTTTTTTTTTCAGCGACTGACTTAAAGTTGTCACTTTTACTCCAGATTTTGGGTTCATTAGTCTTTTCCTTCCAAATCCATAGCTCGTTGATGATGACTATGATGGCTTTCATCACTAACCAGTCAATTACATTGTTCTTGTGCAGGAAGTAAAATATCACTACCTAAATCTATCAAATCATTAATTACAATATCAGCAGAACTTTCACTGCCCTCATCAAGGCTTAAAATTCTTTTTGAACACATTTTCAATAGTATCTGATATTTAAAAAAAAAAATCTGTACATGTGAATGCAGTTGGGAAAAAAAGTGTTTGCATATCTTCCAATAAACAATGTAGGATGATAAAATTTCTGCACAATATAGCTACCAAACCAATTACATTTTAAACAACTTTTTTTTTTCTCTCTCATTCATGAAATTCATAAGCTGACAAATTTAAGTTCATGAAGGCTTGCATGCTTTAAAAAGGTAACATACAGTATTCATCAAAATGTATTCTTGGCTATACTATGTTAAAATACAGCTATGTGATACACACACTAAACATAAAAATTCAGCTATTTTTCATGCATCAACAACAAATAATAGTGCAGACAACTAACATATTTTAAAAAGCAACAAATAAACAGAAATTTTTTAAATAATAAAAACTCACATTATTAACGTCAAATTTTAGGGGCTTCGGGCACCGTTTAGGGCCTGACCAGAATGGAGCACCAGAACTGGTAACCTGAAATGCAGATTACGTTTTCCTTAAACATATTTATTCACTGATTACTGATATTACAAATATAAACACTCCCACACAACTTACATACAGAAAGTGCCATCTTTTTTACATATAACACACACACAAGCAGCAACCATTTACAAGGTTGATGGACACAATACACCTCATATGATTTAATCACTTTACCTGATCTGGAGGAAAATTGTAAAGAAGTTGGCTGATTTGATTATGATACTGTTCTTCCCAATGCAAACGAGCCCAAGCAACACAGTGTTCAAACAATTCAGGCCGGTCATCTACAATAACTCTTTTAACTGTGTCCAATACTTCCAGCTATAAAAAGAGTGTGAAAGGGATGCAGTGTGAAAGAATGAAAAAATTTATGATTTTTAAGTACAGTTTTATGAATAACCAAGAATACTTACTGGCTGATTACCAGCAAGTTTCAGAGTTCTATCCATGAAAGTGGGGTCCCTAAAAAAGGGTTTATTATATTATTAAAAAATAAACTATGGGCTAAAATTCAAAATTCTTTATGAATGATACATACGTGAGGTACAAATAAGCATTTTCAGCTGCTTGCTTGAAAAGTCCTTCAAATTCATCCCTTGCCCACTAATAGGAGAAAATATATTTACTTTTACAATTCAATAAATATTTTTGCAAAATCTAATCTTTTAATTTTAACAATCAGAATAAAATTTATTTTTTCAAAAACAAGATACAGGTCACTCTGCAGGTCATTATAGGTTTATTTGCAGGAGAAATACGAAAAATGAGCAGTACACCCTCATCTGGACTAAAATTCCAGACCTATCGATCGCTAGCATGACATGCTTTAATAATTGCACCACAAAGGCATGTGGTAAGGAAGAAAATACCTTATAAATGTTTAAAGGCCCCCAAAAAATAACTAAAATAGCATGTAACATTAAGAGACATAATATAACTAAAAAATCCACAACTAAACAACTTACACATATACATTTTTTCATTCAATTCTTGATTCTTTATGCCACATTATTTATGCCTATTATCCTTTATAACATTTATTTATGTTATTCGAACAGTATTCTAATTTTTTTTATTGAAATTAATTAATTTCTCACTTTATACAGTTCTATACTTCGACTTAATATTGCACTTACCCCAAAATAAAAAAACACGCTTATCACAAATATAAATAATTAAACATAAATATTCTGTATAGAAGTGTGGACTTCTTATTTGTAACACAAAATTTCTGCCAGTTTTTAATATACTGAACAACAAGAACCAAGGTATAAGATGAGCGAGTCGTTTTTTAATTGCAATGAAGAAAATACCATTTATTCAAGACATTTTTAGGAACTTAAAAATTTCAGGGTAAAACCCGTTACTCTCCAAGGGTTAATACAATGAAACTCACGTTACCATAAATAAAACCCTGATTCATAAAACTATTATCAAAGATATCAAGAATAAAATAAATCCCCAACTTATTTTATTCGACTTCTAGTGAACCACCACTTGTAAAGGAATACTCATATCTCATAATCCAAGAATGAAATGATCAAAATTTAAGTAGTTTAGATCCACAGAACATGCAAAGATCAGTACTGCACACAGCATCATGGTTGGCAATAACTACTGCTCACATGGCTTGACAGACTGAAATAAGACTCATAATGGATAACAGTGTTAGACACTGCAGTCAATAAGGAATCAATAAAAATTTTTATGTTCCAGCCATTAATAGCTATCTATGAATACGGACCAGGTCAGTTGATAAAATAACTGCTGAATTGGTTGTGAATAATCTGCATATCTTACTCAGCTCTATATTTAATACAAATTTCAGATGCACAGAATGTTTCCTTCAAAGGCTTATAATATTTATAGCCTACAGAATATTTCCAAGAAGATAAAAACCAACCAAACATTAAAAATATTTACAATGTTTTTCTCATACCTGCAAAGTATGTTCAATAGCATTTGGGAAGTTTTTCAAGGTACATATAGGAATAGACTTCTCAGGTGGATCTTGAGAAGATGCATATGATTCTGTAAGAAATGGTATCACAACCTAGAAAATAATAATTACATATGTATGAACCTAATGTTAGTGTCAAATTTTAAGATATATTTCCGAAGAATACTTTATAGAATAACACTATATTAATTTTTAAAAGGCAAGTCAGATGTTAAAGAAAATTAAACTATTATAAAAATAAATTAGTGCATTCAAGCCCAAATACTAATCACGTAACATAATTATGCACTTCTAGATAAATTAAGAAATAGAAAAAATTGAAAAATATATTTACCTGCACGTTCCCTTTAGTCCCTAATGTTCCAGACTCGAGCAGTGGTTTTCGGTAATATACACATCTTCTGTCCATATAAGTTCCTTTTAAAAATTAAAAATAATTTTTTAAAATGTTAAAAAAATTCTGGAGATATTTACCTTTTTAAGATTATATGAGGCATAATGAACGTAATGCAAACAATACAAGCAGAAGATTAAACAGGATTAGAAAGGTAACATTAAACATTACATGCCATCTCATCATTGTCTGAAACTGCTATAAATAATTCCCTCTCTTCAGCAGCATAATTTATTATAAAATTTTAACAAATTAAAAAAGGCAAAATATTAGAATACATACAATAAATATTTAATTCCCACATTGGAATACTCTCCAAGTGGTAAGATGACAAGCTCCAAGGGGCTTATGACTCTGAATAAAAGAAACTTGAAAGGGACTTGAATGGCTGGAATATTTTATGTCTAAAGCCTCGAGTCATAGACAGCTGATATGAATCACTCTTCACCTCCAAAAAGTTATCTTCAATTAACTTCCTCTACTTGCTTCCAAGTCCAAAAATCACCCTGTCCGAAGAAACCACACAAATTCAAACCAAAATAGTTAAAACAATTCCACATCCGAAATTACAACCCAAAATAAGCTCATATCCACCACAAGAAACACATACTCACAAACCCTTACCGGCATCAAAACCAATAGCAACATCAATGACAACACTAACAACACAAGCTCCAACTTCACTAGTTAAAATCATGAAAGAATTTGATATCATTTTTGGCAGCAATAAGCTATCAAATTTCATGCAAGTAAACCTGGATCGAAACGTGACCTAGAACATCTATTTCCGTACATTCGATACTTCTGGTTTTCTTTTTTCCGAGAAAAAATTTCCCCCCCTCCCGATATATGAAAAAGCTAACTGCTTTTCTAATAGCACTAAAAACTCATTTTAACTTTATTTGACTCACTCTCCAGAATCTTAAAAACCTTTTTAATTATCCCCATTTTCCTTAAATATTCACTGTTGTTATTCTAAATTTACATAAAATTTCCTAGTATTATCTTCATGTAATTTTCAGTTTCATCCCTCCCACTCAGTTATGTGTGCCCTTCAGCCAACCAGCTTCAAATTAAAATTCAACTACCTCCAAATGACCCGGCTCTACCAATTGTTTTACAACGGTTGGTTTGGTTTATTTAATTATGATAAAGTACACAAGAGCTATCTGCTTAAAGGCACGATTTCATGGAGGACTTTCTAAGGGACACTGACTCTTACACACGTGGTTTTACAACGAAACGCACATACTCAATTTGTTATTTCACAGATACTAGAAGAGAAGCATGCTGCTCCTGCCTCACAACACATCAGAAAATGACCTCATTTATTTCTCTCATTTCATGACTGTTGTCTTGAAGCTCACCCGAGCCTTTCGCCTTCACAGTTAACCCTCCGGCTGCTCAATTTGTCGACCGAAATTGCTTCAAAAATTGTGTGTTTTTTCTTTCTACAAAAGACTTTTAGCATGAGAAGCTAAGCTGTCAGAAAACCCAATTTCAGATGTCATCACAAAAATTTTTTTTAATAAATTTCAATTGAATTACAGTTGATTTCTATTACATAATGTAAAAAAAAATGTATACATTTTACTTATTTATTAAATAATATAAAAAAGTAAAATGTATAAACGAAAGGTAATGCACTGGTAAAATACCTTAGAAATATAGCTTAGTATAATAGAGCCCAAAACAGGGGTCAAGGCAAAGTCCAACTTCACAATCTTTGCATCAGATTCTTTTTTTTAACCCCCCCCCTCCATTTGCATCTTTCTTTCATCAATCGCTGAACATTTTCTAGCAGCCATTTCTGATTAGAAAAAGACAGCAAATATAGTGAAGTTAGAACTGTAAATACCAAGTGCTTTCAAATGCTGCAATTTAGTGAACGACTAATGAAAACTGTTGGTCAAAACCTAAATTAAACATCCAATACTATATATAATTTATTTCACTTTTTAAACAGTGAAAAGGCAGGATGCACTCCTCAGTAAAGGAAGAAAAATATGGCCACGCAATTTTGCTACATTTGAGTTGCCCGTGGAAATCGTGGAATGAATAGCCAGAGGCTTAACATCTCATTGACAACTCCTACATAGAGAACATTACCTGTTTCAAGATGAACCATTTATCGTTTTCTCAAGAAACGCTTTCTTCAACATTCCTAAAGTGACTCCAACAGGGATATGATTCCGACATTGCAGGATACACCCCTTGGTCTGAACTGTTTTGTTCAAAGATGGCCTGAGAGGATACATCTCAGCCCAGATGTTCCATCATTTTGTAAATATTAATAAAAATCTTCAAATCATACACATTTTAGTTCTCGAGAAATGCTTTCTTCAAATTTCCTAAAGTGACTCCGACACAGGACACCCAAGATCACACACTTAAAAAACAGTGGGAGATACAGACACAAGCACAACAACACTTATCTTCTTGCTCTTGTAACAGCTTCTAGAAGCTTTATATTTTGCTTAACTGATGCGCCTTTATACACTGACTACCAATAAGTATTTGGACACCTGTGGTAGAAAAAAAAAACTAACTTTATTCAAAATCAATAGTTGGTAGAGCCTCCACGAGAGGTAATTACAGCGTAGATCCTCCGGGGCATACTTTTCACAAGTCTTTGTATGACAGCTAGTGGTATTTTCTTCCACTCGGCTTGGAGAAGACATAGAAGTTCCTGCACCGATTTTGCACGGGTAGTGCACCCCTGAATTCGGCGATGCAACTCGTCCCAGAGGTTTTCGATAGGGTTCAGGTCTGGACTCTGGGCAGGCCAGTCCATTCGATGAACTCCATTGACACCATACCAAGCCTTGGTTAACGTCGAAACATGACAACTGGCATTGTCGTCCTGAAAGTAACAGGAGTCCAACCCGTAAAACTGCCGCCACATTGTCATCCAAAATAGTGCAGGCATCGGAGTTGAGCTTACTATGAATGGGGACCAAGGGACCCAGCCCATACCAGGAGAAACACCCCCAGACCATAATTCCACCTCCGCCGAACTTGACTGTTGGCACAATGCATTCTGGCAGGAGACGTTCTCTAGGTAGACGTCAGACCCTGCCTTCCGAATGGCAAAGGGTGAACCTTGATTCATCACTTCAAAGAACCCGTTTCCACTGATCTACGGTCCAATTTCGATGTGCTTTGCACGACATTAACCGAGCAGCGCGGTTGGACTTTGTGATCAAAAGCTTATGGGCAGCAGCACGACCATGAAAACCAAGCAGATGTGCTTTCTTACGGATGGTATTCATTGAAACAATACTCCCGGATGCCTGTTGAAACTCCTCGTGGATGAGGGCCATCGGTTGGCTGTGGTTCTTCCGAATTTCTCTGGACAGCACTCGTCGGTCTGCCGACTCGGGGCACATTCCAACAATCACCACTCACCTTGTTCTTCTTAATCACATAGGCCACTGTCGATTTTGGGTACTTCAGATTGCTAGATGTCTCTTAAGGATCGGCCACACTTGCGATACCCGATAATTATACCTTTCTCGAAATCTGAGAACTCCGAACTGCGACGCATCTTGCATGCAACTAAAGGCGATGCTGTTTCCTACACGATATATACCGGCGGAGTCCGTGACGTACCTTAGGACCGCAGATATCGTCATTTGCATAGGTGTCCAAATACTTATTGGTAGTCAGTGTATAACACAGCAGCAAGTATACCAAACTCTGCTATGAAAACTCCGGTCTCAAGTTCATAAAACAATCAAACCAAGCCAAAAAACTTGATGTTTCTTATATGAACTGATCAATGCAAGAAGGCAGAACAGGAGATGAAGCAATAGAAACTCCAGGCCTGTACAGTTTGAAGTAAGATATTTGCTTTCTTCTGTTATTATAAGTTGCTATTTTAACAGAATGTTGAGTGCAGAAATATACTTGACACTGATCATGTGCAAGATGTAACAAAAAGTAAACTGGCTTCTATGTACTTATAATGAATAATACAAAGATTGCTATTTATACTTCTGGCTTTAGCAACAGTAAGTGCTAACTGCAGATGATTCCAGTTTGATATTTTTAGCCATAGCTTCTTCAGAATATTTTGTTTTTTCAGCGTGATTTTTGTCGTTTTCAGCAAGTTGAAAAATCCAATTCCTTTCGTGCAAAAAATGGAATTGACTCGTAAATATTTTCGTGGGATTATTTTCCATAATTTTGACATGGATTGTAAGACAAGGAGCTTCGTGGAATTTAATTCTTTATGCAGTGATGGAGATATTATCCTACAACACCGTAGAAAACTGGTATAACAAATTCAATCATGGTCAATGTTCGCTCCAGGATGAATTCCGTGAAGGTCACCCAAAATCGGTAGTTGTGCTAGAAAATACTAACGCTGTGCATGAACTGATAAAGCAAAATTGTCATGTAACATACCGTAAGACTGAGGCATCTTTGGGCAGTAGTTATGACAAGTGTCAATGAGATATTAATGAAGATTTGGCCGTAAAAGATTTGCTCACATTGGATCCTGTAATACCTGGCAAAAGCTCAAAAGGCTGTGTCAAATGATGCAAGAAAATGGTTGGAAAAATACGTATGCATTTTTCTTTTATAATACGTGAATAATACTTGGGTTACAAACAGTAAATTTCCAAAATAAGGTTACAGAGAGTTAAAATTAAGTACATCAAAATAATAACAAAATAAATATCATAGTTAAAAATAATAACAAAATAAACATACTTAAGTTTTATTGCATCTTATTTTTTTTTAACACTTTGAACAAAATACATTTATGTGTTCTTAGCACAGAAAGTCTCTACGTTTTAAATATCGCATTCGCATTTTTCTGTCCTTGGCTCGAAGGCATTCATCACATCTTTTATACTTAGTTGCTTAAAATTTCGTATATTCGTTTGAATTATTCCTCAAAACTTCTGCTCTTCTTTTGCATGCAGTGTGCAAGTTTCTGGATAAAGTGTTAATCTCTAACCGTCGTTCAATACATTTTGTTTATAAACTGTAATGCTAGGTCCCTCAAAAACAGACATCTGCTTCTCTATCTAGTTGGTGGATTAGCAGTTAAAAGTAATATAATTCAAACATTTACTGGAGCAACATTCAGGGCAAAAAAGAAAATTACCATTGGCCACTTCCTTGTTATTCTGACAATTCAATAACTTGCTGCTATTTCATCCACAGTATCCACTGCTCATAGTCGTATTAAAAAAAAATAATAATTCCCCCCCTCCCATAGTATAATCATTATGGAATGTTGAAAGAATAGGAACAGTTTTTTCTTTTTTAGGAACATAAGAAATTGTTTTTCAAAACCAAACAGTGTAAAAAATATTCCTATTTTCATCTTCAGTTTCCTAAATGCAATCATCATCACTTTCAAATATTTTTCTTAAATCTCACAGACATTGCATTTCCAGTTCATAGGGAGTCATTCTTTTTGCCATAAAGCACATAGAAATCTTTAAACATTTAATTTCAAATACTTTAAAATCATTTGTGAGTAGAAATATTCACTGTTACACTATAGAAATAAATTTCTCAAATAAATATTTAGTCAGAAAAAATACTTATGGGATAGGCGTGAGGGGTGTATCATATCCTATTTGCAACAAAATACCAATAAATCATTTTCTGAAACACACTGGCAACCGCAACCAGAAACTCAGCTAGTGAATGCAGAACAGAATTTCAGTTTCATAAGTTAGGAATATTCCACTTTTTTGCAAAGTTGGGATATGATACACCCCACATGCTTTCCCACCGTTTAAAAAGTCTTTTGCCAATTAAATGCCTTTTATGTTTCATATTTAACGCATAGTGTTGCCCTTTAGCAGAAAAACTGTAAACATCTGGGTTTCATAAAATGATTATTAATGGCAATTAAAAATTCTTTTAGTTAAAAATACTAAGCTTTATATAGCATAGTAATTAACCTTTGTCATCACCATATATTTCATTCATGCCATATTAGATTTTTACTTTCTCCACAGAATAAAATATGAACACTTATGTGACAAGACTGAAAAGTTTTTTTAATTGATATTACTTCTATTTCAAACTTCAATAAACCTGCATTTAATCGTAAAATTTTCTCAATTACTTTAAACGGAATTATTTCTGGAAAAAAATATAATTACAGGCTTCAATATACATAAAACAAATTAATTCCTCCAAAAGACATACTTGCATCTATATTATCTAAAGCATTTGCAACTCCATCTAAGCTTTCAAAGAAATCATCATCATAAATCATTTCAGTTTCAGGACCAACTCTGTGTTGATGAGCTTCAACATTCACATCTGGATTCATTTTCAAAACAGCTTTCCCAGCAACAACAGCTTTCATCTCCTGGAGTAAAAAACTTATTTTAACTTGCAAAATTTTAATTCTTATGATAAAACAGCTTTACACATAAATGTCGTAATATTCATTCCTAAATAATTCAGTTAACAATGATTATATTATCCAGAACTGAAAGGCTTATTTTATTAAATTGTACTCTTCGTATCCTAAATGGCATCTCAATTAAATTAAGTACCATCAATTAGATTAAGACCTATTAGACTGTTGACATATAACAAGATAAATGTAAGATACAAGTACAATAAATTCAATCTGTATTTTTGAAATTTGTGAAAACGATGAATGAATAAGAGTACTTGCTTCTACTTTGGCAAATATGCAACAGAAAAAAACCACAAAAATGTCAAGTTGATGCTGCAGCCAAAAAATCATAAATTCATTATACTGCTGAATGAACAATTCAGTTTTAGTTTGCATAGTCACACTGGGAGATGCAAATCTAAAAATACACCTGTGTATAAAATTCTCAGATTAGATCTGTAACAAACCAATGACTTGCACTAGAACTATTCTTGCAGCTTGAATTATGATAAGGCTATATGGCCCAAGACACTAGACAAAGGCATTAACATTGGAAGTTGTTATTCAATGTTTCTATGGCCATATGTGAATGAAACATCACAGTAAGAAAAGTGCTACAATGAGCCTACATCAAACTGCAGAATAGGACAAATTAGCCACAGAGACACCGAACGTGCTTTAACAAGTCTATGATGAGAGGCAATAAGTCGTGCAATGTTCTAATTGCTGTGGATGCTTTTAACAGGAAAAATTATCCTTGAAGAGATGACCACATGTATTGTCTAGAAATATAGAATGAGTTCAGGAACTTCTATACATGGATCATCAACTATACTGTAGATAGCGCTGATGTGCCATATAATTCAGTGCAGATAATCCTAATGTAAAAATTAAATGTGCAATGCATCACTACTATGTCTATCCTCCAGTTCCTGACCCCCTAAATACTATGAACATCATGTCAGTGTACGAAGATCTTCGTAAGCATACAGGGGACAATCACATATCCGTAACGTCCAGGATATTCACTGGTCTTGAATCTGCATGTATGATCTTCAGGCAGAGAGCTTTCTTCGTAGTAAAACATCACATCCTATTGATGAACAAGGAAGAAAGTAAGCCGTTGCATAACAAAGACCATCACAATCTCATTTATAATATATGTAACCAAGGCCAGACTGCCATTACTAAATTTTTACTGCGAAGTTCAGCAACATCTGCCATAAATGGATAGATCCGTAGCACATGAAAAACTGGATTTTCCATAAAAAAATGCATATTGTCAACGAGCACTTTAAGAGTTTCTCACAAACTGCAACATCTTATTATTCGGACACCTGTCTACTTACCAGATGTAGCTTCTGACAACTTCTTCCGTTTCCTAAAGATGCAGCTGAAGATTCACCATTTTCACACTGCTGTATCCAGCCCGAATTATGGACTCACTCACACAAGACGATTTTGATGCTACTTTCCAGTAGTGGTGCAAATGCTGAGACCAGTATATTGCTGCGCACAGCAACTATTATGAAGAAATTGTTCAAACTCAGATAAATAATGTAACAGAGCTAATCTCAAATTTTTGATGCACTCTCATAAAGCCTTTCTTATGGTTGAATGAAAGGACTTAATAGTATTGAAATCAAAGAATATGAAAGACTAAAACGCTCAATGGAGACTGATAAAAACAATAAAAGTGATTTAAATGGCTCTTTCCTGAATAGAAGCAAATACAAAATTTTTTCCCCTCCCCTCTTACTGGATTACTCATCAGAAGTGGAGCAAATATGGCAGTCATAAAGGTTTGGTTCAATAAATGAGATTCAAAATGCTTTAGGAAGTTGGAAGATTTTTGGAAACAGGCTCTGAAGCCACCTCTACAGCCATGCTTAACACATTGTGACTAACCACTACTATGCACAACACATAACCATAATATACATGCATACATACAATGCTAAAAAAGCTGTAACAGACAAATTATCTCAGTTGGAAAATAGATCTAGACTTTGCTAATTATATATATATGTGATAATTTAATGCGTAGTCATGATGGCAGACAGGAAATAGATGTTGACACGAAACCAAGTTCAGCCAATTATCTGTATTTCCAGGCACATTAGATTAATTCTTTGCAGACAATATACTTTTAATCATAAATAATTACAATAATTTCTTGTATACACAGGTTAACAGGGGTGACATCATTTTAGGTGGACGAACAGGGCATCAAGGATACATTAGCAGCAGTGGAAGCTAGGGAAAGGAATGAAGAATTGCCTTGTGAAGCAGTATTTATTTTGAAGTAGATGCAATTGTAGAGACATGCTATGACTGGTTAATTTTGAGTTTGTTACATAACATGGAAAGATCTCAAATTTAGGAGAAGAGCACCAAATCTAGAATAGTTAATTTTGAAGTCACCAATTATTCTTAAAGTAACTATTATATTTTGTTATATCTTAATCTTATCTTGTATATAGCTTATCTTTGTTGTTTATCTTTTGATGTATATATTTCTGAGCACTTATAAAAGAAATCTATGCCTTGTTCATGTATGTTACTATAATACTACTATAACTTGTCTACGTAACTGTTAACTCCCAAAGAAAGTTAAGTGCAGTCTATCAATTCAACAGTAGTAATTACTTGAATCACAGGTTTGATTCTTCCTTCTTTAAGCATTACTAATTTAGTCATTTCATTGACTATTTATTACATGTTTTCTGCGATAAATAATGCATGCACATAGTTCAAGAGGAAAATTATTCAGCTACATTAAGAGAGATTATTTTTTAAACTATAACTGATTTCACATCTAGTAGAAAGATAAAATTAATACATTACTGAAGACATACAACTTACGCCCACATCCCATGGCCTAAATAAGAACTGCCTGTTTAAATTAGAACGTTCAATGAGATCCATATCTGTGACTATGATTTTCCCTTCTGGAGAAGAAGCAACTCCCATCATGGACATGTTTTTCAAATGTTCGCAGCCTATTGCTCCAGCACCAACCTGATATGAAGAAATAAAAATGTACAATTTAATACAAAATTCTACTTTTCGTACAAAAATAAATCAGCATTTATGAAATATAAAACATTAATACAACTTAACATTTTACAAATGAAAAGCACTCACCAAAAAGTACTTCAGTTTAGAAAGTTTATTCTGAAAGTCATTTCCAAAAACAGCAATCTGGCCATCATAACGTATCCCAAGCTTCAAAGAAAAAAAAAAAAAATTGAATTTCATGCTTCAAAGAAACAATTCGAATTTCATGCTTAAAAATCTATGAAATTGGATCAAAATTCTGAAAAAATTTTACCGGTTCTCCTAAAGCTTCTTTTACAGTTCCTTCTTCAGGTAGGCATTCTAATGCATCAAAGTACAACCACTGAACTATAGGATGAAACTTTCCACTACAAGCCTACGATAAATAATTTCATTAAGAAAAAAATATAAATTCAAAGCTATTAGAAGACAAAATACCAAATGAACACTGGCTACAAAGCAAATGCTTTAACCATCCTAAATATTATTTTTTTAATTAAAAAATGTTCCATAAGCAACTTTAAATACATACTTGTATATACGTGATAATAGCAGAGCTTTAAATTTTTTAGATTTTAATATTTTCTTAAATATTTTTAAATTTTGCCAAAAATTGATTTATGGTTACAAATACAATAAACATACCTTTACAGCCTACAATTAACCTTAAGTTTACTAGCAAGCAAAATACACTTTTCAATATGAAACTGCCACTAAGTTATTCCAGAGAAGACGATTTAAAAAATTATATGGCAGTTAATGCTTAAAAGCTGGAACTGCAAGAAAATACATAATGCATAAAAACTCTAAACAATTCAAATAATAAACAAACAATGAATAAGCAAAATATTACTTTCATGATTTCTTGAGCAGTAATTCCTCCTATTACAGCTTGCATGGGGCAAAGTTCTCCTTGACATACATATGCAAAACGTTTCAAAAGATTTTCATCCAGCTCTACAGGATTAGCATTTTTTGCATTTAATTCTTTACAAAATAAAAGAAACTCTTCAGCATCACCCTGCAAAACAAAAAATAGGATTAAAAAGAAAAAAACTTTCAGGTTTTATATTATACCCAAAGGGGCTTTTTTTATGTTTTATGTGTTACCTTTATTTAATATAAATTAAAAAGACTTAATATATTTATCATGTTCTTCACACTTACACCATAAAATTCAATTCAACAGCAATATCGCAAAATATTTAAAAGAGCATATCTTTAGAATTTCCGATACAGTCTTGCACACTGGAGATATCAAAAATTTTTTTTCCCACCCAAACAGTGTTGCCATTTCTCACTTTGAAATCATCGAGTTTCTTTATCAAAAACTCATAAATGCTTCACAAAAATATGAAATAGATAATAAAACAAATTCCAAATTTGAGCTTCTCGATTCCATAATTGAGTGGACACTTAGGTTATTCAAAATTTGATTGCTATAAGTACATGAGCAAAAAAAGGGGGGAGACAGTTTTATATCTCCTGTTCTACTGCGATGATTGACGAAATTCAACTTGCGTTTTTTATGTCTTAAAAGCACAACTTAGGATATGTATTACATTTATATATATTATTGTTCTAACATACGTATTTTGACACAAAACTGGACCTTTTCTGAAATGACATGCGAATTTTTTCCCATATTTCGACTCTACGACTCAAAATATGCCAAATTGCGAAGTTTTGCAAAAATCACAAAAGTAGTTTTTAAAACATTAGATCAATGTTAATTGAATTTGGTATATATTTATTAATATCTCTTTTCTTTATTAAACTTATTTGATTTTCAAATTTTAGTTTCAAATAAAATTTGCACATTTTTTTATGATTTACTATTAAATTTGTATTTTTAAATAATTTATTTACTTTCGAAAAATTTTAAATTATAACCTATAAAATTATTAACATCTTAAAGTAGATGTATTTCTAGGCACACCCGCAAAAAATTAGTTCTTTATTAAAAATTTCCTAAGATATACATGAATTTACATTTTGGGTGGGTTTTGAAATTTGGCATATTTATTTTAAGTGATAACAACAAAAATATGGTTTATGCACTTTGTTACAATTATTTGAAAGTATGAACAATGACTTTTTTTGGCTCATGGAGAACGGAAAAAAGGAAAGGAAAATAGGCTGCTATAAATTAAGAAGTTTGCAAAGTAAATTATTCTTAACGCAAAATCCGCCAAGATATATTTTTAAATTTCTCATCAAAAATTACAAAACTTAATATCTAGGCATAACTTGAATCGTAGATTCAAAATATGGGAAAAAACTGGCATATCATTTCAGGAAAAGTTCGATTTTATGTCTAAATACCTATGTTAGAACAATGCTGTATATAAATCTAATACATAAGTCAGCGCTTTCGAGACATGAAAAAACACAAGTTGAATTTCGTCAACTTGCGACTAGGCATACGGCCTTGTAGAACGGGAGATATAGAGCTGTCCCTTTCTTGGGGGGGAAGCAGGGTTCCATTGTTTTATCACAATACGAGAAACATACATACATTTATGCAGATTCTTCATTATTTATTTTCTTTAAATTGAATACAGGACTCTAATATTTGGTTTAAACAATTTAAAAAGTGATTTGCCATTTATAGAGTCAATGCAAAATGCCAAAACTAAATTAATAGCCCTTTCTGGGCAAATTGCCCCTTTTGGCTTAAAAAAGAAAATCCTGGATTCAAGATTTAAAACTGATATCAGGAAAGCATTTTACAGCATATCATATTTTACATACGAACTTTTTTATGGAATCGGGTCAAGCTTCTCTTCAGATAAACCACCTATACTGTCTAAATATCCAAAAGAAAATTAATTCTTATAATTTTGAGATCATAAAATGCTGGACTGAAAGCAAGGGAAATAAAAATGAGAAGCAATTTTTAAGAAACTTATAAAGATGAATTTTACATTACTAAGAAGTCTTAGCTCGATTTAAAGCTACAAATTTAGTTCTATTTTTGTCAGTAACATTTATAACCTTCCAGTCATCATATATGCATCCAAAAATATTTCCCTTGACATGAAAGTATATGCACGTGCATCTCAAAATATTTAAGCACCTGAAGAAAAAGATCTCACTTAAAGCAGTTCTAGCATACAGGAATTGTAACTAAAAAAATAACTCACGAGCATTTTTGACAGCTTTCAAGTTTTAATAAAAGCCATAGTTTCAAGTATTAAATCTCTTCATTGAACACAGTTTAATCCTCTTATATAGAAGAATTTGATATTTAAATTTACATTTAGCTTAATGAATAAGAAATGGTATTAAGCGCTTTAATAATTAACAGAACGGCAATGTCTGCTTTTAGATCTAGAAATTTATATTTTTTATTAACTACAGAAATATATACCAGAAATATTTACTTTAAGAAATGGTAATAAACCTTCATAGGACTGACTTTTTCATAATTTATTTCTAAAAATGCATTACAGATTTCATACACATTTAACAAAAATTAGGGATTAATGTCATTTAAGGACCACCAACCAAAAAAATTAAGGAGTTTAAACAGACTAATAAATCAAAGCAATTACCTACTCAACATATTAATTCAAAATATCTACTCAAATGCCTCAATACAATACTATTTTAAGAATAAAATACAATAAAACAAACACTTAACATACCTTCAGATATATTGACAACTAAAAAAGTTTGAGAATTTAACTCCCTAAAAGTTTTAAGGTAGTTAACATTGCGCACTAGTCTTTCTTGTTCACTGACTTTCAATTGTCGCCATTTTGGTTGCTCTATGTTGTGTTTTCAGTTTGCTGTGCACATTCAAAATGTTTAAGACAATTAGTTCTCCCGCTGACTGTGATATTCGTGCCGTGATTAAATTTTTGAACACGAAGAATGTTAAACCGGCCGAAATTTATCGTCAAGTGACAGAAGTTTACGGTGAATACACGATAAGTGATGGAATGGTGAGAAAGTGGGTAAGACTCTTTAATGCAGGTTGAACAAATGTCCACGTCGAGGCTCGGAGTGGTCAGCCTTCTGTTGTCACCGATGATTTGGTAAGAAAGGTTGATGAAGCAATTCATGAGAACAGACACTTCACAATGACAACTCTTTCAGACGCATTTCCACAAATTTCACGTACTGTTTTGTTCGAAATTGTGTCTGACCGCTTGAATTATCGCAAACTGTGTTCCCGATGGGTTCCAAAAATGCTCACTGTTGTTCACAAAACAAAGCGACTTGGTAGTGCCCTGACATTTCTCACGCGGTGCAGTGATGAGGGAGAAAACTTTTTAAACCAAATTGTGACAGGTGATGAAACTTGGGTGTGTCATTTCACACCAGAATCGAAACAACAATCGATGGAGTGGAGACACACTCATTCTCTGAAAAAACAAAAGTTCAAAGTGACAATGTCATCACAAAAAATCATGTGCACTGTCTTCTGGGATAGGAAAGGCACTTTGCTTACTGAATTTCTTCCCAAAGGTGAAACCATTAATGCGGCACGATATTGTGAGACTAACAAAACTAAGGCGTGCCATTCAAAACAAACGAAGAGAAATGCTCAGTAAAGTAATTGTGTTGCTCCATGACAATGCTCGGCCCCATACTGCTGGTGTCACTCAATCGTTAATTCGACAGTTTCATTAGGAGATTAGGAGCAGTTTGATCACCCGCCGAACAGCCCGGACTTGGCGCCGTCCGACTATCACTTGTTCCTGCACATGAAGCGCAAGCTTGGTGGCAAGTGCTTCGGATCTGATGATGACACGAAAAATGCTGTGGAGTCGTGGTTATCGAAACTGGCGAGAAGTTTCTTTGACGATGGTATACAAAAACTGGTCACCCGCTATGACAAGTGTTTGATCATTGGCGGAAACTATGTTGAAAAATAGTTCAAGACATGTATTTTCATGTAAAAATAAAATTGGATTCGAAAAAATTGTTTTACTTTTTTTTTTTTCAAACCGGTACTTAGTTTCCGAATACACCTCGTACATGAAAAATTAATTAAAGTTAATTAAAAAATTAATTTAATAATTATATTAAATTAATCAAAAATCATTAATATTAATTAAATATCAATTAATTCATTAGTATAATTGACTATTAAAATCACAATCTAAGAAACTTCTGCAATTTAAACTCATCGTTAAACATTCTTGGCAACCTATGACATTCGAAAATCAGATTTTTCTTAAAAAAGAAATTGGGAGATTTTTTAATGAATATTTTTTTATTATAAAATAAACATTGAATTTTACCAGAAGTTTCCCGCCATAACAAATATTGTCTGCGCAAACAGTTCATGCTGTTGTGTTTAACAGATTTTGTAAAACAATTTTGGGCATTTGAAAGAAAAAGACTTGCTTTAGAACACTGTGTTGCGAAATTTGTAAAAAAATATTGTCATTATTAAGTCCCTGGTGTCTGAAACGGAATTATCAGGCTACCAGATTAGAACCGTCATTTACTTCCAGTTGTGAGCTATATTAAAGCCTGTCAAATTCCCTTTTAAATTGGAGATTACAGTCAATTTCTGAAGACATTGGATTAAAAAAAAATGGATACAGTTTTGAATCAGTATTATAGCTTCCATCTGTAGAGAGGAAAAATGGAACTGTTTTAATGCAAACAATAACTGAAGATTTATTTTTTTATATTCACTTCTTTAATAACTGCAGTCATTCCGGTCCTTGCACTTGAGTATTTCTTAGCAATTTTGTTATTAAGCAACATTTTTCTAAATGAAGCTGCAGTACGATTCTATGCATTCAGTGGCATGTTGCGCTCCAATAAAAAGGAAAAGAACAGGCATCCTGTATTACATTTTGGTCCTTTGTTTTTACAGAAAAATTTAATTTTTCTTTTCCTCTCCCCAATCGAACTCATGTTGTCCTTGTGTTTTTGCCTATGTACACGTTGGAGAACATTGACTCTTCCACCGGACAAAGTTGAAAAATCGCTATGCAAAAGGTACTCATCGGAAATGTATTACACCTTTCCTTGAAATAAAAGAAGGAAAGTCTTCCATGTGCAGTTTTTGAAAACTGCATGAGTATTTCCCTTTTTTTGCACACTCAGGGTTGCCACTCAAACAGGATAATGAAATTCTCAGACTTTTCCAGGTGTGTTAAGAAAATTCCAGTCTATCCACGTAATGCATGTTGGCTGTGCTCAGAGGTAAATTAATTAAGGTACCACTTAACGCAAAAATTACATATGACTTGCACAAAACCACACACACAAATATATAAATCTCCAAAGCATTACAATTATAACTCTAATGAGCTGTTTTCCCCACAGAAGACAGATTAGAATCTGCCCAATCTCGATTAAAAAATGCCCTTTTTTGCAGACATTCTGCAGCTAAACGATAGAAAGAAATCTATTTAATGACATTTTTAAATAAATTCATGTATTTTATATTTATTTAGCAGCATACATATGCAAAAAATATGTGCATTAAATTTCATGATACCATGTCATCATACTGCTAGAATTAGTTTCAGGATTATGGCAGAGAAAATTGCCTGAAATTTGAAAGTATTATTAACTAATAAATAAATTTTGAGGAAGTAGCCACATTAAATGGTAAGAATAAGATTAAAATAAAGTTAATTACTTAAAAATTGAATTACAATAATCAACGATATTTTGGCCAATATTAAATGGTTAGCCTAGATGACTGATTTTTTTTTATTATATTACTGCAAAATGACAAAAAAAGGCATTTATTAAAAAGGGGGGAAAGTTTGGCTCTATGACAGTTGCCCGAATGATGCTTACGCGATACATAACTCGCCAAGAAATTCATTGCTTCCAACATTCATGCAAAACTCGGGTATGAAATTGCCCGACTTTTCCAGATTTAAAATATTTAAATTCCTTGACTTTTCCGGTAAATCTTCGAATTACCAGACTTTTTTAGGTTTTCCAGGCAGTGTGGCCACTCTGCACACATAACTGTAACAAAAGATTGCAATTTCTTAAACCATTTCCTCGAAAGAATCTGCAATCAGCGACAAGATGAATGAAATAATGACCTCATTCTTGCCTTGAGCTAATCGGCTAATATATGTCAGATGACAAGCAGTGGTGCTCGATACTTACTTAAGAACAGGAGCGTGTTTTCAGACACATGCTCTTACTTACAATGCAGAAGTGTGTCAACTTCTCACTGATGAAATAACTTTCATTTTCTTTTACATGTAATCTAGACAAAAATTAAGTTCTTTCAGATGCCCAAAATCACTTTTACTTGTTGATGCAAAGAACAAAGCATTAAGCCAATCTACATAAAAATCATGCTAGATTTTAAGAATAAAAGAACGTCAGGAAACACATGTTGTAAATCAGGTTGGCAGGAGAATAGCTGGAAATCACAAGTCTCCCATCGAAAATAGGAAGAGCTGTAACTCTGCATGACACATATAGTTTACTATGCTGGTTTTATAAAGATAATATAAGCATGTCCATTTTAGACACCTCGTACTTGATATTTCTTTATAAATTTCACAAAGCAGTGTTCTAAAGTGTTTCTTTGAAATGCCACAAATCGTTTGACAAAACGATTACACACGCCAAAGCGAACTGTTTGCATAAACGATATTCGCGGTGGTGGTAAACTTTTGTTAAATTTCGATGTTATTGCATAAATAAAAACAGCAAACTTAATTTTGCATAGCCTTGAAAGAACAAGCAATCTATTGTATTCTTATGGCCCTCCCTCCAGTAATTTTGATGAAGTTCTGTTGTAATGAACAAAATTTTGTTTAATAAGCTGACATTTTAAACAGATTATAAATGTTCAACTATTGCAGATAAAAATTATAAGTCATTGATAATAAATTATGCATACATTAATCCAGCACGATCACAATGAAGCTGTATAAAAGAAGTCTCTCATTCAGAAGACTTCAACCTCTTATTGATGTTAAGTAAAACAAACGTCCTCAACATATTTCAAAGAGGATGCTAAGGTGCTAAACTTAATCTGACAAATCTTTACAATATCCTATTTAATAAGGTCAAGAAATAAAATATATCAGGTAACTCAGTCTTGAAAATAAACATATCTTGTATAATATTCTCTAAAAGTAAATTAAGCCCACAAAAATTGTTACATAAAAATCTTCAGAAAAATAAAAAAATCTTATATACATACTAACTGACATTTTGCTGACTTTTTATTTCATTATATTCTATCATGTATAAAAAATTAAATTCTGGACGTTTATTTCGAAAAGTAAAAATTAGAAAATAAACTATGCCTTAAACTTGGAAAATTAGTAAAAACCTTACTATGAAATTAACTAATTAAATAAAATTCTTCCGATTTCAGATGAATACATTACAATTAAAAAAAAAAGAGCTTAGTGAGAATAAAAGTGTTTACTTCATTCCATGGCTTCGGCAGACGACCATTTTTCTGTCTAAAATTATATACAGCTTGAAATGCTAAATGCAACTGGGGTGGACGATCAAGTTTGGCAAAATCTGTCATAATAAATTCTGGATCAACTATGGCTTCTTTAAAGGATTTCTGCAAATAAAATTTACCATGATTAAAAAAATCATTTTTATACATTCTGAAAATGCTAGATAAAAATACTGCAATTATCAAACACGATAAAAAATATTGCAATCGTAAATCCTTAAATAGCATTTGGGTTATTCCATTTTGTTTTTGACCAAAAAGAAAAAATCCTATTAGTACACTAAACATGATTATTAGAAAGTTTAGAAAATGTCGAATGACTGAAAATTCCTTAATTTAAGTGTATGAAAAATTAAATTCTCAGTAAAAAATTCAAATGAATGGAAGAAGATACACTTCTGGTCTGGAATTATAAAAGAAGTCAACTTATTTGTTATCAACTTTAATATCAAAACTGTATTTAAGATTATATACAATTTCAGCGAAAAATGTGCAGTTCAGATACAAAAGTCAACAGTCTTAGACCTTAAACGTACGGTGGTAAAAAAATCTTATCCGAACACAAAAGATTGCAGAGATACCAACAAACTTGCAATGATCATTCTAACAGAGGTTTGAAGGAACAAACTGCTTTTAATTAGACACAAGTTTCCAATATATCATATAAAAAACTTAATTTGCTCATCATAATTCTTCACATTGTTTATTCATTTTCAAATAAATGTGTATAATGCACACATTAACACAAATTTTTTGATGATAGGTTCCAATAAATTTGAAATTATTCAACTACATGCTGCCCCACTGAAGTAGCAAATCCCAAATATTTGTAACCTCTATAAGCGATAGATAATCTTTGTTTCTACAACTTTATGTAGATTGCACAACAGAAAAATATGACTAAAATAATAATGTTAAAAAAATCGACTGTCTTAAAAAGTAAAAAATTTTAAATATAATATTGAAAAGTTATTCTTAAACAGAAAAAAATAACGTTCTTGTGATTTAGCAACTGCTATATTCACTGATGACGCACCCGAGTTAATAATGGTAACAGCAAATATAGAGATGACAGAAAACCAGTCGGATGGCGCAGATCAGTCACCAGTCAGATTCTTCGGAAACCACGAAGGTACGTGTAAAAATTCCTTTTTTGGATATATAAACCAGAAATTTTATTTTATCAAACAGAAACACAATTTAAAATTAATGGTGTAACTAAACAAGATACCAAATTTAACTACAATGTCTCACGCATAGAACCTAAAATATAGTACTATTTGGAACATAACTGATAAAGGTGAAAATAAATACTCATTGTCAAAAAAGCATTAGTTAAATGTATTCAAAGAATGAAAATAAGTGAATTGAACACTTTTACACTGACATTAAAATTGGCAACATCAAACCAACATTACACCTATTACAAAAAATTTAATCAATGGCAACCAATGATATTTCTGACATGGTATTAAAAACACTATGGTTGAAAAAAAAAGGGCATAATATTAAACATATATTGGTGGTTAAT
The DNA here is from genome assembly GCA_000611955.2 of Stegodyphus mimosarum. NCBI lineage: Eukaryota > Metazoa > Arthropoda > Arachnida > Araneae > Eresidae > Stegodyphus > Stegodyphus mimosarum. The sequence continues at coordinate 101,070 of KK120915.1, read as the reverse complement.
AATAAAGGTATTGATAAATTGGCGATTATGACTGATAAGATTTTTCACATGCATTCACAAACTACCATTTTTTGCATATATATGAGACTCATTCAGTTGAAGTTAAGAATTTGAGTGTGTCGCAAATTATCACTTCACAATTACTGGAGAAGGTCTCTTCATTGGAACAGCAAATTGAAGAGCTCCATTTCCATCACCAGCCAAATGAAAAAAGTCGTAATACAGAAAGAAATAACAGATCATTACCTAGAGGCAGAACACTGAAACCGGAGGATAAGCTGTGTTACTACTTTACTTTTGGATCAAGATGCTTTCCGGAAAAATGTAAGCAATCATATATGCATAACTTCAACTTCCCTGATTGACCAAAGCTTAAACCTGTTTTGCTTATGTCAACTGCAGTAATGAATTTTATGCCTTAGGAGTATCATAATAATAGCAAATACACAATTAATGTAAATGCTTGCTGAAGAAGCATTATCAGGAAAAAAGGTTTTCCACCAGCTAGAAAAGTGATTCTTTCGTTTGAAAACTGCCATGCCCATTACCAAAATGAAAATTTAAATATGAAAAACCTATTTGTTATGTTTCTGCTACATGACATAAGTCTTATCCAACCAATGAACAAAGGAGTTTATCTACAGTATAAAGAACTACTCATCCCTTTTTTTATATGTCGATGGCTTTAAAGGTAGTATCCATTTAAAAAAACAATTCACATATAAAAGATGACATATTTACTCAGTTTTTTGTCTGGATAGATATAATGAACATTACTATACTGTTGGCATGAACTGAGGCCTACATTCATGAAGAGGTCATGTGATTAAAATTCTGTTTTAAAACACATCCAGTGTCGATCCCTGACATCTTGGATTTAGTTAATGTTTGGAGAAGTTTAGCATGAGTGAAAAGAAGGTTCAGGCTTGAGCAGATGGAGGACATTCTGTACCCATCACACTTTCCTGATGCACACAAAATAATTTGCAAGTGCTTGGAAAGGAGAAATACAAAGAGGAAAGGGAGTATAAAGAAAAGTTAGATGGAAAGAAGCTGACAAAGAACTAAAGACCTTTATAAGATATGCTCCGCACTGTTCATCTATGTTATGCTTTGGAAATACACAACAAATTTTGGAAACTCAAGGATTAATATCTTAAGCAGAGAAACATTTAAACATCTTCATACTATGAAATTTGTCATTTCATGTGATATTATACGCGTTCATTTTAAAAGCTATTTAATTTTATTTTTCTGAAATATAAAATCATAAGAATATATTTTAATTAATCTAAGATTTTTAATATTTATTTCAGAATGGACCATGAAAAAAGAAAAACACCTGTGAGGTGCAATTTGTGGAAATACTATCATTACATCTGAACAGGTAATATTCTAGAAAGATACATATTCAATCAACCAGAAAAACTCCTTTTCCAAACTGGAGGGATTCTTGTTGCTGCCTATTAAGAAAGATTCTACTATACTTGAAAACTACTCTTCCATTCTAGAAAAACATCTTAAAGGACTACAGAACTCATATTACAATATATATATATTTTTATTTATTTTTGGCATTTCACTCTTAGCAGTTTAAATGATTAAAAGCCATAAAATATACTAAAACTAATATAATATGTGCATGCTAAACTCATCTGAATACAGTAAATATTAAAAATAATTCACTCACAAAATTTATTGTCTTTGGCATGTTAACCTGTGTTGCAACACCTCCCCTAATATAGTCACTGAAATTTGATGTATCACCAATACCAAATGTATATGGGCCTAAAAAGGAACATTTGAAAAAAATTATAAGAAAAAATACATGGTACTTTTATTTCAGATATTTTTGGAATTCTTAATCTAAAGCATCTAATACACTTATTTAAAATGCTTTACACTAAATCGTACATTAGAGCAAAAGTATGTAACTGTCAAATGTCATATAATACAACAATACATAACCAGATAAACTCAATTTTCTAGGCTGCACATGTACCACAGACATGCATTTTTATTATAAAAATTCAATAAACTTTAAAAAAGAATTACTAATACATTCAAAAATGAACAATTTTGTTTTTTTGAACATAAATTCAAGGATTAAGCATACTAACCAAATACTTGTACTTTTCTTGGTTCACATCCATTTAGTTCAATCATTCCTTGAACCTCCGAAAAAGTCACATAATCTCCATCTTCAAAGCCGTGCCTAGTCTCTTCCAAACAAGTAACTACAGAATTTTTATCCTACAGTAAGATAATTAAATAATTATGTATGTATAAGAGGGAAAATTAGTTTTCTTCACAAGTATACATTACAAAGCTTATAGTGTATATTGACTCCAGCAAAAATTAATAACTTGTTTAAAAATGTATGATATACCATGCTAGGCACAGTAAATTAAAATGTAAATTAACATGAGCAATAAATTTATAAAAAGCCCTCAGAAGCACCACAATTAAATACAAAGCAAACTATATTTTATATCTTCAGATGCATGATCACTTAAGCATCGAGAAAAACTTCTGTTTAAATTATGAAAAGAAAGTTTCTGCGATTTATATACAATAACATTCAACAACAGCAGTTTCTAACTATGAGGTTCATGATTTCTCAATTCAAGTATGCTAATACTAAAATTTTAATATCCATACTCAAGTTGTATATAGATTTTAAAATTATGCTTACTTTGCTTACTGAAGCTATCATAGCAGACAAAGGTTGCTCTCCTTTTACATCATGTACTGTAAAATTCTCTCCAAAATCACAAAATACCTGGCTGCAAAGTTTTGAAAAAAAGTCAATTAAAAATGAGGAGTAAAAATCAGTAAAAGACTAGCTGAATATTTAGCACAAATGATATATTTTTGATAATTAAAAGGGCTTTTCTCAATAACGGAATAAATAATAAATATATTTAATATAATAAATGTATAAATTAACCAAGAAATACAAGTCATGATCTAGCCAAATGCAACTTTTGCACACTGAAGACAGTTTACACAGACACCTATAAACATTTTCACTGCATGTACATAAGTACACAAAAACTTATATTTTTTAATATGGAATTGAGAACATTCTGCAATCATTAAAGTAGATATAATATAAGAAGCAAAGAGTACCATAATTTGAAGTAGATATGCAGTGGCTTACAGACGTTTAAAAAGTTAAAATGTAGGTTGGCAATTCATCTTATCAGGATGGCATATCTGAAGGAATTTTATTTTCCCTCTATCTTTAAAACTTCAGATTAAATCAGTAAGTAGAATTTCAAGTTGAGAGATGTATTTAGCAGTGGAAGTCCGAACAAGAATTAGAGAACATGTCTAAACAATCTTGTCTGATTGGTGTCATAACCTAGCCTGTTTTGGAAGACAAGTTAAAGATATAGACAACAAAGCACACAGAAAAGAGATTATCAGAATTCGCCTTCAAGTAAGTTACTGCTGAACAAATAGGCATTACAAATTTTGTTAGCAGACCTAATCGGCTTTCCAGATTTCCATCAGGGCCAAAACAACATTTGGGCAGAAGTTTCCCATGGACTGGCTTGAAAAAAAAATAATTTGAGTACACATCTAAGAAAATTTTATAAAATTTGAATAGAGAGCAAATAATTTATATGGATGAAGTGACAGTTACTTTCAACTGTCTTCTGAGCAGAGCTGTTCATTCAACAGGTAAAAAAACCATTTCAGTATCAACAACTGGGAATGAAAAGACTTCTTTTACCTGTATTTTGGGTTATGCAGCCCAATGGAGCTAAGTTAACTCCTATGATAATTTTCAAAAGAAAAAAGCTCCGAGAGGAGACTTCTCTAAAGAAGTCATTCTCTGCACCAACAAAAAAAAAATGATGGATATGTGAAGAAGTGATATTGCTTTGGGTTAAAAAAAATTATTGAAAAAAGAAGGCCCCCCTTCCTTTTTTTTAGATTCACCATTCTGAATTCAATGTGATCCCGTTTAGTGGATACCGTAAAATCTGAAGCAAAAAAACTTAGCACGAGTATTTGCTGCATCACGAGGGTACACAAAAATTTTACAGCCGCTGGATCTCGCTATCAGTAGGATTTTCCAATCACGAACTATGAAAGCAATGGAAAGAATGGATGTGAAGCAGATTTCATTTCTTCACAGATTCTGGCCAGATGAGAAAAGCTTCGTATTGGGAGGCTGCCTTTTGGGTCGATAAAGCATAGCAATCAGTCCAAGCAGACTCGATCATATAAACTTTCATTAAACCGGAAATCATTAAAAAAGAAAATGAATAAGACTATAGTGACGTGACGCTGGAAGGAGTGATTCAGAACACAGTAATGAAACTGACTTTTATGGTGATTTGTTAAGTTTAATTCTGACACTCCTGAGAGTTGGGTTTTGAAGGTTTCGTATAACTGAATGTAGTTTATTTTAATTATAAAATTATGTTCGATTATCTAATTTATGCATAGTTTTTCATAATATGGCAATTTATGGTGATAAGTTTATCGGGTCCGTGACACTTAGCCGACAGGACATTTAGTCGACACGGAAAGTTAGCCAACAGTACATTTAGGTTCGAGACATTGAACTGTCAAGCCATTTAGTTAACAGGACACTAAGCCGACAGTGACGCTTAGCTGGCACGTAGCCAAATTGAAAAAGTGTTGAAATTTCTCGTCAGGGAATATGATTTAATTTTCGAAAGGAAGGCTTTCCGCACGACCTTAACCACGGCCAATACTACTAACCATGGCCCTGGAAGAACTAAATTCACGAAGGTCACGCACCTTTGCACGATTCAAATCATTTAGTAGGCGCGGTTAGAGAATAAGAGTGGAGTTGCATATCAGCAGCACATGAAGAGTGAAAAATGTAGTTTCTGCGGAAATGTATTCAGTTCTGAATAAAACAAAACCTTAAAGAATACTTGAATTCTAAATTAAACATTATGCAACAGTTTAGTGTTATAAACATTATCGTAAGTATTTTAAGCCAGAGGCGTGGTCAATAAAATGTTACAGAATCACGCTTTTAATTTCATACAAATTTGAAAGCATTAAGAACAGCCAGATTGGAAAATTAATATCATTAAGTAAACAAGAAAAATTATTAATGATGTGAAAGTGTTCAAAATGACCCAGTTGATTAAATGAAGAAGCTTTACGGATAATTTTTTAAGATCCCATGTGATTAAATGAAGAAGCTTTACGGATAATTTTTGAAGATCCCATATTAAAATGTAATTAAGTGACTGCCATATTTAGGTAAAAAAAAAATTCTTTTTTCCTTTCGAAATTTAATTCATATTCCTTGACGAGAAATTTCAGCGCTTTTTTAATTTGGCCAATATACACCAAACAGCACGATAAATATCACACAGTGCTAAATTAACACAATAATTATAACCATATATGAGATCTTTAAGAATCGAAAAATGAATTTTACTGATAGTGAAAATATTACTTAAATATTGAATTTACGGATAAGTCGAGAAATTTCGGTAATTCATAGTAAGATTAAATAATTAGTTTGTACATGTGAGCTAAAACGTCACTGTCGGCTTAGTGTCCTGTTGACTAAATGTCTTGACAGTTAAATGTTCTGAAGGGTTACTCTCTGTCTTGGACAAATGTCCTGTCGGCTAACAGTCCGTGTCGGCTAAGTGTCCGTGTCGGCTAACTGATGTCGGTTAAGTGTCCCGTTGGCAAAGTGGTTGTCGGCTAAGTGTCCGCGACCGAGTTTACCCAACCTGCAAAAATAACATCTATTGGAAATCGATAGAATTAGTTTTTGACAAGTTCAAGGTAAGAAGTTTATTATTTATTTATGTATTACTTTTTATAGTTATGTTGTAAATATTATAAATGATGATTACTTCAATATGGAAAAGAATTACTGATTAAATGAATATTAAGTGACATGTTTCAGAAACCTCTGAATACAGCAGTACGGCTATTTTGTAATCTTTGAATACGCAGTACAGCTATCTGATGAATTTTGTTTTTAGTCAATTATTGTGAATTTGATGTTAGTCAGGGTGGCTTATCTACACAAAATTACGGTAATTAATACTGAACAATATAAATGATACTCAATAAATTACAAAACCACTTTTTCAGCAGTATAAAATTTTAGCATTAAATCTGCTTATATTTTATTATAAATTTTAACACAGTCTCTACAAATGGAATCAAAATATAATGTTGGAAGATACCAGTATTCTTTGCCTTGTTCTCAGTTTACGATTCCAAAAAACAATGCGTTGCTCTCAGCAAAGCATAAGTTTTTTAAGTTTCAAATTAAATCAGAAAATGCAATGATTTAAAAGAAATGTGTAGCCATTCAGCAAAGAATAAGTAACTTTTTTTTTTTTTTTAAATTTAACCAACATATGGTAAATCTAGCTAAATGGAAGTTTTGTGAACGCGGTTTCTCTTATATGCATTATCTTAATTGTTTTTATTTACTTTGTCCAATACTAGGATTGCATTCATATGCACTTCAACATTCATTAACACTGAATGCTTGTTGACATCAGCTCTGGTCACAAATTATCAACAATTTTAAAGGATTTGCATTGAATGAGATTTTAGCTAAAGAAATAAAGCAAAGAACAAGTAGCAGCAAAGGGTTTTCAGATATGGAAGCAAGAGTTGAAAGACTAGAGAATGATGACAGAGAAGATATACCAGCCGAAAATGAAAGCAATAGTGAAGATACTGCATTTTTAACTTGCTAGAAATTAAAGAAACTGTCTCATTTTGGAATAGAGATTGGTCCAAATGAAGAAAAGCAGAGGATATTTAATGAGAGGCACTGAGAAACTAACTTTTGAAGAAATAAGCAAAAATCCCCAGTTTTTTTAAGAAATAATTAGTAATACTTATTGCCAGCAGAAACTTGGCCTATTACTGATTGATAGCAGGGAGGCGAAGAATCCTTTCAATTAGAACTTCTTTCACTTAAATTACAGCATTTAGGTTTGCTTAAATTAACACTTTTTCTGAACAACACCTGAAAAGTTCTTTTTCTACAGAAAGTTAACTTTGCAGAATACAATTTTTTTGTACACACACTGTATTAATGACATTTGGCCCACATTTGGCAAAGGTTTACTATATTCTGAAATTTAAAAGAAATCTGCCATTTCTTTTTATATCAACTATTTGAAGCAGCCAGTCATTTAAGCATGCAATAATCTGTACAATTAGATTTAACAATGTTAAAAAATCCCGACTTTTGAGAAATCCTTTTTAAGTCTTAAATGCACAATAATAAAACTAGACAAATATTGAGGTTCCTAAACATTTAGCTATCACATCTTATGAAAAAGAATTAAGGCTTACAGAAGTTATTAATCTAATAGGAAATTAAATGAATAACAAACTTACCCAAATAGGCCTTTAGTATCAGCTATGATTAAAGATATGCCATTACTATGCGTGAAATCTCCTATACTATATTGTTCTTCTAAGCTAGAATCTGTGAGCACTACAACCTGAAAAAATTTCTTTTTAAACTACAGAATATAAAAAAAAGTTTTAGATAAGAATTAAACAGTATAATTTCAAAATTTCACACTCTTTTCATGAATACTAATTTCCAAAAACCTAGGCTCTATAGTCAAAATTTTTTATGCTGAAAATTTACTTCTCACTTTGAAGGCAGCCACAGATCAATTCATATAAAATGTAAGTTCGAAACAATACATTTCTTGTATTCTTACTGCTACCATTTTGAACTGATCTAGAAAATACCTAAAGTGTGTTTATAAATAGTAAAATTTAATTTTGTATCAAATTCAGATTTTCTTTAACTAGCCAAATTTTCTAAATTCTTATATACAGTGAAATGAACCAAATTCCAATACAAATTGACTGATTTCATCCCTGGATAATATTTCATAAACATCTCTGAACCCATAGCAAATTAGGAAACATATCTGCATATCCTGATTCTTTATATCTCCTCCCAACAAATAATGGGATTTTGAGCAAAGCACTTTCGAAAATTTGTATTTTGCAATTTTTTTAATATTTTATGCACATTACATTAAATTAAAAAACACCTGAGTGAAAAACAAGCCATTTTTCAACAGCCTTCCAGTTCCTTGAATTTAGAGAATCTTTGGATACTTAACCCGAGACCACGCACGCCAGGTATCGCATACCCTATGGCATTTCTTTGTTCCCCTATCTCTAACCCTCTTTCCTGGAAATGGGCAAAACATTTTGTGGCTGAATTCAGGGTCACATTCTTGAACATGGGAAGCCTGTGGACCAATTCTTTGAATACTTTTCTAGAAATAGTACCGTTGGGGTATGTGGCACTCGTGCGGCTTCTCAAGTCTCTCATATTTTCATGCTCACTCTCTTAGTCAACATGGCGCAGCATCTAAGTTATCATTAAAAAAAATAGAAAGGTTAAGAACTATGTTAGAAACCATTTCAACAGACGATGAATCATTTAGCAAAGACGAGGAAGAATTAATAGTTGAAGAATACAACAGCAACCATAATTCATCAACAGACAAGTGATACAGACACTGAATTAGACAGTGAATCAAATGGTGAAAATTATGTTGGTAAAAATGGCCTGACGTGGAAGAAAAACAAATTCCGAACAATTGTTAGAATTTTAAAAACATTACCTTCAAAATTCCAGGAAATACAGGTTATTTAAAAGAAGCATCAGCAACGTTGGATTCCTGGTCTCTGCTCATCGACAAAGACATGATTGAAATGATAGTTCAGTGTACAAATATTTACATTGATTCTTTTCAGGAGAGATTTGTATGTGAGCGTGATGCAAAGAAAACAGATGAATGTGAAATTAAAGCACTTTTGGGCCTTTTATACATATGTGGTATTCACAAATCCTCTCGTCAATGAAAAAGATCTGTGGGCAACAGATGGAACTGGAATGGATATTTTCCACAAAACAATGTCCTGCAAGCGATTCCTTTTCCTACTAAGAGATGCCTTCGGTTTGATGACATCCGAGATCGTCCGAGTATAAGAGATGTGGATAAACTTGCTCCCATAAGACAGTTTCTTGAAAAACTCATTGAGAATTGTCAGAAAGACTACACTGTAGGTGAATATGTAATAATTGATGAAGAGTCAGAGCCATTCAGTGGACGATTTTTATTTAGGCAATACACGCCTAAAAAACCTGCCAAATAAGACATAAAAATATTTACACTGGTTGATTCCATGGTTTTATACATGGAAAATGGAAATATACCACAATTCCATGGTGTTTTATACATGGAAAATGGAAAAAACAGCCAAAGGGGCCGTTTGAGTTTGATAACTATGCAAGTGCTTGATGGAACCATTGTACAATTCTGGACAGAATCTAACTCTAGATAATTGGCATATGGGATACCAGCTATCTCAGAACCTACTAAGAAAGAAAATAACTATAGTCAGAACTGTGAGAAAGAATAAGAGAAATTCCGCCAGATTCACTAATGAAGAAACGTGAAGCATATTCTTCAATTTTTGGTTTCCAGAATGAAACAACTATGGTTTCTTATGCACCAAGGAAAAACGGAAGTGTTATCCTACTATCAACTATGCACAATGATAATAAACTTCATAAAAGCACTGAGTACTAAAAAAGCTGGAGATTATTGTATTTTATAATCTAACCAAAGGAGCAGATGTTGTAGATGAAATGGGAGCAGCATATTCTACAGCTAGAGTATCGAAACGGTGGCCTATGGTGACTTTTTCTTGATTTTAAATGTTGCAGCAATTAATGCCCGAATCATCCTACAAAAGAACCACCAATCTAGTTTAGAAACAGGCGTTCTTTTCTCAAATCATGCTTCCTTTGAAACTAAAAGAAAAAATAATTTCAAGAGATTGCAACATGGAACCACAATCTAAAACAATGAAAAACATTTACAGAAGATGCACTGAGTGCCCTAAAAACAAGAACAGAAAAACATGGTTTCTGTGCGAGAAATGCAATATTAGTATTTGTATGGAGCATATGTGTTCAGTCTGCCAGAGACGTGCAAAATAATTTTAAGTATTTCATTTATTATATTCTTTAAAATATTGTAAAGGCCATTTTCTGTTAATTCATATTTATGGTGATATTTATATAATCAATGCAATTTAAAAATGTGTTAATTGCTTTCGGGTGTGACATACTCAGCGCGCCTTCTTGTGTTCGTAATTTCGGCTTGAGTTAACAAGACAAAGGGAAGAAAATAACTAAAGAAGTTTATCCTAATCCTATCTACCTGAGGTAGTTTTGTTATGATCATAAATCATCTTTTTTTCTCCTCTCACGAAGGAAATGTATTATAAACAACTACAATCCTTACATTTGTAAAGAACATCACTACTTCTGCAGGAATAGTTTACTTCAATGCAAATGCAAAATATTTCAGGGTTTTGATAATAATTATAAACAAAGAAACTTGCTTTAAAAGAAATTTATTTTACTATAAAACTTTCTACCACTGAGAAAACAAAAATAATTTGGTTTCCTCAAAAAATATTACTAACATTTCAAGAATAAATTAGGGATATCGTGTGATTAGCAATAATTTATTAGCTTTAGATGCCACCATTTTATTTTGTTCTCTCCTAAACTACAGATAAAGTGCAGTAATGATTTTGAATTCATCATTTTACACACTTGCAACGTTTGTTTTCCAAATTTTTTTAAGGATATTTTAATTCACATTTTTAATATTTCCCTTTTACCTGCATGTATATAAATGCACACAACTTAGATTATTTGGCACTTTTCTTCTGTAGTGCCCTTGGTGACAAAAAACTGCACTGGCTGTTTGGGATTTAGAAAATATGACTTTTTTAATATTGTAAACATCTTATGAAGACAAAACTGACTACAATAAATGATAAAATTGGCATTTCACTCAGTACTATACAAGTTATTTAATATATATTAATCAAGAGACAATCATATCAAGTAATTAAATTAATAAAAATTGCAAAGTAGCAAAACTGACACGAAAATATACTGAAAACACAGTGGTTCTTTAGTCTTTTTCAAGGAGTAGCAGGAAATTTTTCAACCTGGGTGATTTCCAAAATGTTTTTAAAAAAATAATTTAAAATACTGGAAGTTCATTCAAGAATGCCAGTAAAAAATTACATAATTTTTAACTAATCATCAAGATATAATCTTACAGACTGTCTTTCACATGGAAGAATGCAAAGAAAATTACTTAAAGTAGGTGCTGGATTAAACTGTATGTTGTGATCATGTTTATAGACGAGTCAAGCGATAAAGATTCTTCGTTTTAAATCACTGCTTACATCTTAGATTTAGTAAAAAGTAATGAAGATAATTTGCATGCTTGGTTGGACACAGACAAATTTATTACCATCACACTTAAAGATGATTAGGATGCATATCTAGTCACAATACCATACATCCAAGTCGACAGATTTATTTAGATAGCTCTATGGCCTGAGCAATCGTGCTTTCAAGCTCTCTCAGCTGTGCATCTCATACATGCACAGCATGTTTACCTTTTATGGCAGAGTGTATAAATATCATCTTAATGAATAGAAGTTTGCCAAAACAGACCATTAACTGATTATGCTAATTGTTAATAAATGCTATTTAAATGCAAGTATTCATAAACTGATCTAAAAAGCTGTGTCGCACAGAGTTAAAATAAAATGAACCAAAGAGATGGCCAGTCTGTTAATAACACATAGGACATCCTTTAGCCTTCAAAACTGCCAGCACCCGGTGTGGCACTGATTCCACAAGCTGCTGATATGTAGTCTAAGGTATTCGATACCAAGCACTCACCAACTGGTCCTGCAATTCCTGCACATTACGAGGGAGTGCCATGGCAGCACGAATTTGGTTTCCCAGGTGAGACCACAAATACTCTATTAGATTAATGTCAGCTGAATTTGGAGGTCAAGACATGACTTGAAAATCACTGGAATGTTCCTCTAACCGCTCCCTGACGATTCGACACTTATAACATGGTGCATTATCCTGCTGGTAAATACCATCCCCCGCCTAAAATATTATCATGAATGGGTGAATGGTCTGCAACGATGTTCACACTGCGCACAGACGCCAGAGATTGTTCTATGGAAATTATAGGTCCTAATGTGATCCATGAAAACATTTAACACAGCTTAATACCCCACCTTGTCTCCATCCAATTGTGCATCCGAGAGTCAGGATTTTGTTTGGAAATCAGTGTATTAGCACATGCCCATCAATATGATAGTCCGCAAAAAGTCTGCAATATAATTTTTCCAAAAAAAAAAGGCATCATTCACGACAGAAAATTGTATTTGAACAACTGCAAAATGAAACTGCTTTCATGGTAACTCAATACCAAAATGGTGGTGAAGGAAAGGAATCTGCAATAAGATAGGATTAAAAAGACTAATTGGTTCAAAGGATCGAAAATCCCTTTCTTACAACCGTTAGGTCATCTATTTTTGATGTCAAGAGATAAGACATCTATTAAATTTTTTTAACTCCAACTATAGACGAACTACAATACAACTAGAGACTGGAACAGTTACATGCATGAGGTATGTGCCACAGCTTTAACTGCTCCGCCTAAGTTGAAAATCGACAGATGTGGCAACATTATTGAAGTAGACAAAAGCCTTTACAGTAGCAGAAAGAAAAACATTGGATGTATTCTTCCGCCACAATGGGATTTCGGCAGGCCGTGCAGAGAATCAAATGAATGTTTCTTAATCACTGTTCCAGATCGATCAGGGAAACCTTCTTGAAGAACATATTGCAGACTGAATCTTTATTTATACCAACTGCTGGAAATCATATTTTTAAGTCACACGAGCTACAAGATGACAGCTTTGAATATTTTACTGTGAACTACAATTTTTTATGGACCCCAAAAGAGGACACCCAATAGAGTGGCTGTGGGCACTGCTAAATAGTATAATAAATGCCATCAAGGCACTACTTGACAGCTTTTCAGTTCTTATTTGTCCGAGTTTATGTACAGACATTTCCAGAAAAAACTGAAATGTTAGAAAACATCAAATATTCATTCCTCCCATTTAATTTCACTTATGTTTAGCCTTTTTTAAATAAATTAAAAATAAAATGTATTATATGAATTTAACATTTCAAATGAAATTAATTATAATTATTCATTATAATTATGCTTTCTTTGAGTTGGCATCAACAATAATTCGGCAATTTTTTATGGCCCCTATAATGGAATTGTACACAAGATTTTATATATACAAAACCTTTAGATAAACAAAAATATATGCTTAAGAAAATAATCACAATTATAACAGATTAAAATAAATGAGAACCGTTGCAAATTTTTAATGGAAGAACCTGGAGCTTGAAGAAATTTAAAATGTTAAGAGTATATTTATTAAAAATATACACACCATATATACAAAAAACTGACATATATTAAGAACATAATCTATATCAGAAAACTTACTCTAAATTTCTTTAAAAAGTCTTCTGAAAGATTTTCTATGTGAGCATGAACAGATACATAGCTGTTGAGCTCTCGAAGGTGCTCTAAACTTGCTTGAGCTCTATTTTTACCAATATCTGCTTTTGTTAGGTAATACTATAAAAGAGATAAAACACTTCAGTTTCAGTAAAATAATTTCAATCTAAATTTATGGAACTAAATATTTAGATACCTGTGACGAAAGGTCTTTAACTTCACAAACACCTGTATCATGTATAGTAACACTTTTAACACCTCCAAGAATAATATTTTTTGCAACTTCAATGCCTAAGCCTCGAGCACCACATATCAGTACTTCAGCTGACTGCATCCGTCGCATAGCTTCATGACCCAAAACATACCTTCAATTAAAATGAAAATTTCATTAACATAAATATTACATTAAACGGAAAACAATTTTACCATAAGAGATCACATGAAAATCAAAAAACAAAAATACAATTTTACCTTAATGATTAGAAGACAAATATTCATAAAGTTATCAAATTTCTGGCAAATTATAATGAAAAAGGTATATACTGAATATATCAATCCTCCATGTACTACAGTGAACTGTACTTATGCACTAACTGATACTACTAATAATCTTTGAGGGCAATCTAATTTTCCCTTTGGCAACAATAAAACAGTAAAAAAAATCTGAAAGCTTTCAGATTTTACATTATGCCTAAAGGAGTTTTTTCAGCGTTTTGTGTGTTACCATTGTTTATTAAATATCACGTTCTTCGCACCTAAACCATAAAATTCATTTCAAGAGCAATATCGCAAGATAATTTTAAACAATCTCACGTCCTGGAGATAAAAATGTTTTTTTATGTACAACATTGCCATTGCTCGCTTTGAAATCCTTGAATTTGTTACTCAAAAATTCGTTAAATTTTTACAAAATATGAAATCGATAATAAAACAAATTCCAAATTTGGGCTTCTAGATGCCCATATTCGCAGTAGGATTACATTATTCAAAATTCGATGGCTCTAGGTACCGTTCTTTTATCACACTGCAAGAAACATGCATACATTTATGCACATTCTTCATTATTTAATTTCTTTAGATATAATACAGGGCTGCAATATTTGATGGCAACAGTTTGAAAAGTGAACCGACATTTAATGTTTCCGACGAAAAATACTGAAATGAAAATAATAGTCCTTCAGGCACAAAGCCCCTTTGGATTAATTATTAAATTTTTATTTACCAATCCCAGGTAGGAAAGGGTTTAATTGTTAGGTAAGGATGGCAAGGTAGGATTTAGCCAATATAACATGAACTATAGCACTGCATTTTGCCACTTAAATTTGGCAATTTCATTATTTCATTACTAACTTCTGAACTTAACACCAGATTTAAAAAAGGTTTACTATGTTCACAAGGGGCATATATTACAGGTTGTGAATCAAGGCTGAAATAAATTACAAACTACTACAATTGATAATGATGAAAAACAAGAGCTAATAAATGCTGAAATGCTAATAATATTTCTAGGACACCAAATGGAAGAGAATCTGCCAAGTACATTTCATAATTTAAGTTAACAAAGGTTACAACCAAATTCAACTCTGGATGACAAATTACAGCTATGTTAAACTGGAAAAATACTACAAAAACTATTTTCTTTTATACTTCAATGTCATGCTCTAAATATTTTCCCATTATTTAAAGAGGTAAATTTACTAAATTACACTGGTTATCATAAATTAAAGAAAAATCACAAAAATAGCAATAATTGCCTCAAAAATAAGCCAAACCGTGTAAAATTTGAATGTGTTGCCAAGTACGAGTAGCTGAGTAAAACTGCAATAAGCAAATTAGTAGTGCTGCACTCGGAATACGTGACCTGCAAGGAGCATAAAAGTCCATGTTTAAGAGCAAGCCCATGTATTTCACTGTGATAGTGACATCAGAAATCTGAGATAGCCAATTCGTAACAATGACCTCCAGGCATAATTTGCCTACAGAACTACGATGGAGAGCCATTGGGAGAGTAGGCTGGACAAAGTCAAACAGAAGTGGTCAGATGGCTAAATGTAAGTCCTGTGGTTCACAGACTTTAGAGGCAATTTCAAACCAGATTCGGCATCTAGGAGGTTCAACCAAGGATGGCCAACTGCTACGACGAGCGTTGATGACCGATATTTAACATTATGTGCACGCAGGAATAAAAGCACTACTCTTGAGTCTTCTTAGATCCTCCCTTGCTGCAGCCACCGGAAGGTTGGTGTCAACGTCAACTGTGCATAGAAGGCTTCACGAAGGTTGTGTATGCGAGGCGACCAGCCATTTGTGTGCCGCTCACGTCACACCATGAGGGACCGTTTGCAGTGGGCACAACAACATGTTCACTGGATGCCTGATCAATGAAGGGCTCTCTTCTTTAGGGGTAAGTCTAGGTCTAGTCTAGAAAGCCATAGTGGGCAGTATTTGATATGGAAAGAACCTGGAAATCATTATCATTGGTCAAATATCCGTGAAAGAAATGCATACAGAAGAGGCAGTGTCTGTGTTTGAGGTGGCACCTCTTTGGATGGACATAGAGACCTCCATGTCTTTCCAAGGGGAACCGTGAATGCTCAGGTTTATAGAGATGACATCCTTGATGCTTATGTGCGCCCATATACCAGGCAATAGGTGCTTTCCTTTACAGGACGACAATGCAAGACCACACAGGGCTCTCATCATAGATGATTATCTTCAACAACAAACAGTTATGTGCATGGAGTGGACAGCTCGATCCCCGGAAGTCCTATCGAGCTCGTTTGGAATGCTTTAGGGAGACGTCTAGCTGCTTTCAATCCGCCCCCTCAGATCCTTGCCACGCTTGCAACTGCTTTGCAAGAGCAATGGCTCTCGCTTCCTATGGAACTGAGAGACCGTACGATTGAAAGCATCGCACATCGCTGTATTGCTTCTAGAGGCGATCATATTCCATATTGAAGGTACTTTTCCTATAGCAAACTGACACCATCGATTTGTTCATTTTACACATGTGCTAATTTCTATACTACCATAATTGTCTGATAATTTCTTTTTATGTTATTTGATACCTTACTATGTCTTGTATATTGTGGGTAAGTTTCATGAAATTCTACATGTAACTTTTTCAGTAATCGTGATTTTTATGATTTTCCCTTAATTTATGATAACCAGTGTATTAAAGGTTTTTTTGATAAATGATGGATCCTTATGACTAGTTTATTTTTGTCATTCCTCAGCACAAAGCTTCTGATGGAAGAAATTCTTTATGACTATTACATAAATTATGAATATATTACACACATTTTAATCTCATGATAATTGGATATAACACATATGGAATCAATGATATCTGTAAGAATTCAAAAAATTTGTTATCAGTTTTCATCTATTGCTTTTTTAATTCATTCACATGTACAAACAACGAAAGTAGCAGTTAAATTTCCCTCCATTCCGAGTTTTTTTGTTAGTTTACATCCCAAAAATATGCCCACTTTAAATTAGTAATGAAAGTTACTAAACCACAAAATGTTACATGCCACAGATTTTTATTATAAACTCCTATACATTAATTTTATATTTCAAGATCTTAATGAAGCCTTACAAAATACTGCTTATTAACATCAGACATCACCATTTTGTGAGGGAAAACTTTTCTGAAAACCTTTAAGGGATATACAACTAAGCAATGATGAATCTGATAAACATTATGTGAAAAAAAGATGTATGTATATACATGTAGGAAAAGGATCTTGCATACATATAGAGAAAGATCTTAAAAATATACATACTACCTAAATCAAAAGAATAATTGTACTTTAGCAGCAAATTATATTGTAACAAAGCTACATTAAGTGCTAAACTCATAAACCTTCCAAAGTTTTACAAAATGCAAAAGAAAAAATTGAGAACCAGTAAGAACCATTTTAAAGAAAACAAAAATAGAAAAGTTAAGACCAAATGGCCAAATTGTTCAAACAGATTGTATCATTTTTAGCTCTTCTTACGGGGGCTGACAAAAATAGTTCAATTCTTCATTCCAATAAATGATAGCCAGATCAATGTTTCTGATATTACGTAATTTTTAAACTGTGAAAACAAGTTATAAACAATTGCACAAAACCATCCCCATAAATATAACCATATACGAATTACACTGGGAACTCTACGATGTCTCAATTTCTATAACTTTTCAGCACCCTGCATAATATGGATAGAATGACTAAAAAATATAAAATAATGATTAGTTTAAACTATAACTGGTTCCCCATTGTATTCAGAATGAAAAGCTAAAATACTGTTATAAAGAATATAACTTTAAGAATGGACACACTTGACTAAGTTCTAGAGCATTACATGATATTACGCAAAACAAGGCAACTGGATTACTGATAAAGGGAAGATAAAGCTAACACTAAAGTAACTAGCCACAGTGAAGCTGAAGTTGTATGTGAATCAAATGATTCAAGCAGTAACAGTAGATAAATTATCACAAAAATACTATTTCTATAGAAAATCTGATGTATATACCACAACTTCCTTGTAGGGAATTAAATTATACACATTTTTTCTTGCATTTTATTTAAACTCATTAGACTGAATTAAATCTACTTTATGGATAGCACACAAACCACAACAGAATAAGTGCACTCTTTAAAATTAACTATATTTGTTTATCATAGCGACACTCTGGTGCTAGGTTCACTTAACAACGTTTTATCTCATTCATTTTATAAATCAGAATGCACAAAAATTATGTATATCATCCAAAGAATTACCTAATCGTTGCCACATGTTTTATTAAACTACTAAAATAAATCTAAAACAACGTGCAAAAGAAATTAAACAAAAAAAAGGGGACAAGAAAACAGTTTTCACGTGTGATTCAGTATTTCTCATTCAATTAATTCAGTTCTCACTTTGCAACAAGGCAAAAATACAGGAAAACACAAAATACCCATATTAAAAATTGCAAAGTAAATCTTAAGCACTTATTTCCTCGAATAAATTCTAGAATGGATTAAGCATGATTTCATTCACAATAATAAACGAAGGCGTTATCTTTGTTTTTGCGAAGCTCAGTTTCTCTAGATTGGCAATAAATCCACTACTCTGCTAAGTTTCAAATGTAAACAAATATGGCTGCTATGGCCAAAAAATTGGGCTTAGTTGCACTTGAACAACTTTTAAACTGTTGATAATTCTACAACTATAAAATGGAGGTTCACTAAAAGCATAAAAACCTTAATAGAAAGATACGAACAACATAATTCAATCATTTCTAAAACAAGAAAATGCACAATTTACCAATATACAAGAATAAAGAAACTCAGTGAGCCGAGTAACAGAGTGGATATATATATATACCATACATACATTTATGGTGCAGCCAATTGCAACCAAAATAGGAGGTGCACATCTATATGTTGGTAGTCCTATAGGATAATAGATATGGAGGATAGATAGGACTACATGTTAGTAGTCCTATATACAAAATTTCAGCGTTCTGAGGCCACTTGTTTTTTAGGTATGCAAAATACATATATATACATACATGTGTATAAACGCCATGAAAAAAATCTCTTCTGAATCCATTTTAAAGAAGTTTTAGAATTTTTTGGGGGAAAAAAGGTCCTTTATTCTGTCCTTACGTACGAATGTCAAGCAAAAACATCAGTAAAATTAGACTTTAAAATTGTTAAGCACAGTCATGTGCTGCATACAATTTTCTCACCTTTTCCTATGCATTGGGAAGAATGACATATAATCTGAAGAGATAAATACATAGGCTCACACTCCTGTGCTGAGTAATACTTCATATACTGCATGTATTTGTGTACTGTTATTTCAACTATATAAAGCCTAAAATACTAATGAAATGTCCCTGTTATGCAGTACTTTATATTGCAGCTTTTATTCACATTTTTCGACCAACATAATGAGAAAAATATGCATTACTATATTTTTGTTAAACTAAGCTGAAAATTAAAGCATTTCAGGAAAACAAAAATATTAAGTTGTAATCAGTGGACAACTTACTATATACTTGGATACATTTTAAATATCATTATACATAACAGTAAGCAAGTTAAGAAGCTATAATATAATAAAGTTCTCTTTTTATTATCATATAAATGCACTATGTTTAAAATTAATCACTGATTACTGATATCCGATTACAACAGTGAGATAGTTTATTATATAACAGTCCTGAGACTAATATAAAATTTCAGGTTCTCTGGATTTTGAAAGCACATTTTTCTTACACTGAACTCGGGAATTACTTGAAAAGCTTTCTTACTGGCAAATACCACTACTATACTCTGACATTTCTAAAAACATTATCAATTATTTCATATGTTTAACACAAGTGCTTTTAAATCATCCTCAATTTCTTTACATATGCTATTTTATAATAATTTCAAAAAAGTATGGAACTTTCTGGTCAACAACACACCTCCACAAAAGGCAAGAAAACAGGCATACAAGGTTCATATGCATTTCTGCACACACAAATTAAGTACTTAAGGACTTTTAAAATTAACATTAATGAAATTAATGAATTAAATTACATCAAATTTATGGAAAAAAACTAAAGACCTATTAGCAATGGAAACTGAAATTCAATTGATGATATTATCTATGCTCTGAACTTCACTTTTGTGATACAATCCTAAGAATACAATAGATCTGTAATTAAGACGCATTATAATGGTCGGCCTGAAATTTTTTAGATGCGCATAAGTTTTTAAAGTTGTTCTTATGAAATTTTAGAAGTGTTCAAAGTAGTCTCCTCCAGCATCAGTACACTTCTGCAGGAGAATTTTCAAACGAAAATGCCTCGAGCCATTCATTTATTGGAATCTATGAAAAAATACATTTATAGCCTCATCAAAATCATCTTTGGAATAAAAATAATGTCCACGTTAAGTTTTTCTTTACATTAAAAAACAGCCAAAAGTCACCCATTGCTGAATCAGATGAACTGTGTGGATGTTCTATCACTCTGATGCATTTTTAATCAAGAAACTCGGCTATCAATCTTCCTGAACAAGAAGATGCATTGTCATGGTGGAACATGAGTCCTCAACAATCACTTCGTGAAGAATTTCTGGAACACACTCAGCAGTGTACAAAAAATGGCACACATTTTTTTCCCCCATGACACACTGTCTTTTCACCATTGTGGGCATAGGATCATCTTTAAAGACCCATACTTTATTTTCTTGGCATGTTGCATATAAAAAATGGTACACGTTTTAGAAATAATGCGATGGCCACATCTTTCAGCAATTTAAGGGTTTCTTTACTGATTTTGACACATTCCTCTTTTTAGTGATCAGTTAAATTATGGGAAACTCAACTGCAAACTAGTTTTTTTCATATGCAATTCTTCATGAACAATTTTATATATGCCAGCGAATCTAATGTTAAGTTCCTTCTGTATTATCTGGTTGGTACGGCAATTATCATCGATTAACATTTTCTGTATGGCAGACACATTATTTGGGATTGCTCTGACAACAATCTTTTTGTGAGTTCTTCATCCTGAATAGCGTTGCATCCTCTATGAAACTCTGTAAATCATCTAAATATATTAACATGAGATGGATAGATGGCATTCTTCTTGATTTAATGCCGCTTAAAATCACAGAATGATATATTTCCGCATCAACTCTTTTTTCTTCGGCTTAATTATTCTGCGTTAAACTACTTGCGAGTGGCAAGTAAAAAATCATTTGCTAGTCTAAAATAGTTCAGATTTTCAAATCTAACCATCAATTTTTTTTCTGCAGCTCATCATCTCTACATACCTAAAAAATTTTTGAGTGACCTACGTATTATTAAACATATTCTAATACTGAACATAATTATATAAACATAAAACACATACTTATAAAACAAATATGAATATAAAATCAACTTTGTAAAATTTATCAAGTAGTAGTATATATTTTACACTTATAATAGTTGGACACATTTTAAAGCAGATTAATGACATTTTATTTACATTTTACTAAAAGTTAGCTTTATGTTAAATTTTTTTTTAGTCCAAAGGGATTTAGTCCCGAAGGACTATTACTTTCGTTTTGCGATTTTGCGTCGAATCATTAAAACGTTGAATCACTTTTCAAATTGTTGCCACTAAATGTTATCGCTCTGCATTAAAGTTTAAAAAATGAAAAATCTGCATAAATGTATGCATGTTATTATTATTATTATTTTTTTTTGACGTAGCTTTCTCTTCAAAAATCGTCTGCGTGCGTTGCACGGGAAAATAAAAAGGAATTTTAATTACAGTTCTAAATAAATAGCCAAATAAATGTGAAATTCGTAATAATATTCTCTAAAACTTTAACGAATTTTTCATTAACAAACTCAAAGATTTCAAAGCCAGCAATACCAACGTTGTACAGAAAAACATTTTTATCTCCAGCGCGTGAGAGCGTGTACCGAAATTTCTAAAGATATGCTTAATTTAAAATTATTTTGCGATATTGCTGTTGAACTGAATTTTATGGTTTAAGTGCGAAGAACATGGTATTTAACAAATAAAGGTAACACACAGAATGTTAAATAAACGTCCCTTTGGACGTAATTTAAAATCTGAAACATTTCAGATTTTTTTTTTTTTCTCAATTCGTTACATTTGATCAGTCTAGAGATTTAGTAAACAGAAGATTTTATATCAAACAGCATAAGTTAAAATGAGAAGTTAAAATCATAATCAGCATGATTCACAACGGAAGCCTGGCCGTTGCCACTATTACTGCTTGCCTACAGAGACCTGTGGTTCATTACAGATCTGAATGTCTGATGTTGGCACGATTTTTAAGCATTGAAAGTTAGTTAAGCTCTGTCTAATGCAGTTAGCATTGTAGCTTCTTATAGAGTTCCTGTAGTTGTAACATATTTAATATACTTTAAGGTTCCAATAAGCTGCTAATGGACCAGAGCTGATGAGTTGTTTTGTATTATTTTAAAGTCTCACTAGCTGTAAAAAATAAGTTTTACATTACATTTTTATGTTGTATTTGTGACCAAAGTAAGGATTAATGAAAGGCAATAACTTGCTTTAACATGAAGAAAACTTTTAAGGGTCAGCAATTAGTTACAAGTAATTAAAGTAGGTAGCCTGATACCCTAAGTCATCAAAGATTTACATGGTCGCTATTAAATTTTATTTATTTTCCTTTAAATATGGGCTAAGCACTATGAAAATTACAAGCTAAGAGCATTGTAATTTATGACACTGATTTTTAAACTATATTAGGATAATTATAAATTAAAAGCTAAGAAATGTTTGCTTTATAGCAACAACACAACAAAATACTTATTCATCATTTAAATTTGAAAACTTCCTAAACATTTTGCCAACTAATTTATATCAATTTCCTCCTCTTCTCTTTAAGCATCGTTTCTAACAATACAAAATTTGTTTCAGTAAGAAAATCAATGTTACCATTAGTATCTGCTCCATCCCTTAACTTGCCAATATTTCACAATATAGCTATGAGATTTTACTCGATCTTGTAAAAGTTAAACAGTCAAAAAACCCTAATAGGAGCAAAGCAAATTATCACTATGTCTGAAAGTAGCTACAAGGTCAGATAAAGGTTTAAGTAACCTTTTTATTTAGAACTTAGTACATAAATGTAAGTTCTCATGCTAATAAAATCAGTTACAGCTTGTGATGATGTAACTAAACAGGAAAAGTCAAAATCAAATTAAAAATGTGTACTTGTAGTGAGAGACTACATAATTTAATTTTAATCTCAGCTGGCTCAGTAATTTTTACCGATGTAAGAAATTCAAATGCAGGCAGTGATAATGCAAAGCCAAATAATACAAATTATCAAAGCTGGTAGGAACTAACGTAGTGTGCATATACAAGCCAGAAACAAGCAGACTTACAATCCAAAAATCTCAGTTTAAACCCTATTTAACTAATTTGCATTCTGGTGAGGAAAATAGATGCTAATGCAAAAGCTAAAATTATAACTCATACGTTGACTTAAATAATAATGCCCTACATGCTTTTATTCATATTCTTTCTCGGCAAGTTTCATCATTTCAATTTTTTAGATTAATTAAAGATTTTTATTATTCTAAAAAAATATGTATTTAGAATGTATAAAAGAAACTTAATTTTATTTTAGTAATATGAGCATTGAGAATAAATATGAAATGATATATGGTCAGGACAGGTGTGGCAGAATTATTAAAATTTAGTGACACACCTAGGCAAGAAAATCTAGGAATGGCAAAATTTTCAGGATCTAGGACAGGCACTGGGAGCAGAATTTATGGAGACACTAGGCAGCAGAATTTAGGACCCACAGAGATTGTATCAAGGTAGGAAATGCCTAGCACTAACCCTTTGATGCAACTCAGACATATGAGAAGACTGTTTTAAACTGTCAGGTTTCAATTTCTTTGCCTGTCCATGTGATGAGATTGGAAGTATATTTGATATTTCCCATACTTGCGTCTAGTAAAAAGAGGGAAGATAAACATATGAAGAAAAAGATCTCCAAGTTCAGACGTAGAAAATTGAAATATTGTGTTTCTGTTGTTTTTCCAAAAAAGAAATTCATCACAAACTTTCCTTAAAATACATCCATTATGTGTTAATGCTTAGAACACACTTTCCATTTTGTCCCATTTTTCTGGAATTGTACGTCTATAAACCTTGAATTTAAATCCTTTTTAAGTTTCCACGGTGCAATGTCTAAAATCCAAAAGAAATATTTTCCATACTAATTCTATAACAAAAAGGCAGAATTATTTTTAAAAAGAAATTCGGACAAAAAAGTAAAATAAATTTTACAGAGAAAACATTTACATTCTGAAACAATTACACATGCAAAAACTCTTACCATGAAAACATATAAAAGGCATTTCAAAACAATTATAGATAGATTGCTTCTGGTAAGAACTTTTTCATATATTGTGCTTTATAGCATTTATTACCTTGTTTATTTTTCAGATCCAAAATATTCTAATAAGAAGCTGACAAAATGGAAAGTAATGTCATTATAATATTTTTATTTTTCTGTGTCATATTATATTATTTTGTAAGGTTTTAAAAACTAACAAAGTTTTATTTTAATTTGACTCTGTCTATCCCTTCTCATTTCAACTTCCCGTTAAAAGAAGCGCGCGTTTCAGCTTTATGCTAATTTGAAGTGGAGCGAAGTAGTATTTAAACGAAGGGTATAAACCTTTCAGTGTGAGAGAGCTTTTAGTCTCAGACCACGGTTACTACTCTATTCAACGTTCGCCTGACTAGCTAGTATTTAAATTCTAAGCCGTAGCGCTTTTACGTGATTACTCATTGAAGTAAATCCAAGTGCATCAGTATTAGTTAATCTTGCTACGCAGCATTTAGTTTAAGAGGCCAACCTCGTGTTATAGCTCTGTGAGCAAGGACTATTTAATTTCTATTTAGCTTTTAGTTTAAATTATTTGATTGTTCATTTTAGACCCAAGTGCAGTCTCTACTTTCTGTATCCCTCCCGAGTTGGGAGGTGGTTGTAAATAATTATGGTTTAATAAAAGAGGATTTTAAGTCCCTTTAAAGTGCAGTTCTTCTACCACTTAATCACAATATTCTACCACAGAACATAGCTGCATTCAGCTCCCTGTTCCAGATCAGGATTTAAGGAGTTCACAAAGATTTTTTCCAAGAACATGCACCAAACACTCGGTCCTGACAATTTTATTTTAAAAGTTACTTCTTAACTAGAATTCTATTATATTATTTTAATGAAATTTATCAATGCTGCAATGCTTTTATAAAATTGTCGAAAAATTCACAAATCTCCGAATTACAAATTTTGTATCGAAATTGATCTTAAAATCACCAAAATATTGAATTATAAGCCGTCAAATTTAGAAAAGGTTTAATAAAAGAATTCAAATGTCTCAAAAGGAAAAAGTTGTTTATGAGCTCTTCATTAGCAAAAAAGAAATAATTTTGCTTTTTTTTTTTTTTTTTTATATTTTTTTTTTTAGAAAAAAAAAAATATTTTTTTTTTTTTTTTTTTTTTTTTTTTTGAAATGCTTACATTTCACTTCTTGCCCAGTAACTCGCATCACAGCATTTATATCAGAAGCAGGGATAACTAGTCAAATATATAGTTATCAGCAAATCACCAAAAAATATTCCCCAGAATGGTAATTCACACTCAAAATGACAGTAGTAAAACAGACAAAAATTTCAGATGATTAAAATTAAGGACCTTCTGCTGATTTTGGTGGAAATTAAAGACTTTTGAGAATCAAAAATCATTTCCAAAGAACCCAAGGACTTAAGAATCATATGAATCCTATTATAGTACCCAATAACTTTTCTATTTATAATACAGACTGCACATAAAGCTGAAAAAATAATTTCTAATGAAATTAAATGGTTTAAATATGCTTCTTGCAAATTACTTTTTAATTCCTTTTGCAAATAAACTATTTTAATACACAAAAATGCTGAATAAACAAACATGATGTTAGTGTTTTAGACCGGAGATGGTGAAATCTTGTTAAAACAAAACAGAATTAAGTAAAAAAAAAAAACTTACAGCTGTCGAGAATAAAGTCCTTCATCAATGCTATTGGTGGTTGAATTTTCCTGGTTTGTTGAGCCATTTTGTGCCATTTCACCCTTAAAAATTAAAAAATAGTAAATTTAAATGTCAAGCACTTACTTTTTTTTTTATAATGGTATATTTAACTCTAAATTTCGAATTCATTTTCAATTTCATTTCCCCACTGTGTTTAGACAAAGTTTAGTAATATTACACATTCAATTAACATATACAACAGATTTCTTAAATATACAAAGTTTAAAATATAAGATCATCATACACATTTGTATATTAAAAATTATGCTGGTAAAACATAACAAAATTACACTATTTGTAAAATTAGTGAATGTAAAAATTGCAGTCCATTTAGTATTGCAATTATTAACTTATTTTCAATCCCTATTTAATCTATTTAAACTATGCATACCCAGCCATTTTCAAGCGTTTCCACTACATCTTCGGCGGCCATTTCTTGCGGTTCTTCTGGCCCACCATTACTACCAGCAGTAGAGCTACACGCTGTTCCCATAGCGACGAAGATACCCAAACAAGACTATGCGCATAGCAACGCGCGGCAGACGATTCTTTGCAGTTATTTAAATACCTTTCTTGAAATTTTCAAACGAAATACTCTTCCAAAATGAAATATTTCATTTTTGTGATCATATACAACTTCGCAATTAGAAATATATGCATTTAAAAGTTAAGGCATAAGTACGATTCTTACAAATCTAAAACTGGATATGTTTTAAAAATTAGGTAAGTACTATTTTTTCAATAATGTTAATTGTAAATAGGGATCATTATTTCCCAGGATGCAGATAACGTATTTTCGGCCGTAAATTAGCAATCATTTTTCTTATTTCAGTACAAAATCACTAAAACCGATAGGCCCCGAACGATGACATTCAGTAACCACAAATCCCAGTGACGTCTACACAGTCAACTAAAAACGGCCGAAATTGTAGATGCTTTCAATCTTGTACAGATCAATGGTTTAGTTACACGTCACATACGCCAAGGTCAATCAGTTAACCAATAAATGACGTCAGTCGGGTAGCCCGAATTCCCACCCTCACACCAGTAAATACGATTAAAATATTAAATGCATGAAATTCTAGCACATGCACATCATAAAATCGAAACTTGCATTCAATTTAAAACATATAACCAAAAAGTCGCTTAAATTCTCTACTCAGTTTAAATATACATCACACAAGAATTTTGCGTATTATTACAACTTTCATCTCAAATTAAAATCGATTTCCTTTATGAAATAACGAAAAATCTTTTATGTACATATTTCGCATTGTTAAAAAAACGGCGGCACCTAGATCCAGAGCCGGCGCATGACGTACGGTCGCACCGGGCGGTAAAATTTTCGGAACTAAGGCAACCAAAGAGCAGTAAGCTTTAGGGAGGCAAAATTTGAGACGCGCTAGACAGCAGAATTTAGGGAATTGCATAGCAGCAAAATTCGGGAGCCACATAGACTGCATCAAGCGGCATGAAATACCTTTCTCCAGCCCTGCCCAAATCCACCAGTTTTTGAAAATAGTTTTCCCATCCGAACATGTGCACCTTGATCCCGAATTTTAATTTCGTATTTATTTCTATTTCATGCTTTGTGCGAAATTAATGAAATTTTGATTAACAACCTCGATGATTTAAAAGCAATATAGCGCCGCTTTGAAAAGCATAATATTTTTGTTTTTGAAATTTCATAGACAAATTCAGCGATGTTTTGCCGTGAAAAGAACGTGTTGCCACTGTGCGAAATAAAATATTTTTATCTTCCATACACTGATACGTTGCCTTTCAATAAAGCGTAATATTCTTTCAAATTTAATCTGACATATTAACAAACTAAGCAATTTAAAAGCAATAAACCGAGATTATCTTTCAAATTCTTAAGTACTAACTCGACCGGAGAAATACTAGCAGGACTCGGTAAAAACATTATACATATATATTCTTTTTTTCTTTTTTTATTCTATCATAGGCGATTAGTATAAAAAAATTGAAGGTGGCTTTCAAAACATGTGAGTTTTCAATCATCAAAACAATTAAAGTTATTAAAAATACCTGAATTAATAAATACACAAGCAGCTGTCCTTACATTAACGTTATATGACAAGAAGTGCCTTTACTAGTTAACATCCAATTCCTGCATTAAATATTATATGCAGAGTAAAGATAAACAGTACTTTGACATCAAAACAAAACTTCACGGTAAACGAATACGAAAGAATGAGTTTCCAAAGGATTCCCTGCACTGGAAAGAGATCAACATCCTGTCTTCAAAAACAAAGAAACCGTATACACGCTAACCCGATGGAAGTGAACGAACCTTTTCGGGAAAAAAAGCAGCAGGAAGCTTTTATTTGAACAATGGAAATAAATAAAAAAAAAAAAAAGTTTCGTCCGCGAATAACATATGACGTGGAAAATGTTCACGTTATTTCTCAAAATTTAGTTAACTAGTTAAATGACAAGGTCGATTGATTCCCTGTTGCGTTTAAATTCCCCGGCCACATGTGCAGAATCAACAGTGAGCATAGAGTTATCCTGCATTGAAAATAAATTATTTAATACACACAAGTACATTCTATGAAGAATGTTTTTAGCCACTGAAAGGGAATTTGATATCACTATACAAGAGCCTGTCAGACAAAAAAAAACAGCAATACATAAATTTAATCTCGAATTAAAATTGGGATATAAACAATCAATTCACCTAAGTTATTGAAGCAAAATAATACAGTAACAATAAATTTAAACAAGAAATTCACATACATTCATGCTGGAAAGGGGAATAAAGTTTTAAAAAATTTCCTAGAAAAATAAGGATTCAAATTAATGAAATTTTAATACAGAAATATTAAGAAAAGAAACAAAAGACCTATCCAAATTTAAATCTGATAACACAATACAATTTTGTTCGAACACACAAAATTCTTACAAATAGTTTATAACTTTTATGCATAGCATCACATCAACACCATTTTAACTTAATTCACACTTTGATTCTTTATTCAAGTCAATGGGCTCAGTTTTGTTCAATACAAGTACTAGTTTCACAATATAATCCACAATCTCTATACGTCATAACACTTACTTCATCAAACTAATGAACCTGGAAAAATGACCACTATTTTTTCGAAGTGAGGCATACTGAGAAGCAGTGAGGGAGAGGAATGGCAGTAAAAAGACAATCTTAACCTACTTTCTTTAATATTTTTAAGCGGCATTACTGGTAAAAGTGATTTGCATATATGGCATGCCAATGCCTATAATTTTCATGTCCTCTCGAGGTCTATGCATCGTGTAAATTTTAAACCTATTACATTCAGATGGTCTGCAGTTTGTGTTTACAGTAAGTTTAAGCAATTACTCCCACATGCAATACACTTTTCATGCTTACATCCACTAAGGGAACTATTTCTAACATAGTACTCGTTAAGGGAAAATGGCTTGTATTCAAGTCAACAAGAGACGAAAAACTAAGAAAACCAACAATGCGGTTAGTCTATTTGCCTGAAAGCAAACTTCCAGTATTTAGCAATTTTAACCACTCAGCCACAGTGGGCTTTGCAAATTAAAAGATTTTTGATTTGAGTGTGTGCTACAGGACACAAATCAAGAACATGGCAAAATGGTCACGTGAACTTTCAAACCACATAATAGAAATGCTTGAAGGCTAAAGAGAATGGATACTATACCATAAATGGACATTGCTGGTAATAAAGTATCAACAGCAATAAAAGTTCTGAAAATATTTCTCATGCTTCGTATTTGAATAGAATATTTTAAATGAAAGAATTTTGTTTCTAATTTTTAACACAAGAATATGTCATTCATATTTTTCACAAATTTTCCATATAAGAGAATAATGTTGATTACCACCAAAAAAGTTTCCTTGCAATTGGATTATGACAAATCAATCAATATTCTTGCTGACTTTTCATCTATTGACTACAATCATCTGTAATTATGCTAGTGCATATCAGGAAATCCAAATCTGTGTACTCCCAGAATAACATATTTTTTCTGTTTTACTGGGACGGGAGACATATTTCAGCATCCAGGGTTAGTTTTATATGTAGGCTGCTATGTACTATCTGCAGAGGCTCTAAAATAAGGTCAATATGTAGGCTGCTGATATGTACAAATCTGCAGAGGCTCTAAAATAAGGTCAATTTCAAAGTAGTCCTTTAAGTAATTTAATTTTTAACTAAGATAAAATTTGCATAAGTAATTTATTATTTCTTCCATGTTATATCTAGAAAGAACACAAAATTTAGAAACATTCGGTTTAACCTTTTGAGCTTGGAGATTTAACTCCTGTAAGATCCTTAAAACTATATGGAAATGTTAAAATTTAAAGTCTAAATAAATACTAAAAATTTGTGGTGAAAATGTAATGCTTAAGAGAGAAAACTGACAATTTAAAATATGCAGTTTTTATTTCAAATATGACTTGTACTATACATTGTTCATGTATCTCACCACAAATTTTTTGTAGCAAAAAAAGCTTTCAAATTGGAAGGAGAAATTTGTGCAGTGTACATAATTTTCGAAAGAATGGAAAGAATTTACAAGATATTACAAATGAGGTCATCTTCAAATTCTGAAGATGTAAGAAAGAAAAGGGGAGTATAGGGAAATATGGATCCTTAATACAAAAGACTTTTGAAAGAGATAAGTGATTAAGACTCCAGGCACAAACTTGACAGTTCACCCCAATTTTTTAGCTTGGAAAATGAGAAGAAAGACAAAGCTACTAAACTGGACATCCTCCTATTATCAAACAGAGAATAAGAAGGATAATATAATGGCCCTCCCACCCTCAAAGGCTAAAAAAGGCACTATAAGGTACACATACAGGGTGATTCTAAATTGCTTTTGCAAATTTAGAGCGGTGGTAGTGTATGTTGAGAAAGCAAATGTACGAGACTAAAAGTTATACATTTTGATTTATTGTTTAGTGAAAAACTTACAGAAAGTGCTCAAAATGTAGAGCACACGTGTCATTACACAGATGGCATCGGAAGGAATGACTGGCGCACCCTCCCAAAGATTCCTGGTATAATGTTGATTTTGTCTGTGGCAACAATGATTTTCGCCATGAGATCTTCATCTGAGACCACAGGCATCTTGTACACTAAAGATTTCAGCTGTCCTCAGAAGAAAAAGTCCAGTGGGTTGAGGGTCTGGTGAGGTAGGAGGACAAGCCACAGGTCCACCACATCCGATTATCATGCAGGATATGTGGCATTCAAAAGGTTTCGGACCATGATGGAAAAATGTACTGGGGCTCTCGTGTATAAACAACATGTCTCTGCGTGAAGAGCAGAACAGCCTGCAATAAACTGGGAAGTACTTGTTCGAAGAAGATATGGTATGTTGCACCGGTCAAACAGTCTGGCATGATGTAAGGGCCTGACAAGTAATCACCTAGGATATCTGCCCAGACGTTTTGCAGAAAATTTCTGCCAATGTTTATGAAGGGTAGTGCAGTGGAAACTGCTGTTAGACCAAACATAATGATCGTGTATGTTGAAAATGCCTTCTCTGCTGAATGTTGCCTTATTACTAAATATTAGTGCAGGAAATAGTGGATCGTTATTCCTTGTTCCAAGCAGCCACTGCACATAGTCTGCTCAGCAGGGATAAGCATCTGTGTCCAAAGATCACACTTTTTGCACGTATTAGAGTGCATACATTCCTCGTGTAAAATACGCCACACCACTAGCTAAGAAATAAGAATTTTGTGTGCCACCACTTGCGTACTCGTAAAAGGAGCTGCTTCAAATCCAGTCAAAACTCTCTTACATTTCTGCCATTCATGCACTTCGCGAACGTCATGCGTTGATTTCTGAGATGGCAAAAGAACCAGTTTCTCGCAGTCTTCAATTAACACTGAAAAAGGGTACATGACTTGGAATCCGAAGAGTTTGAAACCTTTGTCCGTACAATCTTCATGCTTTGTGCCCCTTCCCTTTTGCTTCACCGTATGAGAGGTGAATAACTGCCAATCCCTCGTATGTGTACTCCATCAGAGCATTTATAAAACGTTTCAGACAATGTTATCAAGGTAATACTTGAAGTGATTGTCTTTTTCAATGACAGTTTGCTCTGATTGGCTTTCTCCTGTACCAACTAAGAGCAAATTGCTGCTGCTTCTTCTCAGTGCAAATTTGCATATGGTTAATTCTTGATATTCTTAGGAGATAAACAGTCTCCTTGTCCTTCCTCGATGCATCTCCTTTCTGCCTCAGAGTGGAATGCAACCCTATGTTCTATGGTAATTATTGCTCATATATATGAGTATTATCACCCCTCTTAATTAGTAAAAGGAATTTAGAATCACCCTGTATAAGTCAAACTACTGCTAAATTATTTTCGAACATGTAATAAAAATAACTTAAACTTCGAATACTTCATGAAACTACCTGCCAATGAAAAATCTTATTTCACTGATCTGTTACTTACAGCTGACCTATACTTGAATTATTTCTGCAGAAATAGAAATTCCTGATAGAAATTTATTAAGAAAAACCTCAACTGTTTTATATACAAACTCCATCATGATAATGCTATATTGTACAGCAGTCAAAATATTTGTAATTATTATTGCAACTGATTTCTGTGCAAGACTGCAACTGATGGCTGCTTATATTGCAGTCATAAACTCATAATTTGATACATATAATTTCTTGTTCAATCACAAAGTTCCACTGTTCAACTTTTGGAAATGCCATATCGAGAATTCCCACTAAATTGTCAGTAGAACTCTTTTTATTCAATAATCTGTCACTTTTTTCACTATCAGTAGTAATATTTTCAAGATATAAACCACACTATAACTTTATTCATTCTTTTGTTGACTGATGATTGTCATTCTTTGATGACTGATGATGATGTCACTGTTTTGTAATGAAAAATTTGTTGTTTCACTTTCACTTACTATCACTTCTCTACAAGTTTTTCAGAATTTGCTTTAAGTGGGAAATTTCACCCCTTTGCTTGCAAAAATCTTCAAATTTGCAACTGCCATCAATCACCACCATGAAATATTATTGGTGGCTATAAATTATGCCAAGCATTTTCTAAAATATCTATGATCCCGTCCTCCCATGACATCACAACATCCTACAAAATTATCGAATGATCTTACCGCTACTCAGAAAATTGAACACTGATTTTAAAAAGGCTACTTTAGATCTGCATTTCAGCTTCCATATACATCAGTTCAATAAATGACGAATATAGAATTTGGTAAAAAGAATAAAAGACACTTTTTTTTAAGTAAAACATTCACTGAAAGAGTTCAGCACCTGTTTTTAAATCAGAAAACTTCTGCATAATCTGGTAAACTAACTGATGCCGAACCTTAGGTAGGAAATGATTTTCTAATTTTTCATTCATTAATATTTATGTCATCATGCTCTTTTATTTAACAGACAGTGAAAATCTATACCCTTAAATACTCGGTCTTTTTTTTAATTAAAAAAAGTTTACATTTATGTTTCAGCAGCATTTGCACATGCCAAAATCTTTAGTCTCATTTTGAAATGTCCGACAACAGTTGGAGTGTATTTTAAGACAGTGCTCCGCAACCTTTTCTCACGTGCGACACACAAAAAATCTTTCTGGAATTTCGTGGCACACCAAAAGCTAATGTATATATGTATTGATTTATACACAAAATTTACAATAAATTTTTGTTTTTAATTTGAAAAATATACAATTATAAAACCATAACATATTTATTTATATGCAATCATAATAATTATCATAATCGAAATTTTTTTTTAAAAATTAAAAAACAAAAATTCTTCAATTTGATTTATTTTAAATTTTTAAAAAAACAATTTTAGAGCTATTATTTTTAATTAAAATGGTGTGAAACCAATTTATTTCGTTTAAATTTATGTTTAAAAAAAAGTTATATATTTTTAAGTTATCAAGGAAGTGCCGAAAAAATTCAAATGCTGCCGCACTTACAATCACACACACAACAGTGAAATATATAAAAACATTTAAAATAGACATTATTAAGGAAAAAATAATATAATTGTAATTGTATATTATAATCCATGAATTATATTTTATATTATAATTGTCAATCTATTAACATGTCATAGTTTAAAATACATGTAATTTACGTCATTAATTCTTAAACAATATTAATATAACTACACATTAAAAATTTTATAGCAACAATACTCAACAAAATAATTACACATCTTTTTAATTTGAAGCTTTTCCAGGTATTCTGTCTACTTTATATCAATTTCCTTCTCTTTAAACATCTTTTCTAACAATAAGAAATTTGTTTCAATGAGCATACCAATATTTCCACTATTTTCTGCTTGTTTTATCTGCCATCTTCTCAATCCCTCGACTATGTAACTATGAGGTTTTACTTCATCTGATAAAAATTAAATAGTCAAAAACCCCTGACAGACATGAAACAAATTATCGCTATGTTTGAAAGTCACTACAAAGTCAGATAAAGGTTTAAATAAACCTATTATTTAAAAAGACCTTAGAACATAAAGACATGTTCTTATGCTAACTAAATGAACTACAGCTTATGGTGATCCAATTAAACAGGAACAGTCAAATTCAAACTACAAATGTAGACTAGTAGTCAAAGAAAACACAATTTAATTTTAATCCGTGAGGAAAGAGAGGCAAAATGAGAAACAGCTAAAATTATAATCAATTCCTTAATTTTAATAATAACTATACATATCTTTGAAGAATAATTTCTCTTTGTGTATTTGATTTTTCTTTAATACATTTCTTCTTGATTTTAGAATTTTGGGACTTCAGATTTCTGTTATTCTAAAAACCTAAATGCATTTAGAATGTATAGGAAAAGATGCTAATTTTATTTTAATAATATGAACATTCAGAATAAATATGAAATGATACATGGTAAGGGCTGGTTACAGTGCCGGTGTAGCAGACTTTTTAGAATTTAGTTACACAATGAGAAAAATAATCTAGAAATGGCAAAATTTTACAATTTAGGAAGGCACTAGGCAGCAGAATTTAGGATTCACAGAGATTGTATCAGGTGGGAAAATGCGTAGTTAGCCCTCTGTATAATGCACAGAACTGTAGCTAGGGTTTTCAGCACCCGGGGACAACTGAAGATTTTGCACCCCCATTTGTATGCCAAGAATAAAAAACATTTCATTCTAAAATTTTCTAACATCAATTAGGCACCCGATGGATGCAGTGTCCACGGACAGATGTCCCTCCTTAGCCTCATAGCTATGCCACTGATGATGCATTGAGATATACAAGATCAATCTTTTAAATTCTTAGTTTCCAATTTCTTTATTAATAGAAAAATTCCTTTCTATAAATGCCTGTCCATGTGATACCTTCCATGCTTGTGTTTAGTGAAAAATAGGGAAAATAACGGGAAGATAAACATGTTAAGAAAAAGATTCTAATGTCAGAAGTAAAGCATTCAAATATTATGTTTTCATTGTTCTTCCAAAAATTCTCCAAAAAGTAAAAATTCATCAGAAACTTTTTGTAAAATACATTCATTATGTGTTAGTACTATGAAGACATTTTTCTAGAATCTTCTAGGTTAGTGAGTGGATCTATAAATCCTGCCTTCAAATCCTAAACTTTCAACTATCTAAAATCCTAAAGAAAAATTATCCCTACCAATTCTATAATAGCAGAAAACCAGAAATATGTTGAGGAAAAAATGTAAATTTTATACAGAAAACTGACACATGTTGAGACAAAAAAAAAAAACTCTTACCATGAAAAAAATTAAAACGAATGCATTTTTAATTAATTACATAGTTATTTTGCTTTTGCTAAGAATTGTGCTAAGGCTCAATTTAAGCATTTATTACCTTGTTTATTTTTCAGATTCAAAATACTGCATAGTAAGTCACTAAAATGGAAAGCAATGTCACTTTATAATATGATAGCGAAAAATAAAAATGCTTCATTTCCATGTTACTTCTTGAATAGTTTCGATATATTAGCATTATTTTAATGAAATTGATCAATGTTGTAATGCTTTAAAAAAAAATATCGTCGGAAAATTCCCAGATTTCCGAATTAAAAGTTTTCTATAGAAACTGATCTTGAAATCACCAAAATGTCGATAACTCGCCAAATCTGGGACGTTTTAATAAAGAATTCAGAATCCCAAAAGCGAAAAGTTGTTAAAGACTTCTTCATTGGGAAAAATTAAAAGAATTTCAAAATGCTTCTGTTTCACCTTCTGCTCATAAACTTGAGTATTCCACCATTTATATTAGAAATAGGAACAAATTATAATCCATGAACCCATTCACCCACTCAAAAAAGAACTATATTTGTCAATGAATCGCTAAAAATATTTGTCCAAAATGCTAATTCACACTCAAAATGGCAGTGGTAAAAAACAGAAATTTCAGATGATTAATATTAAGGACCTCCTGCCAAATTTGGTCGAAATTAAGGACTTTTAAGGACAAAAATTGATTCCAAAAAACCCAAGGACTTTTAAGAACTCTTAAGGACCATACGAACCCTGTTGGTACTGTATTTATAAGATGTGGCAAAATTGCTCGTATTGCTTTTTATTATGTTCAGAAAGGAATGGAAACCACTAAGAGAACAACTTATGGTTTTTCTCGAAAATAAGTTTTCTCATTTTTTACTATATTTTTGCTCTGAATTTCAGTAGGTACTTTCATAAATAAAATTACAGAACAAGGACAAGAAGTTTATCACATTGCAGTCAGGCCTCACTATGATTAACTTTAAGGAGCCCTAAGTTTTGTTTGCTAGATTCAATCCAATTAAAAAATGGACCACCTTTAAAAATGGTACAAAAGCTGGTTGTTGAATCATTAAAAAAAAAGCCAAAAATATGTACATTTCATACTTTTAAGCAAACCGTCTTCAAATAAGATCTTTATATAATACCCTGAGGGGAAGAACCCTATTGTTTCAACACATCAAACAGAATAGACTAGATGGTCCAAAAACGATGACTGATTAATAATTGTCCTGTATTATATATAATTTTACTAAGCAAACACTGCAGAATTTAGCAATTTGAATGCAAAAAAATACTAGTCAGCATAAAAACTGAACTCTAAATGTAATTCCTTTAAACCTTGAGGATAAAGCAAACAAAATTTTCCTTGAATTTCAACATAAGAACACTAAAGAACAAAAAAAATCTAAAGTGAAATCCTGAATTTTGAGGACTGGTATATATTTTACACTGCTACCCCCATAAAGGCCTATCACTATGAGGAGACTTAATCTGTGACACCTGTACCAGTCTGTCTCCACAGGGAAATATATCTCTGACACCTCAGATATGTGTGCACCAGAGTCAACATCATTACACATGACAGGATACTTTGTTGCCAGAGATATATTTGGCAACAGCTAATGAAACTGCATATGGAAATTGTGTGCCCGAAAAACAATGACAGCTACTCCCAGAATATAGCTTAGTCTATTGAAGTGTTTAAATTTTTTGTGAACCAGCAGACTGAGAGTTCTAATCAAGCTGAATTTTTATTTTTTTTCCTGCTAAACGTTTCACTGTTACTGCAATTAACAGCTGTGGTAATATAAATATTATTAAAAATTTTACTTGTAACATATAATTTTTGTTATTTTATTAAGTGATAAAATTTGTTTTTCCTTTCATGTTCAGGTGCTTTAGTTTAAATCTACTTACAAGCAACGTGTTATATTTTATGACAGATATGAATTAATCAATGTCCTTTTATATAATGATTACATATATGCATTAAATTTTACAAATACTTTCCTTTCCCACTTCATTTCATATTTTTTTATTTTCAATTTTTATTTTCCTTATTTTGCATTTATTTGCATTTTTAATTACTTTGTCAGCTATTAAGACTTCTGTTTATTATTACAACTTACTTTAAAAAATTAAGCCCTCAAAAATACAGAATCCACGAGACCCTAATCCTTCTGTCTTGACTTACACTTTCTTTGGAGACCTGGACTATGATTGTAAAGGAGAAAGGGATCTTGGGTACCTGAATGCAAGGTCTTAGTTGTCTTTCAATGACAGTCGTTTTCGGAGGAATTCAGGAAAATTGTATCTGGTATAGAAGACAACACCAAATTATACCTAATGTTCAAGGAGTCAAGATGTTCATTACATTAAGCCACCTGCATTGGGTTGGGCATGTTATCTGTATGAATAACAGTAACATAC
Source organism: Stegodyphus mimosarum (assembly GCA_000611955.2). Lineage (NCBI taxonomy): Eukaryota > Metazoa > Arthropoda > Arachnida > Araneae > Eresidae > Stegodyphus > Stegodyphus mimosarum. The sequence continues at coordinate 62,773 of KK120915.1, read as the reverse complement.
TAAAAGAATTTTTTTCAGATAAACCAAGTAACAAGAGGAAGACCTAGACTTAATGGATTGATGCTTGGAGGGAGATTATTTATTACTTAAAACTTAGAATTGGAGGAGTTTGGCTGATAATAGAGGTGGCTAGAAACATCTAGTTCAGAAGGCCTAGGCCCACTTTGGGCTGTCATGCCATGGATGATGAATTACATGAACTGACATTCATCTAACAATTTCACCAAGTCTACATTCACATGTATGCAACTTGCTTTCATACGTTACGGCTTAAAACCCGTACCACGGGTGCAAATGAAATTAATGGCTTTTATGCTCTAAGACTTTTTCTACTAAATGGAAAAATGATTACTTAAATGATTAAATGTTCGAAAACTGTCCTGCCTACTCCCCAAATGACAGCTAGACCATCATATGAATGCTCCCTCAAGTGTGTGCAATTGTATAGACATTCAAACAAATTCATCTTTTTTATTTGCTCTTACACTTTTTAAGTATATTTCTTTTTAAAATTTTTCCATTATGTAAAAAATTAAATGACAATTAACTACAACCTTCTTGTCTAAAACGAGCAAGATGCAAGCACAAACGACAGTTACCAAATAAAGAATTTTAAAAATATTTTGAAAATAATTTATCATATAAGAATATGAATAAATTCAATCCCTTGTGTGAAGACTATGTCCCTGAACAAATAATTCTGAGTATTTGGATAATGATATATATGAAGAAATAGTACAGAAATTTTAACACTAGAATCTGATATGCTAGGAAATGTAGCCTGGAAAGAAGATCAGTCATCTTATCATATTCCATCCTTAAAGCGAAATAGCTCTAAAGAGGATATTTATACATTTTTAGAATTATTTCAAGGCTGTTTACATCCGACAGCCTTTTTCCTGGACTATAAGTCTGCATTGTGATTTCCATGATAAAAGTGTTTCATATAAAATTTCTAGCATCTGGTTTCCATCAGTTGCGGTGGGTTTGCACTTTGAAAGAGATCTTTAAGAGACCAAACACACCATAATATATAGGTGAAATGTCAGGGACCTTCACAGGAATATGTTGAAAAGGTATATATGCAATACCTGTATCAGTCTTCATTTTTTCAAAGAATACAGTAGTACATTTTTAAGTATGACTTGCTTTGTCTTGATGAAGTTTCACTGTTTAAAAGTCAGTGGGATAAAAAAATGGATTTCTTCTGTAAATATCAGACATAAAAGCTTTTTTTTTTTTTGAGAGTATATCTAGATAATTTTAACATCTTTTCCCCTCTTTAAATTCTCTACTGTAAGAGAACCCTGTGACAATCAAACTCTTTATTGAAACTTTCTTTACATCGAAGATATTTTATTACATTTGTTTCTCTTCATTTCAATAATAAACAGGCCCTTTTTTTGTTGTTGTTGCAGTCATTTAGATAACTCGTACTTCATCAACGGTCACAATGTATTTCCAGTTTTCATACATGTTCTACAAACTGTTCTGCACTGAGCCAGATGCAAGTACACATTGTATTTTCACTTTTTTAATCTTGGTTTATTATTTTATTTATGGTTGCTACATATTAGACTTTAGCACTGGCAGATTTTTCTCATTACCAATGATTTAACTTTAGGAACATCAGAAACAGTATGTATTTTTTTGAAATATTCATTTGTAGTTTTCTTTCCATGTAAAAGTAATGATTGATGGTCTTTTCCCCCTTTTCTTTTAACAATGCTTATTTTGCACTTATAAATTTTAATCCATACATTTCACAATGTTTTCAATATGGAATAGGAATATTTCTTTTTGGAAAGTGAAATAACATATCCTTCAATCCACAGTTTGTTTATACAAGACATTTTGAAAAAAGAATAAATTTAAAAGTTGCAGATGATATCTCTAATTTCAAGTAGTAAGCTCTTGCTAGAAATTTTTATTCCAATACATTTTCTTTTTTTTTTTGTAATTATTTTATCCAAATCGTTCTAAAAATGTACAATATTCTCTATAGCAAAGTGTTGTGTACCTATCCTGGAAGTAAACATGTTAATTATCAAATTTCAAGTAACACTTGTAACAAGTAACAGAAATTCTACAACAGTTTGTGGTTTGATATGCCGTATTCACAAATTCAGTGCAGTAGCACCACATAAGGCATAATAATTATGAGTGACAAGTACAACATAAGATGGATGCCAACATGATATGCTGATAAATGCAATAAAAGAACATGAGGTTTGTTTAACCTTCCAGCATGCGCTTCTGCGTAAAATTTACGACGAATTCGGTTTTTAGTGCACATTTTTCGCATATCGAAACTGAGACGTCATTTCTATTCCTCCTTTCTACCCTTCCCCATATCATGGAATGTGTCAACAGGAAGTCATTTTACTTTTTTTTTTATTGAGCTTTTGTGCTATGTGGCAGCTTTTTTGTAAAAATTGCAACACGTGCGTGGTCGTGGGTGAAAATATTTTGTCATTTTGTGTTATTAATTGCCTTGTATTATTTTTATTTGTATACATTCGGCTCTATAATTTTTATATTGGTTTTCATGGCAAAAAAAATATATGCAACCAGCTCATTTTGCTCGCATTCTTCAAGATTTATTTGATGAAAAAAAGGAAACCTTTGGATATGAGAACAATAGCGATTTGAGCAAGGAAAATACAGAGATTAGCAGTGAATCTGAACAATATATTTCAGATGATGATAATAGTGATATAGAAAAAAGGAAGATGATGATATGGCCTATATTGGTAAGGATAAATATTCTAAAATCTGGCGAAAACAGAAGTATGAAAACTGCTCAAAGACGAAAAAGATGAACATTGTGAAGTGTTACCAGGCCTAAAACACCATGCCAAGGAGATAGAGGATGAAATAGGATCATTTTTGAAAATCATCGATATAAATATTCTTGATGAAATTTTGGAATGCATAAATCAATATATAAGTTTACTTAAAAATAATTTTATATTTGAATGTGATATCATTTGTATTTTGAAATAATAAGGTTAATATTTTATTTCTTAACAAATTTACAATCAATATTCACTCAATTCTGTCGCTTTTTGTGGCGAAAACGGTAAAATAACGGATGTCGTAAAAAACACAAAGCGCGGGTGCTCATGTAAAATTGCAAAGCACGTGTGTGGAAGGTTAAAAGAACTCAAAAATTCACTACTGCCCATTGTTATTGATCAAAAAATCCCATTTTCCATTTCTGAAAACAAAATTATACGATAGGACCCTTTTAGACTGCCAGGAAAAACTGAAGGAATTATAATAACACTGCGCGAATGATTTTGCAGTTAAGAACCTGCAAAAGTTTTTTTGTTAACATCTTCAAAATGCAAAACTGCTCATATCTGCAAAAAATCAGTTTAAATAAGAATATGAAATGTGATATAAATTAAGGTAAAGAAAAGTTGGTGTTGCATATTCTTAGAGATACATGATAGCCCTGACAGAAATGATAGAGTGATATTCCATGCTTTATATTATGCTGTCCAGGAGCCCCTCCAGTAATAAAGTGTATTTCACAACGAATAACATCTTGAAACTTCTGGAAAATCTTAGGTAAAAGCTGCAGCAATACAAGTTAGTATCCTCGTCTTGCATGTACTCTTAAATAATATACAGGTAACTTTATCTACTGCATTCCTTCAACCTAAGTATAATCAATCTGTCACTAGGACAGTCTGATGGAATGAGCTATAGGAGGAAGTCATTACCAACAGCATCCCTAAACTTGATATAAGAATCAAAAACTTCATCTGTATGTATTTCAGACTTCTACTCTCCAAGCATAAATGAGACTCATCAGAAAAGAGAACTTGTCTCCTGTCTGTGACATTCCAATCATTATGATCTCTGCACTACTTACAGCCTGAATTTGTAGAACATAAATCATAAATTTACTTTTATACAAGATGTCACTTATCAGGTAGTTAAATTCCAAAGCTGTCAAGTTGGTGTATCCATACAGTTAACTTCCAATCACTGCAGCGAACTCCCTTGAAATCTGGGCTGATGGCGGTAGTGTTTCTTATAGCAATAATACTGAAAATCTTACAGTATGTTCTTAATCTTGGCCTGCTTTGCTACACACATCAGCATCTTTAAACTGTTCCAGAATGTTGGCATTATGTCTTTAGGAGTCTTTGCAGATTCATCCCAGTATTTCTCTTGCTTTCATTCTTCTAACTTCATGCTTTTTCTTACAAATATGTTCCTCTTTAATTAGCAAAAATTTCGTCCAAATACATACAATCCTTGAAACTAGAATCTGAAGCACATTCTTACTCCTTTCCCTATATCAAAAGAATGGGAGGGGGAATTTGCACATTTTTATGTAGTGAATTCCATTAGACCAGAGGGGTTCTTAACCAGTAGTATGTGTACCACTGGTGATAATGCAAGAAAAAAGTGTGGCACAGAAAGAAGCAATGGTATTTTTAACAATTAAATTCAAAAATTAAAACCTCAACATCCTGATTGAGTTTTTTTTCTGACACTCTTAAATTTACGCGATCTGAGCTTTGTTCAAGAATGGAGGTGGTACGCAAGAGTGGTGGCGATTCAATTATATCAATGATACTTTGTAATGGTGATACTAAAGGTTGTCAATTTTTGTTTCGATGTTTCGCATTAATCAAAAGGTTGAGAACCACTGCATTAGGCTATAATGTTCTTGAGCTACTTAACCAGCCACCTTTCATAGGACATCACTTAGCAAAACATAAAGTACCCTTTATAATTATTCTTTTTTCTCTATCAGGGGAATAAAAATAAGATAATATTTGAGAAAAATATCGGCAGTGGTATCAAGTAATGATACAAAAACTAATTCAGTTACAGCGAGATATCCTTTATTAAGTGAAGACTCATTCAATTACATCAGTGAGCGAGCTGACAGCTTATTTTATTCAGCGGATGCAGAGCATCTGAGCCCATATCCCTCATGATTTGAATAATATGAATTGTGTTCGTATCCAGGACGGAAAATTATACATAAGAATAAAATTCACTACATATAAAGTAGTTATGTTTAAAAACCTGCTGCAGTTTATCTGTTCAAAGACTTCAACCATTCTAAATTTAATTTTGAGCTTTTGTAAAGTTCGATAGTGAATTTGTATTCTGATGTAAAAGAACATAAGCACAGAAAGTCCACAGATTAGGCTCCCACCAAAAGAATATTTTGTTAACTACGTTAAAGTGATTTTAAAATAAATGACTGCATTGTAACAGATGTTTTTAAAGAAAATTTTATTTCAAGGAAGAACAAAATCACACCTGCAAACAGCAGTTAAGAATAGTACATGACAATTGAATTTAAGACTTGTTTGGAGAATATTTACAGAAAATTTGGATTGTCACATGAACTCATGAAAACTCCTTAGAAAGGATACTGATTAAATATAGAATTTTATGTTAATGAGACACATATACTTATTGATCGGACCAAAGATATCGATTCTTAACTTTTTCCTCAAATTACTAATGAAGGCCTTTATGGACTTAAGAAGTACATAAACAGCAAATGATTATCATCACAAGTAAGTGGAAATTCAACTCATAGAAGTAACTAAGTAAGGACATAATAAAAGTCACTCACAGATCATAAAAGCATTTAATGAAATAACTGAAATTACGTAGGTGTTTCCAAAGTTCTATGAATTAAACTCTAGTTCAATTCCCAGAATTTATAGGCAATGTACAGCATCTACAAAGTTCTAGGAACTTTAAACTCTAGTTCAATTCCTAGAACTTATAAGGTAATGCAACTGGCCAGAATTATCCCTGCCCTATTGTTTAGTTTGATACAAATGCGTTTTGTGTGAGCAATAATTTTCTTTTTTGTGGAAAGAGGGTGCGAAAACTTAAATTGTTCCAAGTCTGCGATAAGCATTCTATCCCCACGTTTGGAAAAAAAAAAAAAAAACTGTAATGGGTTTTTGATTTGAGAGTTTCACCCTGCCGAAAACAGGCAGACTTAGGAGACACTTAAAAAGTTCTTTGAGGACAGCTCAAAAAATTAATTTGTCAATGGGATAAGTATATTCAATTAAATGAGAGTTATGTTGAAAAACTGTAATACTAATGAAAACTGATAAATTAAAAAAATTACACATAAATTCCCAGAATGATCTGATACTATCAAAATTAAACATGTCAACAATAATAAAAGCAAAGGAGATAACATATAAAGGAGCAATAATTCAAATTACTCCTTGAATGTTTAATCTGGAAGAATAAGTCATATTACAATAATTTTAAAAACACGTTTAATAATCTCTGCTATTAAAAAAATTGTAATATTTCTTATATACATGCATGTTGTGTATATATTCTTATACATGCAAATAAATGTCAATTATCCCATTTAAACAAATTAATCCTTTTTAAAAAAAACTGTCACCTGCTGTTTACCACTTTCAATCATTCTTATAAATACCACATTTCTTCACACCATAAGCTAACAATTACACTTCTTTAACCAAACTATGATTTTCATTCTTGGCATAGAGAAATTAAAAAGTTTTAAAATTCATTACTTCAGTTACTCAGCATACTTAATTCAATATTTATATAAAAATACATAAAATAAAAAAACCCACTGCTAATGGCTTTGTAAATTAAAAGCTCTTCTTAAGTTACTGGACAATGAGCTCTAGAATTCCAACGGCAAAACTCACTACACTACAATTAGGTAACTGACACCTCAAAATTATTTAATACGGAAGCAACAACTTCAACAACTGACAGTTTATAGATTAATTGTGAATACTGTATTATATATGTATAGTGTATACCTAATACACAAGTTATCTAAAATAAAAAAATTCAATAAATTTTCACATAGAATTTTAACTTTTTCTTATCAAAGCTTTTTCAATTAAAAAAAAATCTTATACATTTTACCTCACACAGATGACATCAAGTTGAAATAAAAAAGGAAACTGAGAAAGAAGACATTGAGTTACATTTGAGATTAACATATACTTCTACATATTTACTTTATGCATATGTAAGGTGTTTTTTAAAAGATAAACTGATTTTATAGTCACCACTGACAGAAAATATGAAACCCTTCAAAAGCAATTTTATCCTAAGCCCTGTTAAGATCTCTGAAAGAAACCTTTCCAAAGTAATGCTCATGTCATAAGTAAATAATGTTCTAGAACTAGCATGAAAATTAAATAATGAAAAAATATAAATGTATACTTTTAAACACATTATTCCTTATTTTTCTCAAAAATTCGCTCAAATATGTCTTTTTAGATACAACATAAAGCATTAATTCTGGCCAAATAGTTCCAACACAATGCGTGTAAATCGATACCAACACCAACGACGCGCTTGTAATTAGAAAAATCGGGCAACTCAGAAATCAAAACATTTCATATTAGTCTGTTACGTTCTTGCTATCTATTCAACACGCCTCCACCGGCAAGAGGCGACATTTAATCTACAGGACTTTTACACCTTTCAACGAAAAAACCATACCCTATAAAGGAGCCCGCGTAAATTACCAGGTCAATGAAAATGAGATTTTCTGTATATACAAAAAATAAACAAGGGGTCTTCCAGTCACCTTTCTAAATCACACACTGAAAAGAAATGGCGGACAAGAACTATGATAAATACTATGTTTGGATAACTGCCATTCCGAAGAACAAAAGAAGATACTAAATGACAGAATTGCCGACAAAAGAATTATTACCAAACGAGACTTACCTCCACTTGCGGCCAACGCATCGCTGAAGTGGAGTCGAAGGAGAGATGACGCAAGCTGAACGAAAGCTATGACGTATTCAAGTTACCTTTCTCACAACAGAGAAGTTTCTCTACCCCTACATCGAATGGATGCGCATGCGCTCTTATGCCCTCCCCCCCCCCGCTAGAGAAATTCAAACAATACCCGCGGAGGTGTGACAGCTGATCAGTTTATACAATAGCTCTGATTGTTGTATTTAGAGATAATGAAATATATTAATGTCGTTAAAAGACCGGTTTGTCGAAAATGTTGAGCCGTTAATATGTGATACGAAATTCTTATTTCTTGTATGTCTTATACACAAGTTGATTTTCTCCAAAAATTGCAAGGTAAAATGATGAGAAGAATATCCAATTCCTCACATTTCTATTTATAAATGCAATCCCTTCTGAAAAAAGTAATGCATCTTTTACAAATTATATCTGTACAGCTTCAAACATACTATTTTATTTCAACACAGTAAGAAATTTTTAAAAAATGTTAAAATTTACTATCAATTAAAATACTTTCACATTAGCTGGAATTATAACAACTCTGCTCTTAATGCATCAAAATATTGTATAAGAAATTACTAATTGCCCTAATTATTGCCCCATTTCCCAAAGTAACTTTAATTAAAGAAGCATTAAAAGTTAATTACAATTATGCATTACTACTAAATTTCTTTTTTGCTGTTTTTCAGTTTCACCATAGTTAAAAAATTTTACATTAAAAATTACTTCGAATAAAAGTCATCGTTCAGACTTGTAGCTTCTATTACACATTTGCATCTAAAATACACACTTTACTTTTAACACAGTGCTGTTTGACAGCTCAGTAAAGAACTCAAATGGAATCAAAGAACCAACTCAAGCTTTGTCTCAAAGGATCAATGGTTCACTAGCCCAATACATACATGACACAGTAAGATCTTTTAACTAATTCACATTGAAGTCACCCAAAACCCTCGACCATTCAGACATCAGCAAGTTGCAAGAATTATTTTCTACCTGGTACTTTCCCCCATCACGTTAGTGCACGGCTCATTGTTTTTGAGTGTTGCTAAATGACATGCCAATCATTCCTTTGAAGCGACTAAAAGTAGTTCTGTGAACTAAAAGTATGACTACAAGTAGTTTGAATGCGGCTTCCTTCTCGTTTGTTTAGTGTCAATGTTTAACAATTGATGCTTGAAGTTACAATCCTAAAGGAAAGCGGCATACAGTGGTGAAAGCACATGAAGATCACAAGAGAGAAATTTTCACTTTACTTAAGTAGGTTAATGTTGTAGCATTCTACTTAGCATGGACAGAATCCATTCCGACAAAAATACATACATATGGGCATTTTAGATGTTAGAGTGAAACAGATTTTGGCCTCTATGATTCGAAAGAGTTAAGATACAAAATAGTACTGGATTTAATTTCAAGGGGGAGGGATATTTTTTTCGTTTGAATGAAGTGAAGAAATAAATTGCAACAAATATATACAGGCATTTCAGATGTTTATTGTGTCCCGATTTTCCATGAACCAAGTGCTACACCTGCCTCGCATAGCCTTCTAATTAAAGAACAGATAGGCAGGAGTGATCTTTTTAACATACCAAAACAGAATAAATGTCAAAAACGATCATTTTAGCAAATCACTTATTCTGGAAGACTGATATGAAACATAAGCAGAACATTTACAAAGTGAAATTAAAAAAAATAAATTATATTTTAATAACTAACCATATCCCAAATTCACTGCCTTAGGTAAAAAAATATTTTTTTTAATTGGCAAAACAGCAATGGCGTAAAATTTGAAAAAACATTGTTTAATTATATGGCAACCCAGAGCTATACTAGCATACTAAAGGTAGTTCAGCTGCATAATATTTTGGCAGAGATTAAATAGGAAAGTAGAAGCTAAAGACTTTACATCCTTTTTTGCCTTACACCTAAATCTTAAGACTTTCAAAACAAGATTTTCAATGCTTTCACTCATAAGACATTACAAACACCAATGCATTATTTGAATTAGAACCTACATCCATCGACATGACAACCAGCTTTTGGTGAACGTCATACCAAACAAAAAATACAGAAAGCTAAATTTTTTAAAAAAAAAGATGTCCAATGTACATTAAATGGGATCTTTACTAGTCATGAATTTGCATCTTAGAAGATAAATAACTATCAGCATTTTAAATGGATTAATCCAAAAAATAGCAAACCAAGTTTTTAAGTTTTGAGCAGATATCATTTGTGGAGGTTCGGAAAATAAAAATTACAGGGATAAGAGCGATCCTGAAAACGATGATGCAGAAATGAAACAATATGAAATATTGTTTCATTGCACAATATGGAAATCAGACATCTTTGCCCTTAAACAAAGTTCTAATATATTGATAGTTCGAAAACCTGGTGTGATTGGGCAATGATTAATAGAGCTTAAGACTATTACAAAAATGTACAACTGCCACCCCCCCCAGAAAAGGGTTACTATCTCAAAAATGCATGTGAGAAATTTCCCAAGTTTCATAAATTCTGATGTTTGGTTATTCATGTTTCATACTTTCATTATGAAATAAAATCTTATATGCATTATTCACATAACTGAAGTAAGAAACTTATCTACTAAATAAAAACTTGTTAAAATGTTAATTTATTTTAAGAACTTCAAATAAGCAAGTCAGAAAACCTTGCCTTTACAAAAACAACTGCAATTTAAAATTGAGTTCCTATTAATTGAATTTTCGATTATCTGAGGGGTTACCTTGAATAAGAGCAGGGTTCTGCTGTATACTGCAAGTGTAGATCTTGCTAAACAATAAAGATATTACAGTACTGCTAGGAAATCTGCTTAAATAGTGGTATTGCATACTTTGGTTTTCATTAGATGTTAATAATCCCTTAATTTAAATGTCAACTATGAATTTCCTGCTTCCTAAAAAAACACTAAACTTATTATAATTTAAATTATTGATTGAAAATTGTGTGAGATTTTTTCTGAGTTGGAAAGAGCACAGCAAATCTGTATATAGGAATTATTCTGCCTCTCATTATCACAAAAAGGTAATGAAAGGAAGAAAAAAACTTATGCCCTTTATAAAGGCAACAGAAAGACTGTTTTTGAGCATTATGCTTATCACATGACATAGCTGTCAGGTTTGAAATATGGAAAGTGGGAGGTTTTCGTGAAAACATCATGGGGTTTCTGGAGGTTTCAGTAGTGCATGGTGACAACACTTTAAAAGAAATCGAAATTCATTTCATAATGCAGGCTGACAGTTATTCCACTAATTATACATGATTCTGACCTAAAATATATAGTTTAAATTTTGTCGACAATAAATTAATGTTCACACAGTTGTGTAAATAAACTTGGTAATGTAATATTTCTTGATATAAAAGTTGAATACAAATAATAACTAATTAAACATTTTATGAAACCCTGTTAAAGTTTCATAAATTTTACAAACATCTACAGCACACTATGACAATTCATGTGAAATAAATGCTCAAAATGATTAGAAAGAGGAGGAGGGAATTAACAGAATTTCATAATATATTCTAAAAATGTCTACAATGGATTAAGAGAATTGAAATCAAATGAAATTTAGCAAGAAAATTTATACTGGAAATCAGAAGGTATATGAGAATGGAATTTGTGCAAATTGAAGAGCAATGGCTGATGCGAGATATTCGATTTATAAGCAAAGCAAATACCAAATAAATTAAAAACACAAGAGGTGCTTTCACTATTGAATCAATCGGCCGGACTAGGATGAAAACAGACACAATGATCAGCATTTAGGATTCTGGGAAAAACATTTATGCATCATCTAAAAAGATGATGCAAACCTAGTAAAAAAATTATATGCACCAGTTCTGCCAAATGTTGCATCTGATGTACTACTAATTTCTCAAATTTTTTGGTACTTCACTTTCATATATATAAATAAACATTGCTTTTTCACTGTTTCAGTATTTAATTTGTGAAGATTATATTAACTGAATATTGCTGTGATTAAATATATCTCATGTAAACATGCTGTGGATATAAAGACACTATCTTAGTGTTTTCCAAAGAGAAATATTCTTATTCCGTAATCCAAAAGCATGAAACCCATGGAACTAAAATTTCTAACTGAAGGAGAAAACCATTTATCATTACTTCTACACAGGAAAAAAAAGACTATAAACATATACTTGGAAGACGTACGCAATGTTTCTAAAGTCATATCCTTGCTAAAGAGAAAATTTGCTGGTGCAGAAATCAATTGCAGAGTCTTTAATACATCTCTAGCATTAACAAAATTATGATCAAGATTTATGACTTAATTTCACTAGCTTTTGCGAAGGCACGTGGCTCAATGGAGAACAATTCGTAGAACTCTGTAAGAAAACTATTTAGCAGGAGAAATTGATAATTGATTGGAAATAGATTGTGACTCTTGATGATACAGGGATTTACCTAAACGACTACAGCAAAAAAAAGGTCTATTTATGATAGAAAATGAGGGGAAAAGAATGTACAAACCTCATACTGTCAATGCAAAAAATGCTTCATTAACCGGCATTTCTCACGCAAGGTATAAGATATCCACCTCCCTGAATTTTTAATGATCTTTCCTAACCTTTTTTGGGGAAATGGATGAGTCTTTGTATAGCTAACTCTAAGGTCATAACCTTGAAGGAAAAGAAACTTGGGGCCGAAATCTGAAAATGATTTTTCGGATATCACCTCGATGGGTATACTGTACCCTGCATGAGTATTTGTGTATGCAAACAAGTTCTGAGTATGCGAGCAAACTTTCAAATTGTTCTTCCAATATAGTGCATTATCACAGTTATGATGCAAAAATGCGATATTTAAGAAATTTATTGGATATTGTATCTTCGAATGAATGACTATCGTTGGAACTATAAGATGAAAGAGATTCCTCCAATGTTTTTTAATTCAAAAAAAAGATTTGCTCCTCAGTGTTTGGTTTCCAAAAACACACAATGATTGTCTCGCATACACCAACGAAAAATAAGAATGTTCTGCTTTCAACTATGCATAATGATGATGCAATAGGCTCATCTACAGGAGAATCGAAAGAAACCTCAAATAATACCTTTATACAATTTATCTAAAGCAGCAGTTGACGTTGTAGAATAAACTACTGCCACACAGTCAACAGCCGGCTATGAAATCTAATCACTGGCCCATGCCAATATTTTCTGCACTGTTGAACGCTGCTGCAATAAATGCTCAAATTATTTTGTTATATACTAAGAAACCACCTACTGAACATCAAACGAGGCGATCATTTTTTAAATATTTGGAATTCCAACTTGCAGAAGAATACAAGAAAAACAGAAGCCACAAAGCGATGCTTCCAAGAAACTTCAAAGAAAAACTAGGATCCAATAAAGACATCACACCACCTATAAAGAAGACCAAAGTAATATCTAAAAGTGTGCTGAATGCCCTAATAGAAAAGACAGAAAAACTAAATTTATTTGTGAAAGGTGTGACAAATATATATATGGAACACACTGCATGCATTTGTAGAAAATATGCAAAATAAATGTAAGTAGCAAAATTAATTAGTTTTACAACTGTATTCTTTTTTTTTAAACCTTTCATGCATAGATTTTATGGTAGAAAATTTAATGAAACACCCTTGGGTATGGCATTACCTGCACGACTAACACCATTTGTTTTTGTTATGCTGGTAATGTAATGCCGGATTAATGGTTTTATGACTGTCGTGGAGGTGATGATTAAAAACATAACAATTCGCACAATGGAAATTAAAAATAAGAGTGAAAAATGTTAAATTAACTCAACATACCACCAAGAAGAAAGATTAAAAAAAAATATATGGGTTAGTCCACATTTTTGGATGCCCCTTGGATTATCGCCAAGTTGTTTCATTTATGGTAACCTGAGTAGTTGAAGGTTATGGAAACCCTATTATGATGTGATTGCAATGAATTTGACGGTGGGAAAATATTTGTAAAGGATTATTTCTGCGTTGGATGTCAGGAAGTACATTGCTTATTTTGTACTGTACACCATAAAATGGGTCACGTGATGAGTTTAATATGAAGTTTCTGTATGATTTGGAACAAAAGGAAAAAAAGCATTGACTGGTGTGTAAATGAAAGTTTACTTAGTAGTCATTATAGGTGTCCTCTTTGTACGAAAGAAATGCATATGTTTGAACGCAAAGATCGCTCAGATGGCTTTGAATGGGTTTGTCGCAAGAAATGCCACTGACAATCCGGAACTACGGAGGATATTTTACTCTTATTTTTGTGAACTTATGTGTTGACGGCAGTATGCATATTCTAGTTCAGATAATTTTTGGAAGTTTTTGAATGCTGTTAAGGAATTTTGTGTGCCACAGACTGAAGACTCAGAAATTTCTAAAAATGGTAAGTCAATATTTCTTTTTTATAGTGCGTATATGCGATAAGACATATTTCCTTTTTTATGTTATTTCAATGTGTGATTTTAAATGCAGTTTACTTAGCTTCGATTGGCTACAAATTTTTTTAAATTTTGGTGATGAGTAACTTTTTTTTCAACATTATGACATTATCATTTTTATTTTTTAAGCGAAAATAGATCAATGTGCACATGGACAAAGTCAAGGGACTGCACAATGCCAAGTTTGTTAATGGCCACCTTGAAATTGTGCCTTGCTGGTCAATTTTCTCCAATATATTTTTAACATTTTTGTAATTCTTAAATTTTCTCAATTACTTTTTTCGTGATCTAAAATTTTTTATCAGTTTTTACTTAAACCATACTAAAATTATTGGTTATTTTACAAAGTTCACTTATTCGAATTTGATCTGGAAAAGTATGGATTCACCAAGGATTTAGAAAATTCAAAAAGTATTAACAATACAAATCGCTTGTATGTGTATATATATATATAAACTGCTTCAACTTAAATTGCAAAGCCTTAAATTTTTTTAACAACAAAACAAATTTCTATAAATATTACTTCAGCTTAGAAAAGCATCTTTTAGGATACACATATATACTTAAAAGAAAATGCTTACTAGATATCATAATATGCAACATTAAAAGTACACCGACTTTACATTGGAAGAAAAATACATGGAAGGAAAATCAATTGGCTATGATCACTGAACATTACCAGTAAAAACCAGGTTCTAATCGTAGTGAAAAAGAGGACATGGGAGTTTTCATGGTTTTCAACATGTGTAACATACATGAGTCAGTTTCTCTTAAAAATTCTCCAATGAAGACGTTTCTTCCTTAGCAGTAAACAGTGATTTGATTAATGCAATCTAATCATTCTAAGTTTAAATTCTCAAGAATAATCTATTAAAAACTACTGCAAAAATTTTATTTTAAGTAAAAGAGAAACATCTCTTCTATTAAGAATACAATAGCAAATATCTAGGAAATTACAAAGTTGAGAAAAACCACAAAAGTGTCTCGTAACCAGGGCTGTGGAGTCAGAATCGGAGTTAGGCAGATTTTAAGGTAAAAGGAAGTTGGAGCTGGAGTCGCTTAAAACCTGATGACTCCAGTTTTTTTTTTTTTTTTTTGTACAGTTTGAATTTGAAATGAAATTAAAGTGAATTGAAAAAACATTTAATGACAAACTAAGTTAGTACTTTTATTTATGTACTATATACATTAATAGTCATTTTCTCTTTTATTGGCATATTAATAAATAAATCTAAGGGAGGAGGATGGATGTGATATTTGCCATTATTGATCAAACTGATTTATTTAATTAAGAAATCTCACTGGTAAAATTAGGTGAGCAAACAAGAACTCCCAAAATTGATGCCATTCTTAGCAAGCGAGCACAAAAAGAAGCAATTATTGATCAAGCAATACAATGGAGAAGTATACATATTTGATGATATAGAGGTTGTTAGAATTAAGTACTTTTTTAGAAGATGTAGATAACCCTAATGTTTCACTAACAGAAAGACTGTGGAATGATCTTGCAAAATTGGAAACTTCTTTCTACACTTTTACTACTCTCTACAATCTGAAGAATTAACATTATCCAAGAATGGAAGAATATGATGTTTGTTTCTTTCTGAAGTAGAGGACTTATTGCAGTCAATATATGTATATCCAAAACACCAAATTTTGTGGGATGATGAATAAATTAAAAAGCAGGGCTGTGGAGCCTGAATCAAAGTCGGGCAGATTTTTGGGTAAAAGCAGTGGGTTACAAGTTAAAAACAAGTAGACTTCGACTCCAGTTTTTTTTGGACAGTTTGAATTTGAAATTAAATTAAAGTGAATTGAAAAAACATTTTAATGAAAAACTGAGTTATTTTAATTTATGGACTATATACATTAATAAATAGTTATTTTCTATTTTATTGACATATTAATAAATAAATATAAGGGAGGAGGATGGATGTGATATTTGCTATTATTGATTAAACCGATTCATTTACTTACTTCATTTAGTTAAAAATCTCATTGGTAAATTTAGGTAAGCAGCAATAGCAGCAGCAAAACTCCAAAATTGAAGCCCTCTTAAGAAGTGAGCAGAAAAAGGAGCAATTATTGATCAAACAATGTGCTGAGAAAGCACATTATTTGATGATGCAGAGATTGTTAGAATTAAGAACCTTTTTAGAACATGTAGATAATCCTAATGTTTTACTAACAGAAAGACTGGAATGATCTTGCAGAATTGGAAACACTTCTTTCTACACCGTATTCGGTCACAAAAAAGCTATAATCTGAAGAATTAACAGGAGGCGAGAATGGAAGAATGTGATGTTTGTTCTTTCTAAAACAGGGTTCGTACACATTTCTGCACATGAAAATTAAGTACTATTAACGTCTTTTAAGGACCATTAAAGAAAAAATTAAGGACTTATCAGCAAATCGGAACTGCATAAATTCAGTTAAAGTCTATGCCTGAACTTCACTTTCGTTATACCAACCTACTAAAAAATAGATCCGTAAGTAGGATGCACTATTGTTAAGACTAACTATAAAATAAATTCGAGAATAAAATCATTTTTGTAAAATTTGTCAAATAAGTATTAAACATTTTACACTTATAATAATTGGACATATTTTCAAGATTAGAGACATTTTATTTCCGTTTTACTAGTGGTTAGCTTTATGCTGATTTTTTTCTTTTATGTTTCATTTCGTTACGTACTTGCTCAGTCTAGAGATTTTGTAAATAGCAGGCCGATTTTATACCAAACGGCATACGTTAAAATGAGAATTCATAACAGAAGACTGGCTGTTGTCACTGCTGTTGCTCGCTTGCCAATTAGAACTTGCCAATTAGAACAAACCTGAATGCCTGATATTGGCAGGGATTTTGAAAGTTAAGCTCTGTCTGTCTGACGCAGTTAGTGTCGTATCTTGTGTAGTTAGCGTGTAGTGCAGAGTTTCTGGAGTTGTAATACAGTTAACATACTTTAAGGTTCCAATAAGTCACTAAAGCACCATAGGTGATAAGTTGTTTTGTACTATTTTATGTTTTACTAGCTGTAAGGAATATGTTTTATAGTAATTTTTACATTTTTGTGTTGTATCTTGTGACCATGGTAAGGATAAATGAAAGGCTTGATGTAGAGATAACTTTTAAAGGTGAGCAATTAGTTACCAATAATTGAATTAGGTTGTTATGTAGGTAGTAGATAATATAGATTTACCTGGCCACTATTAAATTTTATTTATTTTTTTTAAATATTTGATGAAAATCACAGTCTAATAACATTTCCCAAATTAAAATACATGTAACTTATGACATTGATTCTTAAACGACATCAGGATAATAATACATTAAACGCTACAACACGTTTATGTTTTGCAGCAACAATACTCAACAAAATATTTATGCATCTTTTTAATTTGAAGCCTTCCCAGACATTACGGCTAATTTATATCAATTTCCTTCTCTTTAAGCATCTTTTCTAACAATGAGAAATTTGTTTCAATACGCAAACCAATGTTCGCATTAGTTTCTGCTTCATCTCCTAACTTGTCAATGTCCTATGAGGTTTTATATGATCTGCTAAAAGTTAAATAGTCCAAAACTCTTGACAGGCATGAAGCAAATTATCATAATGTCTGAAAGTAACTATAAAGTCAAATAAAAGTTAGAATAAACCTCTTTATTTAAACAGAACTTATAGTAAAAGTGCGCGTTCTTATGCTAGCAGAATGAACTACAACTCATGGCAATGTAACTAAACAGGAAGAGTCAAATTCAAATGAAAAGTGTGGACTAGTAGTCAAAGACTGCACAATTTGATTTTAATCTAAGCTGGCTCAGTAACTCATAATCGTAACAGATTCAAATATCGGTAGCGATAACACAAAGCTGAATAATTACGAATTACCACCAGCTGGCAGGAATTAATGCAGCGTGCAAGCGGAAGCCAGAAACACTGTCTTACAATACAAAAACCTCGGTTTAAATACTATCTAAACGATTTGCATTCTGGTGAGGAAAAGAAGGAAGAAGCTATTATAGTACAGGCTGAAATTATAAATAATTGGCTAATTTACATAATACTAGCTGTACATATATTTAAAGAATAATTTTCTTTCTCTTTATGCATTCAGTTTCTTTTCTCAATAAGTTTTCTCTGCATTTCAGAATTTTTGGATTTACTTAAAGATTTTTCTTATTCTAAAAACTGTAGTTTTTAGAATAACTACAGTTCTTCTATATATTTTAAATACATGTATGTATTTAAAATATATAGAAGAAGCTGCTAATTTTATTGCTTAAATAATATGAACACTGAGAGTAAATATAAAATGATATATGGTCAAAGCCGGTGTGGCAGAACGTTTAGAATTTTAGCGATGCACAGAGCAATAAAATATAGAAATAGCAAAACTTTTAGAATTCAGGACAGGCACTGGAAACAGAATTTAGGACCCACAGAGACTGCATCAAGTACAAAAATGCCTGACGCCAACCCTGCTTGTCATGCATTGAGATATATAAGATACATATGATAATCTTTTAAGCTGTTAGTTTTCAATTCTTTTTTAAAAGAAAATTCCTTTCTGTAGATACGTGTCCATATGCCAACATTAGAAGCATTACTGATATTTTCCATGCTTCTGCTTAGAAAAAAGAACACAAGGGGGGGAATAATCATGTTAAAAAAACATTTCTAGGATCAGGAATAAAACATTCAAATATTAGGTTTTCCTCGTTCTCCCAAAAATTCTCCAGAGTAAGAAATTCATCAGAGACATTCTGTAAAATACATCCATTACGAGTTAATACTATGAAAACATTTTTCATTTTGTCACATTTTTCGAGAATCTTAGATCTATAAATCTTGCATTCAAATCCTTCTAAACTTTCCAAAGTGCAATGTCTAAAATCCGAAAGAAAGACTACCACTACCAATTCTGCAACAGCAAGAAGTCAGAAGTATTTGAAAAAAAAATTCACACACACACACAAAAAAAAAATTTAATAAATTTTATAGAGAAAACGAATGCACATTCTGAAACAATTACACGGGGAAAAAGTCTTACCATGAAAAAATAAAAAAGAAGACATTTTAAAATAATTACACAGCTTTTTTGCTGTTGCTAAGAACTGTTTAGTAAATTATGCTTTTTAGCATTTATTAGCTTGTTTATTTTCGGATTCAAAATATTGTAACAATAAGTTGCCAAAATGAAAAGAAATATCTCTTTATAATTTCACACAAAAAATAAAATGTTTTACTTCAATGTTAGGTCTTAAATATACTTTCGATATATTACCATTATTTTAACGAAATTTATTAACGTTACAATGTTCTGTTGTATTAAAAAATTTACAGATTTCCGAATTAAAAATTTTGTATAGAAAGTGATCTTAAAATCGCCAAATGTTGATAAGTAGCCAAATTTAGAACCGTTTAATAAAAGAATTCGCATCCCCAAAAAGGAAAAGTTGTACTCTTGCCTAGAAACTTGGCTCTCTTGCCTAGAAACTCGAGTATCGCACCGTTTATATTAGAAAATAGGAACAAATTCAAACAATATCCATATTTCTCAGTGAATCCTCGAAAATGCTAATTTGCACTTGAAATGGCAATCGTAAAAATTGACCGAAATTTTAGATGATTAAAATTAAGGACCTTCTACTGATTTTGGGACGAAATTAAGGACTTTTAAGGACCAAATATCGATTCTAAAAAACCTAAGGACTTTTAAGGACCGTACGAACCCTGTAAAACGGAGGGCTTATTGCTGAAGGAATCATTTCCCCAATGAAGAAAAGTACAAACTAGTGTGCTAGACAATGAGATCTTGCTGAGTTCAATACATGTAGATCAAAAACACCGAATTTTGTTGGATGACAAACAATTTAAAAAGGCTAAGAAAGTCATCTATGAACTTTCACTAAGAATGAAATTATTCTCAGAACAATTGGAATATTCAAATCAGGACAGTCGGACTGCAGACATTACAACTGAGTCTCTGTCATTCTCTTCCAGTGATGAATTAGATTTTAAGAAATATTTGGATATTATTGAAAAGGCTAAGGCAAAGCGAATGAAAATAAAGAACCAAGAGCCTTTAGATATAAAAATGAAAAAATACAGACAAGATTTCTACACAGCCTTTGAAGAAACAAAGAAATATACTCTTGCAAGATACCTCTTTTAGAACTTAACAAAAATATATCCTGAAAAGTTAAAAGAAATAGCCCTAACAGTAACAGCTCTTCCTCCTTACTTAGGTTACCGTGGAAAGAATCTTTTCAGCTCTGAAGTTCATCAAATTGGATCTATGGTTTTCTAACAAAGATCTTGCAGGGATACTCAAATAACTGGCACTGGGCAAGGTTCCTGAAATTTCATTGGCTAACTTGGGCAATAGGTGCAAACAGTGGGAAGAGTTTAGATTGCTTTCTGCTGCTAAGATAGGGAAAAAGAAAGGGATACTTTCTTTTTATATGTAAACACTTAGCGTTGGGTATCCTGACTTAACAGATAAATCTCTGTTTTGCTGATGATCCCATGACTTTATCAATAGACGTTTTGAATTTGCTGTTTAATTATTTTCTAAATAAATTAATTACACCTGTAATTAGACTAAGATAATTTTATTTTTATACAAGAAAATGACAAAATATGCTCCTTTTCCGTTATGGCTCACAGTATCCCATATGTATTTACATATAATTTAAAACTTTTAATTGTAGACTTGAATAAATTAATAACACTTCTAATCAGAATAAAAGGATTTTATTTTTATAGAATAAAATCTGCTATTTTTTCACAAAAAATTAATAAAAGTTAATTAAATTTGTATTTTTAAATCTTTGAATAAGATCTATAATTATAGACTTTTCTGACGTGTTACTCATCTTCATGTTTAATAGTAATGAATGTAATGTAAATCGAACTTCAGATAAGTAACACATAGAAATCTTTGCATCACTGTACTTGCAACAAAGGCATAACTGAAATACATTCGACAACCACATAAAATTGCTTCGGGGGCCGCCAGTTTGAAATCACTGTTATAGACAACGTTCAAATTACACAAAAATAATATTTTATGGTTTAACTTTTCATGGAATAAATACTGACGAATTCAATTAACCTTATCCTATTCTATTTGATTGGCCTTTTTTCAAAATTTAAACAATTGCATAACGTTGTGAAAAGCCATACAAGCACTTGTTACAAATCATGTTTCCCTGCAGTTATGCAATTCAGGATTACATTTCTTTGTTTATCTACATGAAAACTATTTTCGCACTTAACAAGAAAAGAATAAAAATATTAACCTCTTAACCTTATTTAAACGAAATTATTGCATAAAAGAATCCAGAATGTCCAATGTAAACGGGACAGGATGATTGAATAGCTTAGAATACATTTTGAGGATGTAATATTGTGGAGATACACATATTTTACTTTTTAAAACTTTAATCTTTAACTATGTGATATATATTGCCTTTTCGTGATCATTTCTGCATTTATATAAAGAACATGTTTTCAAACATACATAACCATTATTACAGAAAACTATTCAAATTAAAAGAATTATAAAAATTAATAATATTGGAGTTATATATATATCATAATCTAAAATACTAAAATTAGGAAAAAAGTACATAGATTTACTTAATCGCAACAATAACCAATTGCTTACAATTTGTCCTACATGTATGGTTTACCTTCTCAATGCAAACGCTACACTTTGCCTTACACGATTTTCGTCCAGCAGAGCTTTTTTCCCGATATTGGCTTGAAGAAAGAATTTTTGGAAAGCACCTTCTGATGCAAGTTCCCTTTTGGCGTCAAAAAATTCCTCCCGAGGATATGGCAATTTTTCGCAATTCAAGATGGCGGAAAAAATTGCGCCAAGTGACGCTTATCCGAGTTTTCCCAATCTTGCCAAAGCTATATTGTTCCTTAGAAAATACTAATACCAGTTTTTTCATTTCTTAACGAATGCTATTTAATATAAATAATTTTCTAGAATTTTTTTCTATGCGTGCATTACTTTTTATATTAAAAAAAAGCTGTAAACATGTGTATATGTTTACATATATATGAGGGAGTCGATGTCAGAGTCGATTTAAAATTCCAGTCTGTCATTTTTGCTACAGATTCCACAGCCCTGTTAAAAAGGTAGAGAAAGCCATCTATGAACTTTCATTAAAAATGAAATTATTCTCAGAACAATTCTAGTATTCAAATCAGGACAATCAAACTGCAGACATTGCAAGTGAGTTTCTATCATCCTCTTCCAGTGATGAATTAGATTTTGAGAAATATTCGGATGATAAAGCTAAGGCAAAGCAAATGAAAATAAAGAACCAAGAGCCTTTAAATATAAAAATGAAAAAATACAGACAAGATTTCTACACAGCCTTTGAAAAATAGAGGAATATGATTGCTCTTGCAAGACATTTCTTTTAGAACTTATCAAAGTCTATCCTGAAAAGTTTAAAGTAGTCCTAACAGTAACAGCTCTTCCTTCTACTCAAGTTAGTGCGAAGACTTCTCAGCTCCAAAGTTTATCAAATCGGATCTACGGTCCTCTAAGATCTTGCAGAAGCTTTACTGCTTCTTAGAAATTACTACTGCCAGTTTTCCCATTTAATAATAAATGCTAATTAATATAAATAATTTGCTATGACATCAATTTTTCAGTAAAGTGCAGAATCACCACTTCTTCAGAACATTTTACTAGAGTTAAGAATTGGATTTTTGTCAATTTCTTTTGACTTTTTAAGTGAAAATAGATCGATGTGTACATGGACAAAGGAGTACACAGTGCCGAGTTTGTGCAATTCTGGGATGTTTTTCAAGTGAAAATAGGTCAATGTGTACATGGATATCGATCTTAAAAATGCGCCAAGCAGTGGGTGATTCTGCACTTTCCTCCAATTTTTTTGTGTAGTCTCTATTCCTTCTTTCATATTAAGTAAAATAAGCTGTAGCACATGTGTATATGTTTATATATATATATAAGGGAGTCAGTCTTTAAAATTCCAGGAGTCGGAGTCAGAGTCAGTCATTTTCCCTACCGACTCAACAGCCCTGCTTGTAGCCAACCTGGCATTTGAACCCTGGTTAAACTACTAACATTCAGTGATTTTATTCACTCAGCCACTGACAAACCAAAATAACTGAGTCATACAGTATACAAAATAAAGGATTTAAAGTGTCCGATTTTTTATAACTTGATAAAATGCTATTTTAGTAAAAGAAAATGAACAGTGACACAGACTAGATGATCACACTGAATTGATACCATTATTTATATACTTTCAGACAGGTGATTCTTTTTAACATGATTCTACTCACAAACACTATTTCTTAGAAATAATTACTTCTACTAACTTGATTCATACATTTTATCGTAAAGGTAAATATTCAGCAAAAATTAGCATATAGAGAAAAACTTCTACTGCAAACATTCTTATTTCGTGCACCATTCACCTTCAGAAAAATGCATAAATCTGAATGTTTTTCAAGACCGAAAATACTTTAAATCATTCATTATTTTTGCAAATGATAATAAAAAGATTAACACCTATTAAAAACTGCATTACTCTCATAAATAACTAAGATGGCAAGTAATTTAATATCCAGTAAACAGTCTTAATCATGATTACAGGAAATTTTAGTCTTTTTTTTCTTCAACACATACTGCATGTATTTTGCACTTTCATTTTGAGGAAGGAATGCAAGAAAATATATTTATCAGTGTAATATTTACACGAGCACTTTTGTTTTTCAATTTCTGTACTCCAGATGAAAAAAAAAAAGAATGCATTTCGTATATACAAGTGTATATGCATTTCTATGATACTGTAAAACTAGATTCAGATATTATATTTAAAAATAAACTGATGTAGAATGGCTATGCTTCTTACCCAGTTTGAAGCAGACAGCCTTTTTACACTTAACCATGTACTACATAACCTAATTCAATGCTACCCAGTTTGGGGGGGAAAAAGAGAGAAAGCTGCATTACCCCGCTTAGCAGCCAAAAAAAAAAATTCACAAAACATATTACATTGCTTTATACATTAACCTCCAATGATATTAAGAACTATTATGCTGGAATATGAATTCTATTAAGTAATTGCACATATCCTTTAATATAATCACTTGTTAGATAAATACTGAAAATATTAAAGAAGCAATTTGAATATACTTTGATTTACAACTAAATTTACCAGGTGAAGAAGATAATTAGGACAACTTAAACAATATGGAAAGTAGATAATCAGAGTACAAGCAAAGATCTATTTGCAGTCGAGAACTTAAAAGACTGTTAACTCATTTATAAAAATACTACAGTCTGTTCAGTTGAAAGAAAACTGCAGGCATATAAAGCAACATACAATAACTGCAAGATTTTTGTGTAGTAAAAAGACCTGGAATATACATAAGTCAAAGAACAAAATATCTTTTGTGCAGAATTCTGAAAAACATGCCCTATTTATATAGCTAAGTTCACTCTCCTGGGACCAAAAAGATGAAATACCTATTTGTTAACCCTTACAAACTCCTTCCTGAAAGCATCCATTCCCTTAGGCCAAAGGTTCCCAACTTCTTTTGTCCCATGCATCCTTTTCACAACTGCTAGAAGTTCACTCCCGGTCTCCTTTCCAGAACTTAGAATATATATATATATATATATATGATTAGATTATTTTAGTGTGTTTTATTAAACAATAAAAAGCATGGAAAATGTTGATAAATACCAAAATCCAAGTAAAAGTGTTTCTTTCACATTCATAAACTTAATTCTAAAGAGTTAAATAAAACGTTGCCTGTATTTGCCACCTGAAACTGTGAAATTCCCCCTTGGATAAGCCCTGCGTTAGACAGATAACCATTTGAATACTCTGTCATATACAAATAGCCTAATAGTGAATAATTAACTTGCACATATCTTCTCTTACCAACATAAACGTTATATTAAAAAAAAAATTAGTTTTTAACTAATGATAGTACATGCAAAGAATAACAAGACATGCTGTTGCTCGTATCAAGTCAAAATTATACATTGCAAGTAAATAACACAAAGGGAGTAAAATTATACATAACTTCTGATGCTTTTAATTACTAAATACTGGTTAACATAACACGTTTAACAATACATAACTCTAAGAAATTTGTGCTTAGTCATTATTTTTAACCTCACTTTATTTAAATAGTATCTTACGAGCTTCCGAAGTAAAAATTTCTTTACATAGTCTCACTCTTAAAAAGACCGCACAACATTCAAATGCAGTGTTAAAGAGAAGGATAACCTAAGATCTTAGAACCAAAGTAATATTTCATTTACGAAGATCATCAAACTAAAATGAAATCTTAATACACTCATTCTTTGATTTTAAAATAATCATGATTTAAAGAATTACTTCCGCATAATGCACAAGATCTTTAATTGTGCATGTCTTTAAAACTCAAGGAACGTCAGGTATTTCATACAGACAACATATTACAAAAAAGGACTGATAATAATAACAAAAAGAAGCGCGAAATTTTATTGAAAAGACATGATTCCTAGCATAATCGACATCAAACAAAGGTCTACCAAACTTCCGATACCATATAAGCTTTTTCAAACATTCCTTTGTCAAGGATGCATAGATTTCTCCACTTCCTATCACTGCAAAAATGTGAATAGTTGAAAAGCATACAGATTTTAAATGCAATTCGAATCTAAGGTGTTAACTTACTGAGCTGTTATTTTCAGCAACAGAATTGGAGTTCGTTTTATAGTCAGACCTGCGCTTCTTCGCCGGTGGGCTCAGGCTTTGATCAGTAGTGCGAGAACCTGCGGCACTAGACATCTAAAAAAATAACTTCACCAATGTCACGTACTGTACTTCGCACTAGCAAGTTTCAGCATAGCCTAGTTCACCTTTAAGAGGTTGAATTAACGGTGGATGATAAGCGAAATGTGTAAACTTCGAACAATAGCTAAACACACCATTTGACTATCAGCACAAAATAATACCTAATTGCAAAATGGCTGCTCCCTAGCAAAGAGTCGTGCATAAGGAATTCTTGCGCGCGCCGCTTTCAGAATAGCGGTACGCTCACTATCACAGTTACGATTATAGTATCTTAAAACCCTATTTGTTCCTTTTTGAGTATACTCATTAATTCACCTAACACATTGCCGTGGCAGATAAAGAACGGTCATAGATATAGTAATACTAATAAATGCAGCAGCACGTTAATCTCTCTAAGCATATATTTTTGATTCAAAAAAATATCTCTGTCATCAGCCATTAGAGTGGCAAGAAGTATTCTGATATGTGTTTAAGCTTCAATTTATGTGGCTTGCAGTGTTATTTTGAATTATTGTATATGAAACATGGTTTTAGTTTCTGTTTTCTTTAGTTTCTTCCGTATTGAAATCTTACGCGGCCTACCTATGTCCTCACCATTTAAAGAAAATGGAATGATTTTTCATAAGAAATTATCATGAGTTTCATTGGTGATAATTTAATAATTTATGAGAAATATAAAAGATATTTTACACCTTTCTCTCTAATTCAGAATCAAATAATAAATGTCAAAAATATTATGTTAGAAATATCAAAATTTCAAATAGATGTCGCATGCAAAAGGAGTAAATTGAAACTAATTGGCACTAATTATCTGAATCTAATTATCCGTCTCTTCGGCATTCGGTAGAACTGATCTATTTTAATTGATATATTTTGACGTATACACCGTGCATATCAAAGCTGTATGTAAGTAAAGCGTCGGCACTTCCATACTGCGTATTTCCAAACCCTACCCCACTTTTCGAATTTTTGACGTCACAGAGAAATCGACTAGCTTCGCCTGGGTGGATAATTCTTGCGCATGCGTAAAGTAGCTGAAAGCCGAGCAAAGAATATGTAGAGGCAAAGAATATGGTTCTTTAAGCCGAGGATTAACGTAAACAGAACTTGGTCTATGCACTAGTAAACAGTATTGGGTATTAAAATCTGAAAGTGAATTCTTTTATGCAATTGCATAGTTGGACGTGTTTTAATCTTCACATTCCTCCCACATTGAATTTTTCCTTATCACTGTGAAATGTATTATATTATAAAAATTAAATCAAACTAATTACTTTGTTAGAATAATCGAGATATGAATGTTCTAATTGGATTTTCTTTTTATTATTATTTATTTCCGTTTAGAAAGATATTGGACAAAAATTTATCTCCGCTGAAAATTTCTTGCTTGTTTAAAAACTATTATTTCTCAATAACGTCATAGAAACTGACTAATCTTGTGCTTCATAGATCAATATGACAACGAATTCAAAATGTTACATAAACAGACCGTTAAACTTTAGTTTGTAATAGATGAAACTCAATAGCACAGAGAAAAAATATTTCAATAAAAAAATTCTCCATGTTAATTCAATAGCTAAATTATTTCTATTTCAGTAAGAAATCTAATTTCAATGCTGATATAACACATAAATGTTAAATCCTAGTATATGGTATGGCCTCGGAGCGATTGTGACTGTGTCGCCAATACGAAATCATCCTAACGTCGGCAAATCACGTGTATATTAGAATTCAATCTTCAATGAGAAAAGATTAATAAATTGTGGGTTTCCTGAACGTTATATTCGTATGCTTTTCCAAAGTTCTACAAGAGTCGAAATACCACTGGAAGATTTCACAGATACCCTTTTTTCAAATTCCAGTGTAGAATTTTTATTCATTTCATTCAGATAAATAGTAGCCAACTGATTATAATTTCTAGTTTTGCAAATAGGAAAATACAGGGTTTAATCATAGTATATTGTACACATGGGATATGCTGGCATTATGATGAGCAGTAAACAAGTCATTTTGGTGTAATGCCAAGACAATACCATATACTTGAATTTTACCAAGCTAAAGTTTGCTAAACAATTTTATATATGAGAAAAAATAATTTGCTTTCATTCCCTTTAAGTCAGATTGTTTGTTTCCAGTCGAAAATCATAATTTTTGCAAGTAAGAGACTGAAATTAAGCATACAGGTTTTCATTGCCTGAAATATCAATTAATTGTTCTTTTTTCATCTATGGGTATATTGGAATTAGAAATCTGAAAGTAAAATGGGTCATGGATCCAACCGACTTCCTTATTTGGAATTCTTTTAAAAAGTCAGTTTTATCATATGACGAGAAATCATGTTTTTAAACAACAAGAAATATATATTGTTTTCTTTAGTAAATTCTGAAAAACATGGAAACATGCCTGTGTTGTTTTTGTTCAGTTCTCCTAGACAAATTATTAGTTTAGTTTTCAAAAGCTTCAGTATTATTGCTCAGTATTAAAATATTTGTAATTTTTCTCTGTAGACATAAATTCAAATCATTAAGTTTTCCCAAAATATCTACTACGTAACTGACTTTTTCTATCCAGTCATTATTAATGAATGAAATTTCCGATGTATGTTTCTTTTCTTCCGAAAATATATAAACTTTATTTCTCAATCGAAAATATGTTGCAGTATTTTTCTGTGCAAGAGCCAACTGACTTCGGTATGTAATAATAATGTCTCATGCCATTATTAATGCTCTTAATCCTTTATTATTACCTCTTAATGCTGAACCATCATCAGTACAAACTGCGACACAGTGCATCTAGGTAAGTGCAAGAGCCAACTGACTTCGGTATGTAATAATAATGTCTCATGCCATTATTAACGCTCTTAATCCTTTATTATTACCTCTTAATGCTGAAGCATCATCAGTACAAACTGCGACACAGTGCATCTAGGTAGATTGTTTCAAAATATTTTAATAATTTCAAATGTTTTCCTTTGAACCTCCAAATTTTTACAACCTAAAAATATTCTACTGTGTTGTCTTCAAAAACATATCTTAGATAAACAATGAATTGAGACATTTTAGTAATATCGGTAGTTTCATCAAGTTGTATAGCAAATACAAGATTTTGTAATCAGTTTGAAAAAAATTGTTTCCATAGTACATGATGTGACAAAAATTTGGTGAGACACGGTATCTCTTGATAATGCTATTGTATTTAAATCGCTGCTATATTTTTCTCTATGCATAACTGCCGACAGAATGCAAACTTTTCGTAATCAGAAAACAAAAGGGGGTAAAGGAGTAACGATTTTCCCTGTTATATATCATGCAAATAAAAGAGCACGTATGACACAAGCATTAAAGAATGATTGGTTTGAAAATCATTTTATACCCCTGTCTCGGCAACATTTGAATTCGGTTGGTTTACCTGATGACTCAAAAATAATCCTAATTGTAGACAACTGTTCAGCTCATACTTCAGTTAAAGTTTTAGTGAAAGATAATATATCTGTATTATTCTTCCCTCCAAATTGTATGTCTATCATTCAGCCTATGGATATTGGAATAGTGTGTGTGCTGAAATGCAAATATAAAGTAGCATTTTTAAAATCCATGTTAAATTTCGTGAACAATGGCAAGACTATTCAAGAACTTTTTATATATTTTAGCATAAAATCTGCTGTATGGAGCATCACAAGATCGTGGAAAGATGTGTCTCCAGATACATTAAAAACTGCTTGGCATAATTAATGGCAGCTACTATAGTTCATGGTGAGGACGATGTAGATGATAGCCGAGAATATGAAGGTTTTCTGGTATTGCAAACTAAAGGTAAAATTTCCCAGGTAATGGTTTTTGCCAAAAAATGTGGAGAAGTGGTAATAAATGAAGATGATATAACAGAACTTTCTCATTGCGATGGCAATGCCCAATCATCAATCAACGGACGGCGAAATCTGTAGTATGGTTCTAGATCCAGAAAATACTGCTACCAATAGTGAAGAAAGTGACAGAGAGGTTATTGAAAACGAAAAAATTTCAATTGACAAGTTAGTCGGTATTCTCGACAAAGCAATTACAGAACTTGAACAGTGGAACTTCGTAACTAAACAGGAAATTATGTCTGTTTATAGAATTAAAGAGAAAGTATTTGCACAATGAATGAAATATTTAATAAAGTAAACAAATAATTATTAAGCTTTTTTTGTAAATTTTGATACCCTTTAAGATTATAACTGCTCTTTATTTCATAAATTACAATTTCATATTTTTAATTGCATAATTTCTGCATGCCATCTTACCAGATTTAAATAAATGATCCAATATCCGGAAAAATCCCAAATTCGGAATCGCCAAAGTCCCAACGAGTCCCGATTTCGGACTTTGTACTGTATAATGAACTCACCTTTATATTTATTAAAGTAGAAAGAGACTCAGTGGTTTAATTTTTGTTTGCATTTTCATTAATAGTTTTTCGAAGTTTATTAGATGTTGGTCCATCATTCCCATTTCTCTTGTGAATATTAGATACCTATTTTTGGCCATTTACATATCATGAACAAAACTACAATTAAAGCAAAATTGTTTTTATTATCCTTTGAGCATGCTATTGAATTTTGCAATATTTAGAAAATGTTATGTGCTTACCTGACAACAAATTTGGTTACAAATGAGAAACCTAGTTTATAAACGATGCACATTACTAGTACACATTGCATATAAAGACACTACTGAGACAGAGAAAAAACTATACTGTCTTAGCTGCAAATATGCAGTTGATTTGAAATTCAAGCTGTTTGGAAAACATCAAAGATGACGTACGAATAAAGTGGAAAATATTTAAATGTTTAATTTAAAATTCCTGGCAAATGTTAAAAAACATCCAAAATTCCCTTCAAATGTCATATATGTATATATTTTGGCCAAAAAAATTTCTTTGAACTTGTATGTGACTCCCAGTTTGCGTATCAGTGCCATAATGAACAAGTGGTCATAAGACTTTGTATTCATGTAAACCCGATGAATTCTCAATAAGTGGTTTAAATTTTGTAAAAAACAATATAAGTTATCTATTTTTCAATGAAAAAATGATTTGAGACTTGCAGAACAGCATGCCACAAAATATTTTCAAAATTACGGGAAAGTGCAACTTTGTGAAAATGGATAAACATCAGCTGTCCAATGTGAAAAATTATGACACGTGAATTAAGATTTAATATTTTATGACCATAGCTTGTGTATGTTGATTATCTAACTAAATACAGAACAATCTGTTTCCCTTCAAACTTCATTCCGAATAACCACTACATGATATATCCCACTTCTTAACTTATGTATGTTCAGATGTTATCTATCATTACTTGCTCATGTGTGTAAAAGAGTTATGGAGAGGAAGAATTAGTATTATCACTTATAAATTGATGTAATGTAATATATGACTCGTGATGCGGTATAAGTATTTCTATGCTCAATGAAATGTGGTATTATAGAATGAAGTTATTGAAGTATGCTTAAGCTTCTGATGTTATGAACAACATTTTACAACTAATTAGCAGACAAGCATATTTAGAGCTTTGATTGTAAATGATAATTTTTTTTTTTTCAAAATGACTGGATAGCCAGGAAATGTTGAAAAAAGGATACTATCTCATTCAAAATGACACATATAATCATTTATTTAAATCAATTAAACAGTTATTTAAATTAAGGTATTTTTATTATCATAATTTTTCCAATAAGCAATAGAAGTACTAATAACAAATTGACCATATTGAGAAAATAATATAATTTAAACAAAATATTCCTGCACACAGATCTGAAATATCAAGGAATGTTTTAAATATTATTTCAATTCATAAATTTGCCATTTTAAAATAGAATAAATGTAATAATATAAAAGTGTTTAAGTTTTTTTATTAAAAACATTTAATGAAACATCCCATGGGATTTGGCATTTGGTTGATTAACTAAAATGTTTTGCCCAAGAGCATGCTTTCTTTTTAAGTTCTTCATTTGCTTGGTCTACCAGACTGTATTCTCTTTGCTCCTGTTCTTAAGCCTGCTCTAATTTTTCTTCTGGACTGTGACGTTGGTTGTATTTTAATGTTATGGGTCTTTTTAAGATTTAGTTTATTGTTAAACAAAGATAGAACTTGCGCTGGCGTTGATATTTTGTCAAGATGCACATTCATTTTACAAACAGCATTTAACATACCTTCTGAATCGTTTTCATTTGCAATTTCAGCAAGTCTAGAAAAGTTCGCATTCAATTTTTTAATTTCTGAAGAAAATGTAGAATGTTTTCTCTCTGCACTAGATAAATCTTGAGTCTGCTTTGATGCATTACCTTCTGTGATTTTAAATTTATCTGCCTGACTGTTTTGCAAATTAACATTTTCGGGAAGTGAGGCATCATCCGAGTCAGGAATTGATGACTTTTTCATACTTTTGAAAAATTCAGGTTTTGTATACCCCATTGCCAAATATGCAATTTCTTCAAAATCTTTCGGAAGCAGCTTAGGCAGGTTTCTGAAATTTATATTCAATTTCATATGTACAGCCCACAGATGTTTGCAAAATTTTCCTTGGGTTCCAATTGCACAATCACACATGTCCATGTCCTGTAAAACATTATAAAATGTCCTTTCATTTTCAGAAGATGACACATAATACATGTTTTCGTCAATAGGGTGACATCTAAGTCTTTAGCTTTTGTTTGCAATTTATAAGCCATACAAAGCGGTTTCGTGATACGATGGTTTGCAAATTCTAGCATTCTTTTCATGTAGTACTTTTCCATGACTAAGCATACAAATTCAACTAAAGAACACATGTTAAAAGCTTTACATCTTTCTAATACAATATTTTTAAATATTCTTATAGGTGATTCAACCATATTGTTTGTATTATGCCCTTTGAAAGAAGTTCCTGCCCTGTAACAAATAGCCCATTCTATTCTTCTCTCCCAAAGCATTTCAACATGAGAAATGTAGTTCTCATATTTACTAGCACATGGATCATGAAGTAATGTGAAATATTCTTCAGTACCTGCAAGTTCATTGGGTGTATATAAAATATTTCTAAAGAGTTACATTAAATACTTCTTTTCGTTTTTTAAGATATTATTTTTACAGTCCCAAAGCCAACGCCATGAAGCTTGAGTTACATGGAATGTACACAACAGTAAACGAGAGTTTGCGTAAGTGACTTAATCATCCGTCATAAATAAATCTGGTTCTCCTTTTCCTCCAAAGGCCTGATCACCCATTAATTGTTTAAATGTATTCGCTAAAACAGATGCTGCATCATCCAATTCCATGTACAAAAAACTCATTTGATGTAAATTTTTGGCTGCAGTAGGTGTTAGACCATCATTAAAATATTAAAAAAAAGTCTCCTTTGTGTCTGTATTTATGTGCAAGAAGCTATAAGCTTCTGCAACATTCACATGATGAGAATGGTTAAAAGAAATCTGAAATAAACAATATATATATATGTGTGTGTGTTACATAAAAAATCGGGTAAAGTGCAGAATTGCCCCCTTATTTGTTCGGCCCTTTTTACAAGAGTAAGAAGAATTGGATTTTTGTCAATTTTCTTTTACTTTTTAAGTGAAAATGGGTCAATGTGTACGTGGATAAAGTCAAGGGAGTGCCCAATGCATTTTTGTGTAATTCTGGGATTTTTTTTAAGTGAAAATAAGTCATTGTGTACATGGATACTAAGTATGTGCAATTCTTAAAAACGTGCCAAGCAGTGGGTGATTCTGCACTTTCCACAAAAAATCTTAGACCAGTTCTGAAATCTACCAGAAGCTCTGTTTGTGAAATAAATGAAAAGATAAAATTTTAGAGCTTATTTTTTTTACAAGAAATTAAAAATTCACTGGTGACTTTTGCACAGATTTGCATAATATGAAAAATTTTAATATTCAGTGTTGTTGTATAAAACCTTAGTCATTCAGAATTAAAAATTCAAATAATTATAACCTCATTAAACATATAATATTGATTTTTCAATTTAATTTTCATCTTTTCGAAAACATATTTACTGTAAAAAAATGTTGAATTTATACATAATCAGAATAAAAGCCTTTCTTTTGGTTTTCTTTTAGTTTTTTTATGTTCATTAAAGAATACAAAATATTAAAGTGCCCGATCATTTTTGTGAGCTACTGTATACTTAATTTATTTGTTAACCTTGATTTTGGAACATAAATCTGCTGAATGCTTCCTCATTTTTATACACACTGATGCACTGCAATTGTCGTTCCTTGATCTGAAGTGGTTTTTTATTAAAATTGCTGTGTTGGCACTTATACAATTTTTTGTATATTGACTTCATATCTGGATAAGTCTTCCGAACAATTCAGTTTGTTCTACTCGCATCGCTGAATGAATCACATTTACTGCTATGTGTATCACCTTTAAGATTTTTCATACACTTTACATCCACTTCAGCAGTGAACTGTTCTTCATTTCTTTCTTCAAACACAGAAATGGAATACGATACGTCGATAAACAATAACCACTCATAATTATTTATATTACAATACTCTCACAATAAGGCCTTAAAGTACACAATTTACTCCGCAAAAAGCACGCCGTTCTACTCGTGAGTGGGGTATGGCGATTCTATTTGCCAGGTGAAACTAGTCGATATTTTCGTGACGTCAAAAATTCGAAAAGTGAGGTAGGGTTTGGAAATACGCGGCCGGGACTGTGGGGTCTGCGTCGTCGGCGAGGGGGTCTCAGGAGCTTGGACAGCTCACCCCGAAAGGCAGCCCCAAAACGGGGGTCAAACTCTTGCGTTCTGTCCAACCAGGCCGAAGAGTAGCGAGCAAGTGCGTTATGTTCAAAGTGAAATCTTAATTCAGACTGAGTTAGTTTTGGTTTACAATGCATTTTGATTAGATAGTTAATATTACCGCAAAATTACTATTTGCTGTTCGAGTTTTAAAGTTCCATTTTTATCACCGAAATGTACAATAGTCATATGACATGGATTAATCAAGAAATGACGCAGTGCAGAGACAAGTTACCATTTTTAGAACTGAGAAGGAAAATTTATGTTGCTAATTTAATCTTTTACATATAATTTATTTTTCATATATATATAATTATCTTGGTAAATAAAATAATTTTTCATGCCATTCTAAATTCATTCAGTATGTGCAAATGTGTATTAAATGTATTTATCTAAACTGAAAATTTTCGTAAGTGGTAAATTTGTTCAATAATTAATTACTGCGATTATAAATTGTACTTGAAACACTGGTTTCATTTGCAATAATCTTAATTTTATTATTTGTACTATTCAGAGATATCATAGAGATAGTTAATGCTTTCAAGTTGCGCAGTTAGAGGAAATAAATTTCTCAAAAAAATTATTTCCTTAATGTATGATATTAAGGAGAGGAGAGTTATTTTGATTCTTATTTGAAGTTTTTCTTAGAAGAGCTACACCAATCACAAAGGACTGACTAGATTAAAATTCGCTAATAATGTCTCAACTTCACCGATTTTATTAGAGCTGTAAAAAGAAATTTATCCATATGCTGTGACTATATTTATCCATATGCTGTGACTATATTTATCTATATGCTGTGACCATTTATCCATATGCTGTGTACACAGCATATGGATAAATATATAGCACACAGCATATTTATCCATATGCTGTGTGCTTTGTTTATCCATATGCTGTGACATATTCATTGCACCTATATCTAAGAATTGAATTGTTTCATCTTTTATGCTCTGTAATTCTTAGAAATTTAAGAATCATTGAATTAGTGACGGGAGAAAAAGTACAAAGCCCTCTTTCTAATTCTTTTACGTTGACGAATCAACTGAAAACAAGTTAATCTGTGCTGCTGCTAAGACTGAGTCAATATGTAATTCGACTTATTGTTTATGAAAAACTTTAAATAAAATCAAGCATATCTAAAGTGTTATAAAAGCTTTCACAAAATTCTGATCCATAAAGTAATAAACTTACAATTAAAATAAAAGTCTAAAATTAATTTGATACTTAAATGTTAATTCCAATGACGTAAAAGTAAATTAATAAAAAATAATACAAGGCTATCATTTCCTTTTAGTAAGATATCATTATTGTCGATATTATCGATATCAGCTATACATCCACATACTGGAATGCTATTTGTCAAAGGGAAAATACATGTTCCATTTCCTGCTTTAAAAACAAATTAAATACAACGAATCCTCTAACGGTGACCATCTTCCTTAGAAGACCATCTATAAAAGTGATCGGTATTTCTGACAACGGCAAATATTTATTTAGAAGATTAACATTGCAATAAAAGATTGTCGTTTTAAAAAAAGACAGTATTTAATGCATTCAAATTTCACAAAGATAAATAATACAGATAAAATAATAAAATTTCATATTCATATTAATGAATTCCAATAAATCCTTTAAATGAAGTTTGCGATCAGAAAAATTATAAATCCCCTAGGGTACTGACTAGAACATAAAAGAAAATTGCATTCTGTAGCTTAGCACTCTTATCTTGAAGATAAAGCCTTATCTGAAATCCATTTTTATTTGAATTCAAATTATTGTTTTAAATTAAAATATTGTTACTTATAGTGAAATAAAAATTGTGAAAGGAATCCATTATACGGTAAGTTTTAAATAGTGTTTTCAGTATTCTTCTTATGCTCTTATGAATATATTTGTTCTTCTACGTAATATTATTAAATGGCTAAGTTTAAGTCTATTTGTATCTTATAGTGTCTTACGGTTTGGCGGCTAATAAATTTGCATTTTTCGTTACATTAAACCTATATAATTGAGTCTCTTTATAAAGCAAAGCATTCTGTTTCTTATATAACTTTTAGTTATTTCTAAAGGAAAACTGCAAAAAACATTGCATATATTGTTGTACACTTCATTACGCATCGTACTTTGTAAATAAAATAATTATTTACAAGCTTTTGGATAATTACGATTAATAGTAATAATTTTAAATACTTTGTATTTATATGTGTTTTAAATGTATTATGTGAAATATTTTAAAACGCATATGAAAGAGAATTTCTTAAATTCTTAAATAGCACAGAAAACTTAGTAGCTCAAAATTCAGAATGCCAAAGAATCCGAAATAGTCGAAAATTCATTAATTTTTCATATTAAATAGGCTTTTAAATGGCTTTTGTTTAATTTGTAAGGTTTATCCTAAGTTTTTAATGGTTAATTTTTAGTTAAAGCCACTTTCCTGTCGCTCCTAATTTCAGCTGGAATTTTTTTAAATTAGGAGCTCTCTTTTTCTTTTAGCTCTTAGTATTCTTGAGTTAAAGTCCAAGTGGTGTCTGTTCTGTATGTCTTGAGAAAAGGCCATCTGTAAACTTTATTTTGAGCAATAAAGGGTAACTAAGTTTACCTTCTTGAGTTTCTGTTCTCTGAACTAAAGCGATTATTCGCTTACCAGTTCTCAAGGTCCCACACATTTAGCTGTAAATTCTACGCAGGAATTTTATAAATTACTAAGTCGAAAACGCTAGATAATGTATTTGAATAAAAGGAATAGAAGTCAAGAGTACTCCTTCAATTAATAGTTCAAAAGAAATCGCGAAAAAAATAAATATTTGTTTTTCAAACACATGATGTATTTCGAAGAACGCATTAGGCACTCAATATTCATTGGTGTTTGATTTCTTCAGTGTAAAATTTCTGATGAGCTTTGCTCCTTTCTTTACAATTTTGCAGCTGTGTAGGACCAGAAAGCAAATGTATGAGTTATAGATTTTGCAGCTGCCTTCCGTTTTAAAAGAATTTAAAAAGCAAAATTAGAGACGAACATTAACAGTGTTGTTTACCTGTAAATCTTTTCCAAGGATTAGGATTCGAATTAACGCAAAAATTATAAAAGTATGTCTGTGGAGTAGGGGTTAATAGCTACGTTCATTGGTGGACTTAATAATGATTTCCAAATGAGAACTGATTTATTTATTTATTGCTTTTATAAGTAGCATTATCAATGATTCTTTATAAGAGAAAGTCCCAGCAGTGACTGAACGAAAGAGGGCTAAACACTTTTATTCAACATCGTTTCGAGTGAAGGCAAATAATCTGCACACATCAATATTTTTAAATTTTCCCCTATGTGCAATGTAGATACAAGACAGTTAGTTTCCTTAGTAAATGGCCACAGCCATTGTGTTTTTCATTACATTCAAAACAACTGAAGTTTTCTGCTAAATAACTTTATAGAATACTTCTATTTGGCCGATGTACACCACTTGTACCTTTCTCTGGGCTTCTGCGAGTAAAACGTGAACTTTATCGGAGTAATTAACTCAGAATAACTTCTGTAT
This sequence comes from Stegodyphus mimosarum, assembly GCA_000611955.2. Lineage (NCBI taxonomy): Eukaryota > Metazoa > Arthropoda > Arachnida > Araneae > Eresidae > Stegodyphus > Stegodyphus mimosarum. The sequence goes on along the minus strand of KK120915.1, from coordinate 24,373 downwards.
TCACTTTTGAAATTATGCGAATGAATCGCGCTTTTGATGCAAAACTGCTTCTTCTCAGTTTCATAAAGTATAATATAATTGCTAGAAAAGTCTACCTTTCTTTCACGAATATTAATTAAAGCTGCACCAAATATGCTCTAATTTAGTCCATTTATTTTGCTCACCGTGTTACGCGTTCGAAAAATTTATTTTTGCTATAAATAAATAGATAAATAAAATGAATTACAATTTTTCAATGATAAACAATTATTCATTTAACGAAGATCACTATATGAGACAATGACAATAAAATATTGCTTCTAGCATGAAAATTTTACGCAATATTCAAATTATTTGACTTTAATAGTATTATATGTTATACATAATATTGAAGTGTTTTAGATATCCGTTATGAATATTTAAAACACTTCAATAAAATTTTCTATGAAGGAGGATGCTAATACGCTTGCGCACAGCTTTGTGCATCCTTCGTAAACAAAATATGAAATATGAAATATATAAAATTGATTCTTTGTCATAGGTCCAGATAAAAGACAAACTGAAAAAATTCTAGAGGATAATTTTAATTTTGCTTCATCTTCGTCACAACATTTAAATTCTCAACAGTCATTACCTCTACTTCCTGTTCCTACATATGCTTTGGACATTAGTGCTATATTCCTTCAAAACAAGTTACCATTTATTAGTAAAGATCCAAATTCACACTCCTCACAAATCATTTTCAGCCTCCAAGTTCATATGCATTTCCCAAAACTAAAATGTCTGACGGAAAAAATAGGAGTTTCCAACATGACTAACTTCGTATATACCCTTGGATGGTTTATAGTCAGAGAATGGATGGTGCGTACTGTTTATCATGCGTACTTTTCTGTCGAAATCGAGAAGGGGAGGAATTTTGTCTTCCAGCCTTTTAAAAATTGGACGAAGATGTAAGTAAAAGCAAATCTTCATCAAAAGACAGTTTATCACTTGGACTCTATGACAAGCGCAACTAATTTCCTAAAATCCCGTGAAATACCTAAAAATTCTGTTGATGTATGCTTGGATAATAAGAAACGTTCCTCTATTGAAAAGAATAGACAGATGCTACGGCATATTATACGGGCAATAATATTCTGTGGCAAACAATGTATATCATTCAGAGGACATAGAGAAAAACTAGAACAAGCAGAAAATCCAGGAAATTTTTTATCTGTTCTCAAAATGCTCTCTAATTATGCAGAAGACATACAACAACATTTAAATTCTCCAGCCATGAGAAATGCGACTACATACAGTTGAACTTCAGGGACTAGCTGTCGATATTGTGGAAGCCTATAACACGGTCCAAGAAATAATACAGTTTTATATTGCTGACCGTGAAAATGTAGAAAAGAGTTTTGAAAATATTTTTGATCATGCTAGACAAATGTGTAAAACATTAGATGTGGAGCTTAAAATGCCACGCATCGTTCGAAAGCAAGTCCATCGAAATAATGCTCATTGTGATTCTGTGTTTAGTTACTACAAAACTATTTTAGCAATTCCTTTACTTGACTATCTCATTTTTCATTTAAAAACTCAATTTTCAAATTTAGAAAAGACTGCATCATCCTTGTTTTGCATACTACCATCAGTTTGCGCTGATCATGTAAACGAAACTGCTGTAAATGAGTTGAAAGTTACATATAAAGATAATTTACCATCTCCGGAGCTTCTAAACGAAGAGATGAAACGTTGGAGACGGCATTTGAAGTCTATTCCCAAAACAAAGCTCCCAGATACACCAGGTTTGGGTTTAAAAGCTTCGAATAAAAACTTTTTTCCAAATATTGATGTGCTTTTGCACATAGCAGCTACACTGCTGATAACATCTTGTGAATGCGAGCGTTCCGCAAGTGCTTTGAAAAGATTAGAAAACTATAAT